>JAFMOD010000209.1:29095-39861 GCA_019802435.1 Corydoras maculifer
GTCAGCACAGAGTCATCACAGAGTCGTCACAGAGTCAGCACAGTGTTGTCACAGAGTCGTCACAGAGAATGGAATGAACTTGGAATGCTTGGTGCAGGAGATCTCAACGCTGTGAGACGTTCAGAGGGAAAAGCTGCACCTTCAGAGCGCAGTGATTCATGTTCCTGGGTGTGAAGCGCAGCGTGCTGTTTGGTGATGCAGGTGGAGGACTGCCCGCTCCGTGGGCGGGTGGATGCTGACGGCTGACTGTGTGGAAGCGCCGTCTTTAATTCCTCTGCCCTTTCAGCGCAGCTCGTTTTTTAGAACCCGTCGCCGTCCGTCTTGCTTAATGCGATGCTAACTGCGCGGCGCGAGGTGCCTCGAGCTGTCCAATAGATGGACGGGGTGATTTACACACGCAGAGGGGGGAGGGGGGAGGATGAAAATCTTAAAGACAGAAACCTCGCTGTAACTGAAATCTGGTGCAGGAGTCTGAACGCTCTGTTGACGGAACCTGCTTTAAACGGAGGTGCAGGTTGGGAACATGGAATACATTTGGAAGATGAACTGATGTTTAATGTTTGGCTCCTGCACTCTTCCTCCTCCTCCTCCTCCTCAAAACGGTGCGAGCGGCTGGTTGCTCTATTAAAGCCACAGAATTCACAAATCTCAGTCACTGCTCCTGCTGTATTGCTCACTCTGTTGTAGCCCGTCTGCCTCAGGGTTGGACGTGGTCTACGTTCTAATTGAATGAGTTCTGTGTTTATATTATTAAATTTTTAAGATCAGTTTGATCTGTTCTTTCGTTCTCTGATGATCAGGACCATGGACGGAGCAGGTGTTGTTAGGGTGGTGGATGATTCTCAGTACTGCAGTGATGCTGACATGGTGGTGCAAGTGTGTTAGTGTGTGTTGTGTTGGTATGAGCTGCTGGAGGTTTAAACATATAATAATAATAATAATAATAATAATAATAATAATAATAATAATAATAATAATAATAATAATAATAATAATAATAATAATAATAATAATAATAATGGGCGGCGCCACCGTGCGCCGCCCATTAATAAGTGTCCACTTGGGTTTCCTCCGGGTTCTCCGGTTTCCTCCACAGTCCAAAAACATGGATCAAGTCAATTGAATTTTTCAAATTGCCCCATATAGAGTGTGTCTGTGTGAGTGAGTGTGTGCCCAGTGATGGATTGGCGTCCTGTCCTGGGTCTATCTGCCCAGCACCCGCAACATTCTCCCCTGGATGGGCATGAGGAACCCCACCCACAAATAAAATAACAAAATACAAAATAAAGTGGAAATGAATGAATAATAATAATTTATGAGAATAATCCCCAAACCACACTGCAATACTGACCAACACAACACAACACAACACAATATAACACAACACAACACAATACAACACAACACAACACAACACAACACAATACAACACAACACAACACAACACAACACAACACAACACAACACAACACAACACAACACAACACAACACAACACAACACAACACAACACAACACAACACAACACAACACAACACAATACAACACAACACATCACAATACAACATAACACAATACAACACAACACCTCACAACACATCACAATACAACACAACACAATACAACACAACACAACGCCACCTAACAGCCAGCAGGTGTATGTGTCTCACAGCCTGCACAGTGACCATAAACATATAGAACAGTTTATAAACAGCTAGAGCAACTTCAATTTGTATAAAACCGAAACACACAGAGAGTTCAGTAAAACATGAACCACAGACACACAGAACAGCCTGAAACACACACACACACACACACACACACACACACACACACACCGGGCATCATAAAGTACAATTAAAGCCCTGGGCTCTAATTTCATGGAAATGAAGGGCCTGTAAAAGCGAGTAAAGAAGAGAAAGTGAGAAAACGAGGAGTGATGGACGGCACTGCAGCATTCACAAAACGTCAGATCCAAATCCAGGAGTGTGCAAAAGTCTGAGCCCCCGTCATTATGAACCACGGCTCATAGAACGGAGGGTTTATTCAACTCACAACTCCATTTAAATCAGATTCCAGCTCTCTCGCTCTCTCTCTCTCTCTCTTTGGAAACCTCCCTCCAGCTGCGACTGAGTGCTGGTTCATTCTTTCGGAGCTAAAGATAAAGAATTCATGTTCTATAATCTGTCCAGCCGTTTCAGCGTTCAATCCTCTGCTGTGATTTTAGAGGTTTGTAGGACGTGAGGGTTGTTCAAACAGAAGTACTTTCAGGAGGTCAGACACCGATGCCCGGCTCACATCATCCAGGTTCAGTTAGGTTGAGGTCAGGGCTCCACAAATCCTCCACTGAGCCTCGGTCCTCTGTCCTGATTCCTTGCCGCAGTCTTCCAGTTCTGTCTTTGGGAGTTCAGGTTCAGAACCCTGTAAAGCTGCTTTGAGAAAATGTTCTATTGTATATATATATATATATATATCCATTATCTTCCGCTTTATCCTCTATTAGGGTCGCGGTGGGGTTCCCCATGCCCATCCAGGGGAGAACGTTTTGGGCGCTGGGTAGATAGGCCCAGGACAGGGCGCCAATCCATCGCTGGGCACACACTTACTCACACAGACACACTCTATATGGGGCAATTTTGAGAATTCCATTGACTTGATCCATGTTTTTGGACTGTGGGAGGAAACCGGAGAACCCGGAGGAAACCCACACGGACACGGGGAGAACATTGAAACTCCCAAGCGCTGAGAGGAGAACATGCTAACCACTAATCCACCGTGCCGCCCATATATGTTCACACATGGCGGCACGGTGGCTTAGTGGTTTAGCATGTTCTCCTCTCAGCGCTAGGGATTCCCGGTTCGAATCCCCATCTGGGTGGAGTTTCCATGTTCTCCCCGTGTCTGCGTGGGTTTCCTCCGGGTTCTCCGGTTTCCTTCCACAATCCAAAAACATGGATCAAGTCAATTGAGTTCTCCAAATTGCCCCATATAGTGTGTGTCTGTGTGAGTGAGTGTGTGCCCAGCGATGGATTGTCGCCCTGTCCTGGGTGTATCTGCCCAGCGCCCGAGACGTTCTCCCCTGGATGGGCATGGGGAAACCCCCCCCCAATAGAGGATAAAGCGGGTGATAAATGAATGAATGAATGTTCACACATACTTCACAGGAAACATCCTCACAAACACGAGCCAAGCGGCTTGTGGATAAATAAACTTTACACTTGACCTTCTGCCTTCTGGAACAGAAAACAGGGGCGGGTTAGCTCAGTGGTTAGGGTGTTGGGCTATCAATCTGAAGGTTGTGGGTTCAAATCCCAGGTCCACTGAAGTTACCAGTGTGGGTCCTTGAGCAAGACCCTTAACCCTCATTGCTCCAGGGATGTTGTGATTAACCCTGTGCTCACCTTGTAAGTCGCTTTGGATAAAAGCGTCTGCTAAATGACCCAATTTATTTATTTATTTATTTATTCCCCAAACTGTTCCCACAAACTGTAGCCCCACACAGTGGATTTATACAGCGTCTGAACCAATGCTCTCTGTAGCATGTTCTCCTGATGCTGCTCAGTGATTACGTTCTGGAACATCATGAAACAACCTTCACCTCGTCACGACGGCACGACGGTCTGTTTCGTGATAAAGAACCGCAGTGCAGAAGGAAAGCTGCAGTGTTTATTGGCGCCGCGGCGTTCCAGCTGTGGAGCTGATGAAAGAGCCGAACTCCGCCGTCTGAAGACCAAGCTGCGGAAATAAATCTGAACTCAAATGGATGGACTTCGTCCTCACTCGTCACGCCGGCGCTGCGTTCGTCTCATAACTTCTACTTTACGTCTTCGACCTTCTTCTCCAAATATTAATCCCGGATAACTTTACGTCAAGGAAACCTTTTTTTTTTTTTTTTTTTTTTTTTTTGCGAAAGCGACGGCTGAAAATAGATTTCCGTTAGGTCCTGATGTGAGAGAGCGTCGTTTGGTCCGACGTACGGACGGCGCGTCTCCGTCCTCGCCGCTGCCATGTGGCTTTAATAAAGGATTATTAAGTACACGGGATCAGCGCCGTCCCTTCGTTCTGGTAGTACAAAGTGTTATTATCGATTCTCTGCTTCGTCGGCGTCCAACTCAAGCCATCGGGGAAATCTGAGAACCAAAGACCGGATTGTTTTAAAGAACGTTCGTCTTTATCCTCCAACGTTACACTCTGTTCTACGCATCAGATGCATCATAGAGGGGGCTCTCCACACGTTTCTGTCTCTGATGCATCTCCAGACTGTAGCGCCACCTCCACCATGCTTCATAGTTGGATGTTTTCATGACCTCATCCATCCTCATCATTCGCAAAACAGCGAACGACCGCCAAATAACAACCACCTTACATTCCATTTACACCTATACTAGGGTCACATGGGAGGGCGGTTACCCTAGTACAGGACTAAAATGTCTATGTCCATCCAGGGGAGAACCTTTCGGGCGTTGGGCAGATACACCCAGGACAGGACGCCAATCTATCACTGAACACACACTCAGACACACACTATATAGGGGCCATTTGGAGAAGCCAATTAACCTTAAATTCTTGTTTTTGGACTGTGGGAGGAAACCAGAGAACCTGAAGGAAACTCCACCTGGATTGGGGAGGAGAACATGCTAACCACTCCACCACCGTGTAGCCTACAGACAATATCTTAGTGTTAAAGACTGACATTAAGGTTCAGGTTCTTGTTGTTCCCTCTGGAGAACTCTCAGCTCCTCACTTTGGGGCAAAAGCAAGACGAAGAGGAAATCAAGTCCATGTCACAAATAAACCCCCAAATCTGAACTGTAATCTGATCTCTAATCTGATCTCTAATCTGATCTGTAATTCATCCATCCATTATCTTCTGCTTTATCCTCTATTAGGGTCGTGGGGGGTTCCCCATGCCACCCAGAGGAGAATGTTTCGGGCGCTGGGCAGATACACCCAGGACAGGACATCAATATATCGCTGGGCACACACACACACACACACACACATACTTTATCCATGTTTTTGGACTGTGGGAGGAAACCGGAGAACCCGGAGGAAACCCACGCAGACACGGGGAGAGCATGGAAACTCCACCCAGATAAACCACTAAGCCACCGTGCCGCTCTGATCTGTCATCTGATCTGTAATCTGTTCAGCGTTCCTCCTGACGCCATGTATCTCCTCTAAAGTTTTTCTAGCAGGTAGTTCCTCAGTTTCGGTTCCCTGACATATTTAATCATCGTTGTGGAACCGAAACGGGGATCGAACATCTCGCCCCACCCCCTCATCCGTGCCCCCGCCGCGACGGAGCGCATGTGCCTACGCATCCTCGTGAGATAAACCTAAGATTCTGTTCGGTCCCGACTCCTATCCCTGACGTCATGCGGACTCCTCAAACCGTGGGACAGATCAGAGCGGGCACATGTCCACAGGGCATGTCCACAACCCTGGCAGCGGTCCTGGCGCAGTCCTGCAAACAGAGACGGGTTCTGCCGGAGTCGTGGACGATCTGCTCCGAGTGTGTGAGCAAAGCGGCGGGTACGGCGGCGGCGTGGCGGCGGGGCCTGTGGTACAACACTAATCCTCCTACTAAATTCACGTCTCGGCTTCTCCCGGGGCTCGCAGATGGCACCGACTCAGGGACCGCACTAATCTGTATACGAGTGTGTGGAAAGAAAATTAGAAAGCATGTGTTCTGTATAAACAAGAACGCCAGCCACACTCCGACATACTGCTGCTTATTTGTTACGGGGATTAAAAAAGAAGAAGAAAAAAAAAAAAGAGGACGAAACGGAGATGAAATCAAGTTAAAACACATTTATCTGCTCGGGTTTTACACACTGCACACGGCGGGAGAAGACGACGGGACACGGACCAACAGAAATAACAAGAAAAGTGGAAAAGGAGAGAAAATAATGAAATGAGGACGAGGACGAGGACGGGGACAAAGTGAGGAGAGCAGAGGACGTCAATGAGACAGAAAGAACGCAGCAGCGACAGGAACTCTGTAAATTACGTCCTGTCCTAAAACTTTATTGTGTTACATTTGATTTAGAAATCCGGGAGATGAGGGGGACGCATGCGGCCAACGAAGACATCTGTGGGCTTGGTTGGCATGTTCTCCGGCAGGGTGCACAGCCCCGGGCCACGTATCTCTTTGGGCGGAGGTTTAGGCAGCGGCGTCAGCACGTTGAGGTAAAAACATGGGACGGGGACGTGCCGTCCTCAGAGGGAATCAGAGGTGGGAGATTGAAGATGGAGACTCTTCTGCAGCCGGGATAGGACCCAAGTGACTATGGGCTGGCGAGCAGATGCCAGAAATCTGCGTTATTAAAATCTGCGGGTGAAGTCTGTCGCCTGCCCAGCGATAGATTGGCGCCCTGTCCTGGGTGTGTCTGCCCAGCTCCCGAGACGTCCTCCCCTGGATGGGCATGGGGAACCCATAACAGGATAAAGAGGAAGATAATGGATGGATGGGAGTCCATCAGAAGTGACCTTCTGAATTCGGGTCAAAGGAAGCTGGAGGACAGTGGACGTAGTGCGTCCAACGTTCTGTGGATACTACAGACTCACACTGAAAGAAGGTATTTATTTATTTATGGGTCGACACGGTCAACAGAGTTTCGTGATTCCATTTCAGAAGCAGCCACGGTCGTCCACTTTAAGCCCCGCCCACTCGCATCAGGACACACCCACCCCCTCATTTTAAGACACCTGAGAAACAGACAGAACTGAGCCACACACGCCACTTCAAAACAACCACCACAAACAAAACACACACAACACCCACCCACCATTTAAAAACACATCCACCCACTTCAGGACACGCCCACTAACCATTTTAGGACACCAAAGCAAAACCAAAACCCACTTTAAGACATGAATACACATCACTCAACTTTAAAAAAAGGACAGCCTGCTCGTCCAACCTTCATCTGATCCAGAAACAGAGAAAAACAGAGGACGAGAGGACGGACGGAAAGATTCCACCATGAGAACACACCAAGAGTGTCCAATAACCTGAAGAGGAAATGATGACGGGATAGGAGCAAGACAAAGGGAGAGACGAAGACAGAGGGGGGGGGAGAGAGAGAGAGAGACAGAGAGAGAAAGACTAAGATAGATGTGAAGACGCTTAGAAGATCCATCCATTATGTTCCACTTTTTTCTATTAGGGTCGCGGGTGGGGGGGGGGGGGTTCCCCATGCCCATCCAGGGGAGAATGTCTCGGGCGCTGGGCAGATAGACCCAGGACAGGACGCCAACCTATCACTGAACACACACTCACTCACACAGACACACTCTATAGAATTCAATTGACTTGATCCATGTTTTTGGACTGTGGGAGGAAACCGGAGAACCTGGAAGAAACCCACGCGGACACGGGGAGGACATGGAAACTCCACCCAGATTGGGAGTCGAACCGGGAATCCCCAGCGCTGAGAGGAGAACATGCTAAACCACTAAGCCACCGTGCCGCCCCGGTTAGAAGATGAAAGAGAAAAAGATGAGGTAAAGATAAAAGCAGGAGACGGGGGACGAGGGCAAGCTTTGGAACACTTTTGGACTCGGGGACAGTTCTGTGGTTTCAAGCAGTTTATCGGTGGCTTCAAACTTTTCTGACTATCTGCAAACATTTGGAGGTTTTGGAGTCAGTGAGCAGCCGCAGACACGTTGGATGCATTGGAAAGCTGACTGACTTTGGGTCTTCATGAGGGCGTGGTAGCTCAGTGGTCAGTGGTTGGGCTATCGATCAGAAGGTTGTGGGTTCAAATCCCAGGTCCACTGAAGTTACCAGTGTGGGTCCTTGAGCGAGACCCCTAACCCTCACTGCTCCAGGGATGTTGTGATGAACCCTGTGCTCACCTTGTAAGTCCATCCATCCATTATCTTCTGCTTCATCCTCTATTAGGGTCGCAGTTATTAGCCCATCCAGGGGAGAACGTCTCGGGCGCTGGGCAGATACACCCAGGACAGGGTGCCAATCCATCGCTGGGCACACACTCACACAAACACACTCTATATGGGGCAATTTTGGAGATCTCATTTGTTTAAAGCTGTTGGGGTTCTCAGACCGTCGTTTTTTTTTCCAGGTTATGGTTTCTTTCAGGGCGGCACGGTGACTTAGTGGTTTAGCATGTTCTCCTCTCAGCTCTAGGGATTCCCAGTTCGAATCCCTATCTGGGTGGAGTTTCCATGTTCTCCCCGTGTCCACGTGGGTTTCCTCCGGGTTCTCCGGTTTCCTCCCACAGTCCAAAAACATGGAACAAGTCAATTGAGCTCTCCAACTTGCCCTATATAGAGTGTGTCTGTGTGAGTGAGTGTGTGCCCAGCGATAGATTGGCGCCCTGTCCTGGGTCTATCTGCCAGCGCCCGAGATGTTCTCCCCTGGATGGGCATGGGGAACCCCCCCCCCCCCGCGACCCTAATAGAGGATAAAGCGGAAGATAATGAATGAATGAATGGTTTCTTTCATGCCATATTTGAGCGACGTCCAGGTGGAGTGTGGACAGTCTCCTGAGCGTTTGTTGGTCGTCGGGGGCAGTTGCTGGACAGTTTCTGTCATGTTTCAGGCGTGGTGCAGGGCAGCGTCAGTGTTGAAATGATTCCTCGTACTTTTGGTATGCGTTCAGGTTGTGGACGTCTTCAGACAGATTTCAAGCAGCGTCTCTTCTCAGAGGCTTTACGGGTCGGGGGTGGACGCTCTTCCTGCTGCATTTGTTTGTCTCTGCGGGCTCTTTAACCTTAAACCTGCAACCGGCTGCTGCGCTTCATACACATGAAGGTGGCGCTCTCACCCTCCACCCCATGTCTTCCATCCCTTACCCACGACCTCCTCTCCTTCTTCTGGGCTTTTTATGATCGGAGTTCGTTGAGGTGGAAAACGACAGAAGTGAGATGTGAACGGGACGCCGGCGGGTGTCGGTGAGGGTGAGGGCGATGGGGACGTGAGGGGGCTGTCCACATGCACAGGCGTAGCGCCCGAACATGTGAAGCGGGGATGTGCTTCCGCATGGATGATGCTCTGTTCCAGATGCCGGATGCGAACTGATACGCTGAGACGTATAATCAATCAGGAGACGCGGCAGGTAAACAAGCGCTATTGCTCAACTCATGCGGGTACAAACAAGCTTCATCAAAGGCATCGATCCATTTCCTGCTGTCTGCACGGCTCTGTGTGTGTGTGTGTGTGTGTGTGTGTGTGTGTGTGTGTGTGTGTGTAAAGGCAGGAAAAAAAAAATCAATGTCATCTATGTATAATCAATAGAAATACATTTAACCAGGAGTGACCCCCCCCCCCCCCCCGACAGGCTTCAGGTCAACGCAAATCACACGGAATCAGGAGAGAACACGTCTGAAGCACTTTGGAATCATTACGTCCAAAATTTATTTTAACAAAAAAATAGAAACAAAAAAAAAAAGGTGGCTTAGTGGTTTGGCATGTTCTCCTTCCAGCGCTAGAGATTCCCGGTTCGAATCCCCATCTGGGTGGAGTTTCCATGTCCTCCCCGTGTCCGTGTGGGTTTCCTCCGGGTGCTCCGGTTTCCTCCCACAGTCCACAAAACATGGAACAAGTCAATTGAGTTCTCCAAATTGCCCCATATAGAGTGTGTCTGTGTCCTGGGTGTATCTGCCAGCGCCCGAGATGTTCTCCCCTGGATGGGCATGGGGAACCCCCCCCCCCGCGAGCCTAATAGAGGATAAAGCGGAAGATAATGAATGAATGAATGAAATATAAATAAAAAAATGGGCGGCACAGTGGCTTAGTGGTTTAGCATGTTCTCCTCCCAGCGCTAGGGATTCCCGGTTCGAATCCCCATCTGGGTGGAGTTTCCATGTCCTCCCTGTGTCCGCGTTGGTTTCCTCTGGGTTCTCCGGTTCCCTCCCACAGTCCAAAAACATGGAACAAGTTAATTGAATTTTCCAAATTGCCCCATATACAGTGTGTCTGTGTGAGTGAGTGTGTGCCCAGCGATAGATTGGCACCTTGTCCTGGGTGTATCTGCCCAGCGCCTGAAACGTTCTCCCCTGGATGGGCATGGGGAACCCCCCCCCAAATAAAAGCCTTTCCCACAATCGATGTTCCGATTCGTTTTACGGTCATGGCTTCGTGGGGGTCGCCGGCTGCATGTCGGAGCCAACTCATCGGACCCCATCGTGTCAAACAGGGACGGGAAACTGATCCACAGAGGGCGGGGGCAGCAGACCGGGCAAGAGTTGGGGTTATTAATCGGCCTGTTTGGATCTCCGCGTGGGGCTCCTGCCCATCTCTGCACTGGATCCCGTCTGCCCCCAGGCTCTGACCCCAAACTTACGAGCGAGGCTGAGAATTTGCAATTTGCTTCTTATGTCACCACAACGGCCCCCGACCTAAAATAAAGCGGTTCCTTTGTTCTTTTAATTGCGCAAAGGTGAATTCTTTCAGTGTGCCCAGCGATGGATTGCCCCCCTGTCCTGGGTGTATCTGCCCAGCACCCAAACCGTTCGTCCCTGGATGGGCATGGGGAACCCCCCCCCCCACAACACTAATAGAGGATAAAGCGGAAGATAATTAATGAATTAATTAATTAATTCTATCAAACGCATTTCCCCGTCTCTGCCATGCAGACGCAGACGCAGACGCAGGTTCTACGTTCTGGATGAATCCAGGGCGGATGGAATAGATGACTCATCATCTCTCTCTCTCTGTCTCTGTCTCTCTCTGTCTCTCTCTCTGTCTCTCTGTCTCTGTCTCTCTGTCTCTGTCTCTCTGTCTCTGTCTCTCTCTCT
>JAFMOD010000209.1:80568-95365 GCA_019802435.1 Corydoras maculifer
AGCAGTGGTTTAGTGTCGGGATTAACGGCGCTGCATCACAGGCTTCTTCATCTTCTCCTCATCACCTTCTCATCTCTTTGCTTGCACAGCTCATCTTTCTTCTCTTTGGTCAGGTACCACATGGGCATGCTCAAGAGATAATTATAATCTGGACCGGAGACATTTTCCTCCACGTCTTTGTCCTCGTCTGTATCTCCTCCCTCCTCTTCAGCATCCTGTGAGAAGAACCTGTTAAACTCCTCCCACTTTGCTTTATACTACAAACTTAAGCCTCTTTAATACTGTACCTTTTCCTGAGCCTGCTTCCAAGCTTTAACAGGATCAGAGTCGTAGCCCATCTCTTGCAACATGCGGATCAGCTCCTTTTTGGGCTTGTTTTCTACAAAAAAAATAATAAAATGAACATAGAGCACCAACAATCACCTAAAATAAGAATTTAAAAATATTTTTATCTTTTGTTCTAATCTACAGCTGTATACCAACTCCACACTGACCGGCTGTTTAGGTCATGAGAATAGAACTGCTATGCACTCATGATGCGGTGCCATTATCAAATTTAGAAGAATCTCACAAAACATAATTGTCAAAGACTAAAATTTGAATGTCTCTGATCATTCCTGCATCGGCTTTCATGCATCTGAAGACGATGTAAGTAAATTTGTATTCATCCCACACCTCTAGAGTTATTTGTCATAAGTCAAATTAAAAATAAAAGTTAAAGCCCATCTGAGTCTGGAGTGCATACAACAAGATTCTAGGCCACTTGCGACAGTAGATTGCATTTACATCTCACCGATAACTAGAATGCCCTGAATTTTCTCAAGGATGAAGCGCGCCTGGTTGGAGAGCTTGGCACTCTCGGCTCCCAGCATGCCCAGCATCCAGTCCTTCCTGAGCATGTAGTATTTCAGCCGCAACTCGAAAAAGTCCTTTAAGATGTCCTGCACGGTGTCGTACTTCTTTAAACTGCCCACGTGGTCGAACAGCACCTGTGCAAACACCAACCTTTTACTGTGCCATGCATTAACAGTCCACCTTAAAGGGGATAGAGTTATTTTGCAGATGGTTAATTATATAAGGCGTTACCATGGAGTTGCAGGTGAGTGGATTTTGGAGCTTGAAGACTTTGTGCAGCCCAGCGGCCTCGGCCTCGCGCAGTCTCTCCTCGGTCATCTTGACCACAAAGCGCACCGTGGAGTCTGTATGGTACTCTTTATAGTCGGTGATCAGAGGCGGAACCTTTTCAGAGCCGTTAAGCATCACCTCCAACACGTTCTCCTTATAAGTCTACAAAGCAGGTTTGTGAGAACACTGACAATTTAGACACACATTTCCAAAAAACACAGCCGTGATTTTTTTAACATGCATCCATCCGATCTACTGACCTGAGTCCAGGATTTCACAGGCAGCTCAGAGATTTCGATGGTGGTGGAGTCCAGGATGGCCACCTCTCCACTATTCATGTACTGGTTTGTGGTCAGCTCCTCAATGGTTCCTTTAAATCCCTTATAACTGGGTAACTGTTAAAGGACATTATATAGATTAAAAACACTCAGATTCTATGACCATTTAGAAAAATGATCAACCATTGTTTACCATGTGCTGAGGCTCCAGACCATCGAGCATGCGGTGGATGTTGTTGACGATCTCGCGCACGTCAAAGTTAGGAAGGCGGCTGGCCCAGCCTGTGCCGATGCCGTCGGCGCCGTTGGCCAGCACCAGTGGGATGATGGGAATGTACCACTCAGGCTCAACTTTGAGGTTGTCGTCGAAGTTGTACTTAAGCAGGTTGTCATCCACAGGAGGGAAGAGGAGGCGCGTGAACGTACTGTGGGGAGAGAACCGGAGACGTTTGTGACGCGTGCTGGTTTCAGCGATTCAGGATCCGGCGCGAGCGCTCGTACGTACCTCAGCATGGTGAAGATGTATCTGGGGCTGGCTGAGTCTTTGCCTCCGTGCAGGCGAGTACCAAACTGCCCCAGGGGCTGAAGCAGGTTCAGATTGTTGCTGCCCACAAAGTTCTGTGCCAGACCCACGATGGTCATCATGAGCGATTGCTAAAACAAAGCAGAGATCGGATCTCATCTCCCATCACGTTAATGAGTTCTGTAAGCCTTCGTTTTAAAGCGGTATCCACGGCTCACCTCTCCATGATGGTACGCAGACATCTCCGCCACAGAACCAGCGAGCTGAGCGACTTTCACTTCACGCTTATCGTTTCTTTTAAAGCAGCAGAACAGCACCTTCCTCTGACCAGGCTTTAGACCTGGGAACATCAGAGAGCTTGCTTCTACACCAGTGCTTATAGGACTGAGACACGAATACAAGATTCAGACACTAAGCCTTTAGTTCTACATTACGGTGGCTGTACTTTAGAGGATTTTATACCAAACACATCTATAAACGTCCACATCAGTGGGAAATAAATGCTTCCCACTGTACTACAAGAAATCAGTTTTAAATATACTTCAAAAAATAATACAATAAGCAGCGTTTGAGACATTTGGACGAGAGCTTATCTTAAGATAATCATTTTAAATTATTAGAGATGACAGAGGCTCGTGTGATGCAAGTTTGTAACCACGTGATCAGTTAAAAAGATTCTCTCCTTTCATTTTAGTATTGTTACATTGTAATAACATTACAGCAATGTTAAACTCTATAATGTATTCACAATTGACTCCAACTAGGCCTGCTTACCGTCCACCAGGCACGGGATGGAGCGCTCGTTATCAGAGTTGGAGAAAAGCACAAGCTCTTTGTTGACGAAATCGTGGTAGGACAGCGACTTGGTCTCCTTTCCATACAGATATTCCTACATATGCAGGAGAGGACTATTAGTGCTTCACAGAGCCATTGTTTGCTACATTGCTTATGATTTAAGACCTTTAATACTGACCTCTGGAAGGTTATGCTCCCGCCGCTGCCTCCTGTTGATCATGAAGCTGGTGAGCCAATCCTTTCTCTCCTCAATTTTTTTCTTACTAAAGGCCTACAAGATGAAACAGATGTACAGTTTACATTCTGAACCAAACTGCCTGCTTTAACAGGATTATAACCTAAAAGGCGCTGTGTGAAGGATTTAGGGGCATCTAGAGGTGATGGTGCTAATCACATCCAGTTGCATTTTATGTACAATTTTTTTTCAAAACTGCAAATAATTGATGATTGACTATGTATATACTTTTTAATAATAAAAAAAATAAAAAATAAAACATCCTAAAGGAAAGCTTTAAAAAAATGTGCAGCATCCTCTTTTGTGACATCTCTTTTTTCCCTCAAATTCTACACACTGCACCTTTAATGTACGAAGACAAATTGGAAAAGGTAATATTCATATAACAAAGTATTTACAAGGGTGATGGCCTCATCGTCTGCGGGCCCCGAGTATTTGAACGGGATACGATGCCTCATCATGTCCGAAAAATACTCTTTGGCCTCCTGAGCCGTGCTGGTACCCAAACCTGGAACATGAGAAAACAATAAGCATGCAAGCCTACAAGTGACTACTCCACCCAGATGTGCATGACCTCCATCACCCAGGTTGTGCAACACAGTTAAGCGCTTACGTTTGGCGTTGTACTACCACAGGTGTTTAGGGACAAACCTTTGTAGTACTTGATCTTCCATGATTTAATGTTGCTCTGTTTATCCTTCCACTCGGTGAATTCTGGGATGCTGTAAAAGGAAAAGGCCTGCTTCTTGTTGGATGCCTGAATAAAAACGGAGATGTTGCACCATAAAGTTAAAGGCTTTGGATTCAAACTCAAACCCCTGAATTAATATAATTTTCTGTGATAAGTCCACATGCATATTCACCTTAATAATAGGTGTGATAAACTCCTCAAGGAAGTTGTGGCGCAGCAGTGAGGGCCAGTTGTGGTGAATGAAGTTAATGAGAAGCCCTTTAATATGGGAACCGTCCTGATCCTAAACACAAAGACCACATTAACATAAACGGCTGCGTTTGGTCGACGCCGCAATCTGTACCGGTGCAACTGACGAACCTGATCTGTCATGATCATCAGCTTGCCGTAACGCAGTGTTTTAAGCGACTCGGGATCACTGTAGTTCTTTCTGTACTGCAGACCCAGGATCTTAATAATGTTATTGATCTCAGCATTCTCCATAATCTGCAGCAAAAAAACAAAAAAAACCCCACACACTATATTCACAACACAAATTCACAAAAAGACAGTGGATTCATGTCATGTAGCGTTTAAATTATGTTGAGTTGATGTTTACTCGCAGACCTGTTTATGTGAAGCTTCCCGCACATTCAGCATTTTACCACGCAGAGGGAAAACCCCATAACGATCTCGACCGACCACTCCAAGTCCAGACACGGCCAGGGTTTTGGCCGAGTCTCCTTCGGTGAGGATCAGGGTACAGCCGGCTGAGTTCTTGCCACCTAAACACATTAACATTCATTCATTATCTTCCGCTTCATCCTATATTAGGGTCGCGGTGGGGTTGCCCATGCCCAACAGGGCAGATACACCCAGTACAGGGCACCAATCTATCGCTGGGCACACACTCGCACAAACACACTCTATATGGGGCAATTTGGAGAACTCCATTGACTTGATCCATGTTTTTGGACTGTGGGAGGAAACCGGAGAACCCAGAGGAAACCCACGCGAACACGGGGGGAACATGGAAACTCCACCCAGATGGGGATTCGAACCGGGAATCCCTAGTGCTAAGAGGAGAACATGCTAAACCACTAAGCCGCCGTGCCACCTTCACATGAACATATTACTAAAGAAAATTTAAACATGTAACAAAATGTTAAATTACCTGTAGGTCCATTTTCAGTTCTATTAAAGCATTCAAACTTAAATACAGTCAATTAAACTCTGAATTAACCTTTAATTAAACCTTACCTGCATCGTTGGCATCATCCAGTTTTGGCACCCCCTTGATCTTGGTGTGTTTGACAGCGGAGCACTTTTTATTCAGCTGAGTCTGAGCTTTAAACTTCACCCAGTTCATCACACTCTCCACGATACCACAATTGTTGGCCTGTAGAAGTAAAAACCCACCAACAGACATTTAAAAACATGCAGGACATTAAATATAATGAACGTTAGATATGACCGCCATTCTTCACCTGTTTGATGAACTTCTCCCCGAGTGCACAGTTGGAGCCAAAGCTCTTCTGCTGCAGCGTCATGTTCTCTTTGGTCTGCGAGTCGAAGCTGGGGTTCTCGATCAGGCAGTTCACAAACAGCCACATGTGGTTTTTCACCTGGAAACCAAATTCAGTATCTGAGTTTTGAGAACTTCTGAAGCAAACATCACCTCTGTACACCCGAAATGTTCTTCACCTGGAATGGTTTCACCGCCACGCCGCCCTTGTTCTTCTTCTTCACCACTTCGATCATTTTGGACACAATCTGATCAGCCACATAATCTATGTGCCTGCCACCCTGTAGTGCAACCACACCATTAACATAGCAACATTAAACCAACTAAACAAAACTCAATTTAAATAACTCTAATTGGGTTTACTACTAAATACTCGCAGAAATGTATTCAACAAAATTAAGTCAACCAGGTTGATGTGGATAAAACGTACATGTTCTTAAATTTGATCACAAAAACGTTAAAGTGATTAAGCTACACTGAATCCATATAAACGGCAAGTGTTAAAAAGCTGCTTACCTTGGTGGTAGCAATGCTGTTGACAAAGCTGACTTGCTGAAAGCCCTTCTCGCTCATCGTGAGACAGACCTCCCAGCGTGGATTAACCAACTCATGCACTACAGTCAGAGGGGAGCCAGTTTCATCCGTTTTGTCCTTTAAATACAGGTCCACGTAACTACGGAACCCGTTTACCTGAAACAGAGAACATTTAATATGCAAACAGTGACACTTCTATCTTTAAAACGCAATGAGGTTCACTTACAGGCAGCTTGGTGCCGTTTAAGAAGACTTTAACGCCTTTGCTTGAACCAGCGACGTCGTACGCACGTCTCGTCAGCAGGGCCACCGTGTCACGGTCCAGCGTCTCCATCTTAAACTTGGATAGATCTGGCTGGAAGGTTATACAGGTGTAGTCGTCTCCACTGAACGGACGGATTTTGGGGTCTCCTGCGCGCCCCATGTTGTCATACCAAACCTGAGGAATAAAATCAGTGTTAATACACGCAACGCTTTAACTGACATAACCTAGGTGTTATTTGAATGTATGAATACATGTGTCCTAAATCTTATAATCAGAGGAAACGTTCTTCCATATCCATTAAACTTGCTGAATTATCGAGGAAATCAGTCACCTGTTTGAAGCAGCGCTTCGACTCGCTACACGCCGTTTCCACAGTGAACTTGGTGCTGAAGATGTTGCACAGCTTGGCTCCGTATCCATTTCGACCGCCTTTTTTTCAAATCACAGATAAACATGTACATTAATGTAAATTAAAGTTTTAAACTTTAAACACTATGAGTAACACTGAAATATATCAAGTCTATTAATTCAGCCTGATCTGAAGTACATCAGATACATCGGTCCTGTTAAACAGACTGTATTGAGCACCTGTCTGATTTTATCCTCTGTTAAAATTACAGCAGTCTCTTACCAGTGACCTTCTTCTGTTCGTCATCATAGTTGCTGGATGTGAGCAGCTGGCCGAAGATGAGCGCTGGGACATAAACCTTCTCCACCTTGTGCTCCACCACAGGAATACCTTTCCCGTTGTTCCAAACACTGATGGTGGTGTTTTCTCTGTTTCGGCACAAATATCAGGAATAACAATTTGCCTTGAAAGCACATTTATGAAGGTCAAATTATTAAGGACATCAACATGATTATTCAATTAGAAGAAATCAAGTAGCCAAATGCATCTTAACGAACCATTTTAACGACTATAATAACAGACATAACAGGGATCTAGATCAATACTTAATCAAATAGAATAAATGACATTAACACAACACTCTTAGAATGACATCACAGCACCCTGGTCCTAAAAAAATAATATCCATAACTTACAATACAGGACTCTGTAAACTAACACTTACGGGTCAATGTTAACCTTGATGCAGTTCATGGTGCTGTCCCGCTGCTTATTGTCGGCTGCATTAACTAAAAAGAATAAAAATACTTCAACACTAGTCGTTTTTAACAAGCACAATAAGCACATTAATCCTCATTCGTAGCTCAATGAGAACAGAACTTGCTCAATAACCCGAATAAATAAAACAACTATAAAGTGACTCGACTTACATAATGTGCAGTAACATATTGGCTTCTATTTAGAATTTTTTTTTTTTTTTTTATTAAGACACTTTCAGTTACCAAACTTAATTTGGTGGTCAATTTTTCATGGCAAGCCAAATTTTAGGATTTTTTAAAATGCAAAATAAGATTATTGAACATACCCAGAATCTCATCGAAGATCTTATAAAGACCAGGGACGTACGTGATGTCCCTGCAGTTCATACCTATATTTTCATCAAACACCCACATTTGCTGCGGAGGGAATAAAAAAGAAATACATTTAAGACCTATATATTATGTTATATCTTTTTGACCCTATTATATTCAAAGATTAGTCCAGTGTACCTGGGTGACCGGCTCCACTGAGCCGATGTAGGTGTCGGGTCGGAGCAGAATGTGCTCCAACTGAGTCTTCTTCTGGTAGATGCGCTCCACAGAGAGCCGCTTGTCATCCTTCTTGGGTTTGTTCTCAAACAAAGCCTGTAGAGGTGCAAAATTTTACACACAATGTTCACTTTGCACATTTTTACTAAACCCTGCATGAAGACGTCCCACCCCAAAACAAATGGGCATTATGCACATTTAAACCCTGTTTTTGTGAAACATGTCAATAGCATACTGACACCATAGTTTTTATATTTGAGAATGAAATAACTCAAACTCCAGGTCTCCTGTGATTTATGGATTTAAGGTTAAAGCAGGTGCTTTACATGTCTGTAAACAGAGAGACAGACACCAAGAGGCCTGTATGACAAGAGGCCTGTATGGCTTTATTGAGGTGTTAGTAATGTGAAGGCAACACGTAAATAAGTCTTTAAAAGCATTGGAACTTAGCTCTACGTCTTAAGCTCAAAGTGTCATGGTCACGGTCCTCATCGCGGTAACACGGCCAGCTTCATTTAAAGTCAACAGCTTAAAGTTTTAGGGCACAAAAAAAATCCCGAAGCAAGACTTTAAATATACTCAAATACTAAACATTCATCCATCCATTATCTTCCGCTCTATCCTCTATTAGGGTCGCGGAGGGGGGGGGGGGTTCCCTATGCCCATCCAGGGGAGAATGTCTCGGGCGCTGGGCAAATACACCCAGGACAGGACGCCAACCTATTACTGGGCACTCACTCACACTCTATATGGGGAATTTGGAGAACTTAATGCACTTGATCCATGTTTTTTGGACTGTGGGAGGAAACCAAAGAACCCGGAGGAAACCCACGCAGACACGGGGAGAACATGGAAACTCCACCCAGATGGGGATTCGAACCGGAAATCCCTAGTGCTGAGAGGAGAACGTGCTAAACCACTAACCCACCGTGCTGCCTGTGGCAATATATGGGTCTGCTAAATGACTAAATGTAAATGCAATTTGGAGAACTCAATTGACTTGATCCATGTTTTTGGACTGTGGGAGGAAACCAGAGAACCCGGAGGAAACCCACGCGGACACGGGGAGAACATGGAAACTCCACCCAGATGAGGATTCGAACCGGGAATCCCTAGTGCTGAGAGGAGAACATGCTAAACCACTAAGCCACCGTGCCGCTCCAAATACTAAACATTAAAAACAGACAGTAAATTACCTCAGAAGTTTATTACAGCTGTAACGTACCTTCAGTGGCCCGTCCGCCGTCTCCATTTTAAAATCGCGATCTTTGTATTTGTCAATTTTAAAAAAGTCCTGTTAATTTCTTGACTCCCCGCCAACAGACGCTGACTTCTAACTCGACGGTAAAACTGTAGTTTTAATGTTAAATCTAAAACGTCGTCTTTATTTGCGGGTCACATAAAACTCACCTCCTGACTAACTGACTAACGGTCTGTGCGCGAGCCGCCGCTCGTTTTAAAAATTCAAACTGCAGCAAAGTCCCGCCTTCTCAACGAACCGACCAATCAACGGTAGGATTCCGCCCTCCGAACGGGAAAACCAATCAGCGTGCAGAAAAATTTCCCGGCTGAGGACGACTTTAAAGAATTAAAGTGAATCGATTCCACGAATAATGTCACGTAGTTTTATTATCTAATGTGCTTTTCGATCAGGTTTCAGTCGGTTATGTAGAGATAGGATTTATTTATAGAAAAAAAACTCCAGAATCCTTTTTAATAACGACATGGATGACATTTAGATTCATTGGCTCGATTCAGGAAGTCACAATCCATTAATTTAGTTTTTAGGAAATTTATTATGTTTTTTGGACAATTATTTCTCTTGGTATGAATTCAAACTAAAACAACAAGCGTAAGGGATTCAAATGCAAAAGAAAAGCGTCAAAACCCATTTATACGATTCGATTAAAAAGAGTCGGTTCAGCAAAACGACGTCATTACGATTGAATCCTCCGATGTTCTGTAATTATAAAGTGAATTTGTGCAAAATGCGTTATAAGTCTATTAATCTGAATTATTCTCATTTGTATTGTTTATTTAACATGGGAATGATTAGACATAGGCGGCACGGTGGCTTAGTGGTTGGCATGTTCTCCTCTCAGCACTAGGGATTCCCGGTTCGAATCCCCATCTGGGTGGAGTTTCCATGTTCTCCCCATGTCTGCGTAGGTTTCCTCCGGGTTCTCTGGTTTCCTCCCACAGTCCAAAAAATGGATCAAGTCAATTGAATTCTCAAAATTGCCCCATATAGAGTGTGTCTGTGTGAGTGAGTGTGTGTCCAGTGATGGACTGGCGCCCTGTCCTGGGTCTATCTGCCCACGGTGACCCCAATAGAGGACAAAGCGGGAGATAATGAATGAATCTGACATAAATGAATCTGGAATGATTAGACATAAATGCTGCTGATTTGTGATTATTTGTGATTATTTGGGGGTTTTACACTCAGTTGGTTTTACTGAAGCTCACTTCTGTTTATGTGCCATGATTAAAGTGCAGTATGTTGTCTGATGGTCTGATAAATAACCACATTTCACTCGTTTTGTTCACTGCAGTATGTTTTTTAAATGACAGAATAAATGAATGTTTGATTTTATGCCCTATTCTTAATGGCCGTGCCTGAGATTGAGCTAAAACGACGCTTTAGGTATTTAGGGAGCTTAATTTATCATGTTTCTGTGTTTCTATCCGATTAAAATGACTTGAATTTATTTTAGGAATAACATGTAAACTAATTCATCTGTATAGAATGTAGTCCCAAGAGAGGATGGAGGGATAGAGGACATGAATCCTGGTACCCCTCCTCCATCCCCTCTCTCTCTCTCTCTCTCTCTCTCTCTATTCTTTATTTTATGCTTGGCCTTGGGTGTGAACACATCTCTCCTCCGCAGCATATGTGCACGTACAGGGCAGAGTGTGTTGATTTGTTTGCTTGTAAATTGAAGTTTGGGGGTTAAACCTGATGCCCGGCAGATGAGCGGCGGAGTGGGACATCAGTTTTGACCGAAGGTGAGCTGAATTACTTTTTCTTCTTCTTTATCCCTCCTGTCTGGCTGAACTGTTCTTCTATTCACTGTAATAATAAATGTTCTCGCGTTTGTCTTTTGTCTGGGGGGGTCAGGATGTATGTAAACACAGGGAGTGTTCAATAAATGTTTCATTAATTAATACAAAATAATAAAGAATTTTACCATAGTACCATGACTCTAATGTAGGCAATAATATTCAAACCTACACATCTTTAATGTTTGAACTCAAATAACCTTTTACTGCTGTAGCTATTGAATGTTCTTACTTCTGATCATATTTGTTATTTTCATCCATGTGGTGTGTAATTTGTCTGTTTGGTGTGCAGGAAGGCCTGTTTTTTCACATGAAGATTATAAAGTCATCAAAGCCCTGCTTTTAGACACAGAAGTCATTAATTATTTATTGTGTTATTGTGTCTGACTGCATGGCTGCAGCTGGTTAGAACAGCTGCTTAGAAAGTTTTTATTGACTGACTGACCCATCACAGTGAGTTAAAGCAAACCTTCATGACTCCGCATTAATATGCAGATGCGTGAATGCAGTCGGGGCTGAAGTTGGGATTATATCTGTATTTTTGCTCAGCTGCTTTCAAAGAGAGTGTCAATTATTCATTCATTATCTTCCGCTTTATCCTCTATTAGGGTCGTGGGGGGGGGTTCCCCATGCCCATCCAGCGGAGAACGTTTCAGGCGCTGTGCAGATAGACCCAGGGCAGGACACCAATCTATCACTGGGCACACACTTACACACACAGACATGCACACAGACACACTCTATATGGGGCAATTTAGAGAACTCAATTGACTTGAGTGGCGGCACGGTGGCTTAGTGCTTTAGCACGTTCGCCTCTCAGCGCTAGGGATTCCCGGTTTGAATCCCCATCTGAGTGGAGTTTCCATGTTCTCCCCGTGTCTGCGTGGGTTTCCTCCGGGTTCTCCGGTTTCCTCCCACAGTCCAAAAACATGGATCAAGTTAATTGAATTCTCAAAATTGCCCCGTTTAGAGTGTGTCTGTGTGAGTGAATGTGTGCCCAGCGATGGATTGGCGCCCTGTCCTGGGTCTATCTGCCCGGCGCCCGAGATGTTCTCCCCTGGATGGGCATGGGGAACCCTACCGCGAACCTAATAGAGGATAAAGCGGGAGATAATGAATGAATTAATTGACTTGATCCATATTTTTGGACTGTGGGAGGAAACCGGAGAACCCGGAGGAAACCCACGCAGACACGGGGAGAACATGGAAACTCCACCCAGATGAGGATTCGAACCGGGAATCCCTAGTGCTGAGAGGAGAACATGCTAAACCACTGAGCCACCGTGCCGCTCCAAATACTAAACATTAAAAACAGACAGTAAATTACCTCAGAAGTTTATTACAGCTGTAACGTACCTTCAGTGGCCCGTCCGCCGTCTCCATTTTAAAATCGCGATCTTTGTATTTGTCAATTTTAAAAAAGTCCTGTTAATTTCTTGACTCCCCGCCAACAGACGCTGACTTCTAACGAACATATTCCACTTTTTCTTTTAAAACAAACTACCCCCACACACAAAGAAAATAAAATAAAAAAAATAATAAAAATTATATATATATATATATATATATATATTTTTTTTTTTTTTTTTTTTTTTTTTTTGAAATTATACACCTGATAATAATAAACATAAATTATCAAAGCAAACCGCCCCCCTCCCCATAACCACTCGGCTCACCACGACCAACCGACATATTGTTAGTGTAGAGCAACAATAAAACACACACGAAAAAGAAAAGAGAAATGAAAGAGGGGGCTGCATTTAAGGAGAGCTGTCCAGACTTTTAGATAAGACTTAATGTACATAGTTGTGCTAATTAATAATTAAGAGATTCAACATGTATGGTGGCTTGGTGGTCCACCACTTAGCGCTGGGGATCCAGGTTCGAATCCTAATTTGAGTTTCCATGTTCTCCCTGCATCTGTGTGGGTTTCCCCGGGTTCTCCGGTTTCCTACCACAGTCCAAAAATAAATATTGAAGATCAATTGTTTGCTCCAAATTGCCCCATATAGATTTTTGTGTTTGTGAGTGCGTGTGTATCTTTCCAGTGCCTGAAACCCCAATCCCCTGGATGAATCCCCTTTACGAGCCTAATAAGTGGAAGATAATGAATGAAAATGTATGTGCAAATAACATTATAAATGTCTTGTGTATTACATTTATATTTATATATAGTTGTATTTATTTCAGTCCTGAACATGTCCGAAGATTAAGATTTCACTCATACAAGAAAGTAAACAGATTTAATCTTGCATTACAAGCTGTAAAATGAATGATCTATACATACAGCACGATCAATACTCATGTTTAATCATATTAATGAATCGTTCTGCTTCCACGCCTGAAGTCTTTCTGCACCTCGAGGTCTGTGTGCTTTAGATTTTCACGTTTGCTGTTGCATCATCACGTAAATTCACTGATGCCGTGGACTGAGACCCAACCCTGAAACTAATTGAGATGTCCACCTGAAGTCATGCAGTTTCGTGTGTTATTATTGCAGAGCCAGCGATTGTTCTTGTGAATATCGTCCGCCCTCCCGGTTTAAGAAGGTTGACGGCACATGTCATAAGCGTCATCCGTTTATTTAATTTATTCCTCGTCGCTGCTTAGTGTTTTCTTCATTAGCATTTTTATCGACGAACGCTCGGCCGGATTTGCTGACACGCGCAGGTCAATTTTTATCTTCGCCCATCTCTTTATTGATTTGTTTGCTATAGCTTTTCCCGGCCTGTCAGCTACTTAGCAGGCACGTGCGCTGTATGGATGGGGGGGTGGGGGGTGGAGTGTGCAGTTTTACAGCCATTAGCTTCATATCACAGGTGCATCATGGGGGCTGTGAAGAGCTTATAGTAAAACATATTAAAGCACTCTCCGGAGAGAGACTCAAAGCCGGAAATGTAGTTTTTTTTTTCTCCAGTATGTCTATAAATATATGACTATTTGATGTGTGTGTGTGTGTGTGTGTGTGTGTGAGTGTGTGTGTGTGTGTGTGTGTGTGAGTGTGCATGTGAGGAAAGTCATGAATTTTTCAACCCCCACAGAGAACTTCATTACAGACTTGCCCCTAGCAATGAATGAAGGGCAGACTCCCGAATGTATTGATGCAAATATTAAGAACGCTGTATAGCTGATAAGAGGCGAGTGCTAAATACTTCCAGCTGAGCCAAATACACCTTACAAAGCTCCAGTACAACACTGACTGGGGTGTTTTAGACTGTCCTAGTCCTCTAGACCTCCTCTTTTGGCTTGTTTTGGCCAGTAAGAGTCACCACAGTGGAAAAGATACTCATTTTTGACTTGGCACCGTTTTACACAGAATGCCCTTCCAGGTGCCACCATCTAATCCCCCCCGGCTGTGCCCTTACTGTACTTCAATCCTATCTTCAATTTACCCATCAGCATTTCTCTGGATGTGGGTTGAAAACCTCGGAGAAAGCCCATGCAGGCAGCGGGAGAATGTGCAAACTCCACACAGGGGAGACGTGTGTCATGTTTCATGATTATTTGTGCACAAGTGTGTGAAAGCCAGTTTACATGGGCAAGGTCATCCTTCTTATTGATTTACAGCACAGCAAACTTGCACCCCTGAGCAGGTAGAGTCGCATGCAAACAGTCTGAGCAGCTTGTCGTGTCTTGGTGTCTAGTTTCAAGTCCTCTAAGACTTTCATTCATTCATTTATTATCTTCCGCTTCATCCTCTATTAGGGTCGTGGGGGGGGGGGTTCCCCATGCCCATCCAGGGGAGAACGTTTCAGGCGCTGGGCAGATACACCCAGGACAGGGGGGGAATCTATGACTGGGCACACACTCACTCACACAGACACACTCTATATGGGACAATTTGGAGAATTCAATTGACTTGATCCATGTTTTTGAACCCGGAGGAAACCCAAGCGGACACGGGGAGAACATGCAAACTCCAACCAGATGGGGATTTCGAACCGGGAATCCCTAGTGCTGAGAGGCGAACGTGGTAGCCACTAAGCCACCGTGCTGCCCTCTAAGACTTGAGAACAACAGAAAGCAAGACAGCACCAGAACAACCCTGATCATGCAGAACCATCCTGGTCAACAGCAACCTCATAAAAACCAGACAGACAGACGTACAGACAGACGTACAGACAGACAGAC
>JAFMOD010000209.1:119281-134457 GCA_019802435.1 Corydoras maculifer
CTTCCCACAGTCCAAAAACATGGATCATGTTAATTGAATTCTCAAAAAAAATTGCCCCCTATAGAGTGTGTCTGTGTGAGTGAGTGTGTGCCCAGCGATGGATTGGCGCCCTGTCCTGGGTCTATCTGCCCAGCGCCCGAGACGTTCTCCCCTGGATGGGCATGGGGAACCCCACCGTGACCCTAATAGAGGATAAGCGGGAGATAATGAATGAATGAATGAATGAATCACATAAAGAGGTGGAACTGTACAGTGGAACTGATCTGCTCAGGTTGCAGAGAGTGATTTGTATTATGTTTGTATTATGTTTGTATAATGTTGACCGTTCTGTTCATCGTAGCTGCGACTGCATGAGTCTGCTGCTCCAGGAGTGCCATAAACTCGGCATTCTGTCCGAGGCTCACATGTCCAATCTCACCGCCAAACGGTACGCCGCCTTCTGCGCTAACCTGCTCCGTTCGAAATCCTCTGAACCTTCAGCGCTTCTAATTCCCGTTCGTTTGTAGAAGCGAGGACCGAGAATACGCCCCGAAGCTGAAAACGGCCGAGAACGCCAACATCCAACCCAACCCGGGTCTCATACTGCGGGCCGAGCCCACCGTCACCAACATCCTCAAGGTGGGCCGAGGGTCGTCCGGAACGCCACTGACCTACGCTCGGTGCTCGACCTCAGAGCCGCTGAATGAGCAGACGGGTTCGGATCGTGCCGCCGTGTTGCATCTCGGCTGAAATAAAGGAACCTGATCGATCTGCTCCTCCGACTGAACGGGGTCCTTCCTCCCTTTGTGTGAACAGACCGTGGATGCTGATCACTCCAAGTCCCCAGAGGGCCTGCTGGGAGTTTTGGGCCACATGCTGTCAGGGAAGAGTTTGGATTTGCTCCTGGCCGCTGCCGCCGCGACTGGGAAGCTCAAGAGCTTCGCACGGAAGTTCATCAAGTAAGATTTCTGCCTCCAGCTGTTGATTTCTCACAAAATAATTGTTATTTACCAAATGTTTAAACCATGGTGGCTTGGTGGTTTAGCATGTTCTCCTCTCAGCGCTAGGGATTCCCGGTTCGAATCCCCATCTGGGTGGAGTTTCCATGTTCTCCCCGTGTCCACGTAGGTTTCCTCCGGGTTCTCCAGTTTCCTCCCACAGTCCAAAAACATGGATCAAGTCAATTGAATTCTCCAAATTGCCCCATATAGAGTGTGTCTGTGTGAGTGAGTGTGTGTCCAGCAATAGATTGACGTCCTGTCCTGGGTGTATCTGCCCAGCGCCCGAAACGTTCTCCCCTGGATGGGCATGGGGAACCCCCCCCCCCCCCCTGCAACCCTAATAGAGGATAAAGCGGGAGATAATGAATAAATGTTTAAACAATCTGAGCACAATGGTGGGGTGGGGGTGGGGGGCATCCAGGGGTCCAGGGGAGAATGTTTTGGACAGATAGACCCAGGACAGGTGCCAATCTATCACTGGGCACACACACACTCACACTAACACACAGTATATGAGGCAATTTAGAGCATTTAATTTACCTTGAATCCATGTTTTTGGATTGTGGAAGGAATCTGGAGAACACAGAGGAAACCAATGCGAACATGGGGAGAACATGCAAACTCCACCCAGATCAGGATTCGAACCTGAATCCCCTGCTCTAAGAGGAGAACATGCTAAAGCACTAATCCACCATGCCACCCAGATCAGAATAGATGTTTAGAGTTCTATACTAATATCCGATTGGATGAGAATCGGTGCTGATTTCTGATTGGTTAAGGGGTCGGAATCTTCCATCTAATCCTTCACTGGGGTCGCAGGGTGGAGGGGTTCGCCATGCCCTCTCGCGAAAGGGGAGAACGTTTCGGGCGTTGGGCAGATACACCCAGGACAGGGGGCCAATTCATCGCTGGACACTCACACAATATAAGGGCAATTTGGAGCATTCAATTCGCCTTGAATCCATGCTAAACCACTAAGCCTGAGTTGATGTTTTTGGACGGCGAGAGGAAACCGGAGAACCCAGAGGAAACCCACACGGGGAGAACATGGAAACTCCTCCCAGTCTTTAGCATGTCCTCGTCTCGTGTTTTTTGTTGGTTTCCCCCGGGTTCTCCGCTTTCCTCTCGCCGTCCAAAAACATCAACTCAGGCTTAGTGGTTTAGCATGTTCTCCTCTCAGCGCCGGTTCGAATCCCCATCTGGGTGGAGTTTGCATGTTCTCTCCGTGTCCACGTGGGTCTCCTCCGGGTTCTCCGGTTTCCTCCTACAGTCCAA
The DNA here is from genome assembly GCA_019802435.1 of Corydoras maculifer. NCBI lineage: Eukaryota > Metazoa > Chordata > Actinopteri > Siluriformes > Callichthyidae > Corydoras > Corydoras maculifer. The sequence continues at coordinate 121,537 of JAFMOD010000209.1, forward strand.
AAACATGGATCAAGTCAATTGAGTTCTCCAAATTGCCCCATATAGAGTGTGTCCGTGTGAGTGAGTGTGTGCCCAGCAATGGATTGGCGCCCTGTCCTGGGTCTATCTGCCCAGCGCCCGAAACGTTCTCCCAAGGATGCCCCCCCGGGGCATAATAGAGGATAAAGTGGGATATAATGGATGGATGGAATGTCCCTCTGTTTGGTCACAGGTCCAGATTTCAGACTCTCTGAGCGCTGAGTTCTTTTGTTTCGCAGGTTGAACGAGTTTCCGAAGCACATCAGCGGCGAGGGCTGTGAGTTGGCCCTCTGACCTTTGACCTTTTTTACACTTCCCTCGGTTTGGGCGCTCGGTTCTGAAACTGTTTTCCTTTCAGCCAAATCGGCGTCAGTGAGAGCTCTGCTGTTCGACATCTCCTTCCTCATGCTGTGTCATGTGGTGCAAACATATGGATCTGAGGTCAGTTCCCCTCTCACACACACACACACACACACACACACACACACACACACACACACACTGTGTTTCAGACATGTTTGGGTGCTGGAGTCTTGTGATGGTCACAAACATGTTTCCCACTAAATAAGATAAATAACAAAGCAACTACGGAAACGATAAGGAGATCTGATTGGTTAGAATTCAGCCCTGCTTCCTGATTGGTCAAAGGATCTACATTGGTTAAAGGGAGGGGGTTCCCCATGCCCATCCAGGGGAGAACGTTTTGGGCGCTGGGCAGATACACCCAGGACAGGGGGGCAATCTACCGCTGGACACACACTCACTCACACAGACACACTCTGTATGGGGCAATTTGGAGAGCTCAATTCACCTTGATCCATGTTTTTTTGGACTGTGGGAGGAAACCGGAGAACCCGGAGGAAACCCATGCGGTCACGGGGAGAACATGGAAACTCCTCCCAGTGTTTAGCATCTTCTCGTCTCGTGTTTTTTGTTGGTTTCCCCCGGGTTCTCCGCTCGCCGTCCAAAAACATGAACGTCAACTCGGGCTTAGTGGTTTAGCATGTTCTCCTCTCAGCACTGGCAGTTCCCGGTTCGAATCCCCATCTGGGTGGAGTTTCTATGTTCTCCCCGTGTCCGTGTGGGTTTCCTCTGGGTTGTCCGGTTTCCTCCCACAGTCCAAAAACATGGATCAAGTCTCTAAATTGCCCCATATAGAGTGTGTGAGTGAGTGTGTGCCCAGCGATAGATTGGCGCCCTGTCCTGGGTGTATCTGTACGCAGACACGGGGAGATCATGGAAACTCCACCCAGATGGGGATTCGAACCGGGAATACCTAGTGCTGAGAGGAGAACATGCTAAACCACTAAGCCACCGTTTTAAAACATGTTTAAATGTCGTACTGATGCCTGCTTTTGATTTGAGGTTCATATTTGAATAAATTGAATAAAACATGAAGGTGGTCGCTCTTTTCAGTTGTGTGGTTTTGTGGTCGGGACGTGCCGGCGCTCCTCCCGTCCTTATCGTTCCTGAATGTGGGCGTGTCCAGAACGACGTCCGCTCGCCGAATTAAAGATTAATGAGGCAGATTCCAGACTCTCGCACAGTGACTCAGATTTATTCCCCGAAACCTCTGAATTTACACACTGCGGTTTGCACAGCCGGAAAAATGCACTAACCATCCAAACAAATACCCCCCCCATACATTAGCGCACCCCCCCCCCTTAAAGGGGCATTCTGTAAGATTCACAGGGTGCTCTTAGAAATAATGGAACATTTTGTTATTTTCCGCTTAATATTCTACTAGGGTCGGAGGGGGGGGGGGTTCGGGCGCTGGGCAGGTACACCCAGGACAGGGCGCCAGTCTATCACTGCACACACTCACTCACACAGACACACTCTATATGGGGCAATTTGGAGAATTCAATTCACCTTGAATGCGTGTTTTTTGGACTGTGGGAGGAAATCAAAGAACCCGGAAGAAACCTACAGAGTCATGGGGAGAACATGCAAACTGGGGAACACCCAGATGGGGATTCGAACCGGGATCCCCAGCACTGAGAGGACCAACCTGTACACCACCGTGTCGTCTTATATTGGAACTTTATTATTATTATTATTATTATCATTAATATCATTATTATTGGGCGGCAAGGTGGCTTAGTGTTTAGCACGTTCTCCTCTCAGCGCTAGGGATTCCCGGTTCGAATCCCAATCTGGGTGGAGTTTCCATGTTCTCCCCGTGTCTGCGTGGGTTTCCTCCGGGTTCTCTGGTTTCCTCCCACAGTCTAAAAACATGGATCAAGTCAATTGAATTCTCCAAATTGCCCCATATAGTGTGTCTGTGTGAGTAAGTGTGTGCCCAGCGATAGTTTGCCCCCCTGTCCTGGGTGTATCCGCCCAGCACCCGAAACGTTCTCCCCTGGGTGGGCATGGGGAACCCCCCCCCCCCCCCACGACCCTAATAAAGCGAAAGATAATGGATGAGTATTATTATTATTATTGTTATTAAAGCAGCACCGATGGTTTTCAATTGAATTTAATGGATTTAATTTGCCTTAATTGTGACGCTGTTTCCGCACTTTGGGTCGCCGTCGTGTTTTTGTGCAGCGTCTTCCCGCTGATGTATGATAAAACAAAAACTTTTGTTCCATGGAAATTCAAAGGCATGGTGTAAAGATTCGGCTGAAGACAGACGCCTTGCGTTTCCTGTCTGAATGATGCGCCTCCTCTCAGATTAGCGCAGCGATGCTTTAATCTCCGTCACGTGTTAGCCACAAAGTCAGATTAAAAATGTCTTTCCCAAGAATGCTGAGAGAGTTCAAACCGAGTGAAGTGTGAAGGCCGTTATGACTGATCAAAGGCCTTCAGCGACGCGTCGAGGGAAGGAGCGCCCAATTAGATAGAACCTCAGATAGAAACCAATGTACAGCTTCAGCAGAAAAAGGAACAGTCTTAATGTATAGTCACACACACACACACACACACACACACTGTTGCGTGACAAGCCGTGACTTACAGTAAGTTCATCCCGGCTCTTTTCTCTGTAGGGTTTGCGTGTTGATCCCGGCTGTGTGGGTTTCCTCTTTCACAGTCCAAAAAACTTGAGTGAACTGATGATGCGTACATTCTGATTGGTGTGAGTGTTGGGTAGGCGTGTGTGTGGGATTCCTAAAGTCCCGCGATGCCTCTGATTTCCACACATCTCTGTTAGGGAGAGGTAGCTCAGTGGTCAGGGTGTTGGGTTTTCAATCAGAAGGTTGTGGGTTCAAAGCCCAGCTCCACTGAAGTTACCAGTGTGGGTCCTTGAGCGAGACCCTTAACCCTCACTGCTTCAGGGATGTTGTGATGAACCCTGTGATGAACGTCGTAAGTCGCTTTGGATAAAAGCGTCCAATAAATGACTAAATGTAAATGTAATCATTAAAGATGAGCGCGGTAGCTCAGTGGTTGGAGTGTTGGGTTATCAATCTGAAGGTTGTGGGTTCAAAGCCCAGCTCCACTGAAGTTACCAGTGGGGGTCCTTGAGCGAGACCCTTAACCCTCTTTGCTTCAGGAATGTGGTGATGAACCCTGTGATGTAAGTCGCTTTGGATAAAAACATCCAATAAATGACCAAATGTAAATGTAATCATTAAAGATGGGCGCGGTAGCTCAGTGGACAGGGCATTGGGTAATCAATCTGAAGGTTGTGGGTTCAAATCCCAGCTTCACTGAAGTTACCAGTGGGGGTCCTTGGGCGAGGCCCTTAACCCTCATTGCTCCAGGGATGTTGTGATGAACCCTGTGATGAACGTCGTTAGTCGCTTTGGATAAAAAGCGTCTGCTGAATGACCAAACCTTCCCTCTTCCCCTGGCAGGTCATCTTAAGCCACCCCGAGCCCAGCCCGTCAGGGGAGACGCCTTTTTTCGAGATGTGGCTGCAGATGTGCATGCCGGAGGAAGGAAAGATCCTGAACCCGGACCATCCCAGCTTCAGACACGACCCTGCCAAAGTGGAGAACCTGGTGACGTTGCTGAACACCTGCTCTGAGATGAAGCTGGTGTAAGTGATTCCACCGTCCACTCAGAACTTCACAACTTCAGTCACATGACCCAAAAGCTTCTTTAGCCTTCTTCGTTTCCATGTAAAGGCCTTGAGGCACGATGGCCGGCTTCTTCAGCGCTGTGTGTACAGGCCTCCTTCAAATCCGTAGCTGTGTGTGAAGTGCAGCTGTAACAGTCATGGAGTATTTTCAGCTCCATCTCGCATCACTGAAGGTTCTCACATTCTGAGTGCAGAGAGTGACCATTGGTGCACAGCCTCCTCAGCTATCACGACTGCGTTTGTATTCTCCGTCCATCCATCCATTATCTTCCGCTTTATCCTCTATTAGGGTCGCGCAGGGGGGTTCCCCATGCCCATCCAGGGGAGAACGTTTCAGGCGCTGGGGAGATACACCCAGGACAGGACGTCAATCTATCGCTGAGCACACACTCACACACACAGACACACTCTATATGGGGCCTTGAATCCATGTTTTGGGACTGTGGGAGGAAAACCGGAGAACCCGGAGGAAACCCACGTGTACACGGGGAGAACATGCACACTGTGTTTTAGACATGTTTGGGTGCTGGAGTCTTGTGATTGTCACAAACATTCATTCATTCATTATCTCCCGCTTTATCCTCTATTAGGGTCGCGGTGGGGTTCCCCATGCCCATCCAGGGGAGAACGTCTCGGGCGCTGGGCAGATAGACCCAGGACAGGGCGCCAATCCATCGCTGGGCACACACTCACTCACACAGACACACTCTATATGGGGCAATTTTAAGAATTCAATTAACTTGATCCATGTTTTTGGACTGTGGAAAGAAACCGGAGAACCCGGAGGAAACCCACGCAGACACGGGGAGAACATGGAAACTCCACCCAGATGGGGATTCGAACCGGGAATCCCTAGCGATGAGAGGCGAACGTGCTAACCACTAAGCCACCGTGCCGCCTATTGTCACAAACATGGTTCCCACTAAATAAGATGAATAACAAAGCAACTACGGAAACGATAAGGAGATCTGATTGGTTAGAATTCAGGCCTGCTTCCTGATTGGTTAAAGGATCTACATTTTAAAACATCCATGCATTGTCTTCCGCTTTATCCTGTATTAGGGTCGCGGGGGTGGGGGTGGGGGGATGCCCATGCCCATGCCCATCCAGGAGAACGTTTCGGGCGCTGGGCAGATACACCCAGGACAGGGCGCCAATCTATCGCTGGACACACACTCACTCACACAGACACACTCTATTTGGGGCAATTTGGAGAACTCAATTGACTTGATCCATGTTTTTAGACTGTGGGAGGAAACCGGAGAACCCGGAGGAAACCCACGTGGACACGGGGAGAACGTGGAAGCTCCACCCAGATGGGGATTCGAACCGGGAATCCCTAATGCTGAGAGGAGAACATGCTAAACCACTAAGCCACCGTGCCGCCGCGTTTGTATTCTCAGAAACCTTATTGATATTCGATGAGATCAGGTAACGCGTGTTGGGATTTCGGTTCATAAGATAAACCTTTATTGGTCCCACAATGTGAAAATTTACAGAAATAAACACCATTCTAGCAGAGGATGGTTGTACATATATATGGATATACACTCTCTGAGTATAACGGTCCGTTGGTTTCGGGTCTAACACAGTTTTTTTCGCTGAGTCGGTCCTTTTTCAGACATCGCAGTCACGGCGCAGTTGTTTATTTCATCATCATGACGAAACCCTGCGAAACAGACACAGATCAGAGCCAGGATTAAATCACGAACCACAAATCTTTATGCTGACTGGCCATCTGCAGGTCACGGTTTACAGGATGTACAACACACACACACACACACACACACACACACACACACACACACAGAGAGACACACATATTCTGTGTAAGGACTGTGTGTTTATTTCTGTGTTGCCGTCTCTTTCTGGTCAGTCAGATGAAATGGCATGAGGTCTGCCTCAGCACCCCCGCAGCCATCCTGGAGGTTCTGAACGCTTGGGAGAACGGCGTGCTGTCTGTGGAGGCTGTGCAGGTAACCCCGAAACACCCCCCCCCACCACCACACACACACACACACACACACAGACACAGACAACACACACTTTCTATGTGAACATGTCATCTAACAACATCCCATCCATCCATTATCTTCCGCTTTATCCTCTATTAGGGTCTTGGAACGTTTCGGGCGCGGGGCAGATACACCCAGGACAGGGCGCCAATCCATCGCTGGGCACACACTCACTCACACACACAGACACACTCTATATGGGGCCTTGAATCCATGTTTTGGGACTGTGGGAGGAAAACCGGAGAACCCGGAGGAAACCCACGTGTACACGGGGAGAACATGTTTGAGACATGTTTGGGTGCTGGAGTCTTGTGATGGTCACAAACATGGTTCCCACTAAATAAGATAAATAACAAAGCAACTACGGAAACGATAAGGAGATCTGATTGGTTAGAATTCAGGCCTGCTTCCTGATTGGTCAAAGGATCTACATTTTAAAACATCCATACATTGTCTTCCGCTTTATCCTCTATTAGGGTCGCGGGGGTGGGGGGATGCCCATGCCCATCCAGGAGATAACGTTTTGGGCGCTGGGCAGATAGACCCAGGACAGGACGCCAATCTATTGCTGGGTACACACTCACTCACATACACACACTCTATAGGGGGCAATTTGGAGAATTCAATTGACTTGATCCATGTTTTTAGACAGTGGGAGGACCCACGCAGACACGGTGAGGACATGGAAACTCCACCCAGATGGGGATTCGAACCGGGAATCCCTAGTGCTGAGAGGAGAACATGCTAAACCACTAAGCCGCCGTGCCGCCCGAACATCATCCATTAACATAATAATGAGGGGTGCTTACTTATCTAACTCTTTTATTGTGTGTGTGTGTGTGTGTGTGTGTGTTTGTGTGTGTGTGTGTGTGTGTCTGCGCCTGAGCAGAAGATCACTGATAACATTAAAGGGAAGGTGTGCAGCATGGCGATCTGCGCGGTGGCCTGGCTGGTGGCTCACGTTCGCATGCTGGGGCTGGACGAGCGCGAGAAGCCGCAGACCATGATCCGGCAGCTCATGACGCCGCTGTACGGCGAGAACACGCTGCAGTTCTATAACGAGCGGTAGGTGTCCCGAGCCCGCGTCCACCTCGGCCGAACCCCGCGCTCATCACGCCACCCCCCCCCCTCTGTCTCCGCCAGCGTGGTGATCATGAGCTCCATCCTGGAGCACATGTGCACCGACGTCTTCCAGCAGACGGGCCAGAGCGTGCGCCCGGTGGTGGAGAACCAGGAGCCGCTGCCGTACCGCTCCCTCCTCCCGCTGCGCCAGCCCATCCGCCAGGCGCTCAGCGCCAACTTCCGCCTGGCGCTCAACAAGGGCTGGGTGAACTCCAGTACCCTGCACCTGCTCGAGAACCTGCTGCACATCGGCGGCGTCTTCTGGTTCACCAACAACCTGGTGAAGGTGCGACGTGTCCGTTTAGGAGGACATACCAACCATCTTATTTTATTATTAATGATTTATTTTAGTAGTAATTTAGGTTTATTAGTATTAATTGGTCAGGCGGCACGGTGGCTTAGTGGTTTAGCATGTTCTCCTCTCAGTGCTAGGGATTCCCGGTTCGAATCCCAGTCCGCGTGGGTTTCCTCCGGGTTCCCCGGTTTCCTTCCACAGTCCAAAAACATGGATCAAGGTCAATTGAATTCTCCAAATTGCCCCATATAGAGTGTGTTTGTGTGAGTGAGTGTGCGCCCAGCGATGGATTGGTGGGTGTATCTGCCCAGCGCCCGAAACCTTCTCCCCTGGGTGGTCATGGGGAACCCCCCCCCCCCACACACACACACACACACAACCCTAATAGAGGATAAAGCGGAACATAATGGATGGGTAGTGCTAATTGATTGATAACTTATTTAATTAATAATTTTTAGTGCTATCAGCACTTCTTAGACTTGCTTCAAATGAACAGTGTGTTATAAATCGGTCCATTCATTATCTTCCGCTTTATCTTCTATTAGGGCCACGGGGGGGGGGGGGTTCCCCATGCCCATTGCCCATCCAAGGGAGAATGTTTCGGGCGCTGGCCAGATACACCCAGGACAGGGCGCCAATCTGTCGCTGGGAACACAGACACACTCTATATGGGGCAATTTGGAGAACACAATTGACTTGATCCATGTTTTTGGACTGTGGGAGGAAACCGGAGAACCCGGAGGAAACCCACGCGGACACGGGGAGGACATGGAAACTCCACCCAGATGGGGATTCGAACCGGGAATCCCTAGTGCTGAGAGGAGAACATGCTAAACCACTAAGCCTCCGTGCGGCCTGTGTTATAATCCAATTATACTTTTGATTTTTATTGTTATTGTGGAGGTCTTTCTAATTTTAAGACCTAAAGCTGTCCGTCTGTCCCCTCTGCCGCGGTCTGTAGGAGCTCCTGAAGGAGACGAGGAGGGAGTGGGCGTTCCGCGTGGTCGAGCTTCTCTACAGCATCTTCTGCCTCGACATCCAGCAGATCACGCTCACCCTGATCGGTCACATCGTACCCACTCTCCTGACCGACCCAGCCCACTGGCACAGCCTGGCCGACCCGCCGGGTCGAGCCCTCGCCAAGTAAGCCCCGCCTTTTCGTGTCGTGTGTGTGTGTGTGTATAGTTTTAAATGATGTCTGAAATCCGAGCCGCTGGTTATAAATTGAAAGATCATGTTTTCGTCTGGGGCCGGCATGGTGTCTTAGTGGTTTAGCATGTTCTCCTATCAGCACTAGGGATTTCCGTTTCGAATCCCCATCTGGGTGGAGTTTCCACGTCCTCCCCGTGTCCGCGTGGGTCTCCTCCGTGTTCTCCGGTTTCCTCCCACAGTCATAAAAACATGGATCAAGTCAATTAATTTCTCCAAATTGCCCCATATAGAGAGTGTCTGTGTGAGTGAGTGTGTGCCCAGCAATAGATTGCCCCCCTGTCCTGGGTGTATCTGCCCAGCGCCCGTAACGTATCCCCCCCCCCCCCCCCCGCGACCCTAATATAGGATAAAGCGGAAGGTAATGAATGAATGGATGTTCCCGTCGGGTTTTGGGATTGCATAACGCGTTAAATGGCCGCGTTCCCCGAGCGGCGAGAAATCACGACGCGACGCAACAGGACGCTGACGTCGTCCGCGCCGCCGCACATGTCCGTTTCCTGTTTCCACGGTTTCCTTATGAGACGTTCATTCATCTTCAGTTTTACTATCATCTCGGTTTCGCCTCGCTGTGAGTCTGTTCCCCTTTCTGAATGAGAGGCCGTGTGCGTGGTGGTGGTGGTGGGGGGGGGGGGTGTAGCCTGGCGGGCGGGGGGGCGGTGTTGAGATCATAATCTGATTCCATCAGTGCCGTGGAAGAAACAAAACGTCAACTGGAATCTTAGCATCTTCTTAGTTTCAGTTGAGGTCAGCTACCCATTGATCAGAGATTTGGGGGGGGGGGTGGAGCCTGTAGTGCTTATTGGGCAAATTGCGGTAAATGTTGCAATCTGTCGTAACGCACGCACACACACACACACACACACACACACACACAGAGCATCTCTAAATCACCAGATTTAAATGCCATTCAACTGGAAGGATGTGGGGAGAACATGCAAATCTCACTCCCTGACCTAAAATAACAGGGCGAATTGGGACTGAGGTCAGACACTGATGCTGGGTTGGCTGGATGCAATGAGGCCAAACATCTGGTGGCTGTCCTCCTATTTAAGACCCGCTGTACCTCAAAGTGCGTCCAATAATCTCATCCGGCCTGGTGTCGGGGGGGGGGGGGGCAGCATGGTTACCCTGGGTGTATGTAACATGAGCCCCTGTTGTTCTTCAGGTTGTCGGTGTGGTGCGCGCTCAGCTCCTACTCTGTTCATCATAAGGTCCACGTGTCTGCACGGCTGCGCAAGCGACAACGCGAGGACATCGAGGTAAGGCACGAGGACACGGTACACTCGGGACGAGTCCCGCGGGTTCCGCGTGGGAAGTTCTACAACTCCGTGCTGTGATTGGTCCACAGGATTACTGCAGCCTCTTCCCGCTGGACGACACGCAGCCGTCCAAGCTGATGCGGCTGCTCAGCTCCAACGAGGACGAGCCGTCCGTGTTGAGCAGCCCAGGTCAGTCGAGCCGGGGGGGGGGGTTAAAGCGCTGACTCTGATAGATCGCCGGATTTTCCCCTCGGCCCCGGCGCGACGGTCCAGCCGCATTCTGAGCAGCGTTCCTTAAACGCTCTCTTTTGCTGTCCATCTCTTCGCAGGCGACCGCACAATGAGCAGCTCGCTGTCAGCCTCTCAGCTGCACTCTGTCAACATGAGAGATCCGCTCAACCGCGTCCTGGGTCAGTATGGTCTGCAGGAGGGGGGCGGGCGGGGTTGGGGGGGGGCGCTGAAGAGTGCGGATTTTCAGCTGGTGCAAGGTTTCCAGTGCAACCAAGTTCAAATAACGACATTAAAGGGACCGTATGTAACTGTTTAATCGGGTTACGCTCATTCAAACTGGATTAAGTAAGCTTAGCCTGACTCTTTGACCCCCTGCATTGGTCCCACTGTCTCCCGTGGCCCTTTACTTTAAGTTCAAGTTCAAGTCATTGATTGATGTCGCGCTTTTTACGACAGTACGTCGTCACAAAGCAGCTTTACAGAATGAAAAGCCTTTAAACCCCCAAAGAGCGAGCCGAAGTGACAGTGGCAAGAAAAAACTCCCCGTTATGTTATTTAAGGAAGAAACCTTGGAAGGACCAAGACTCACTGGGGGACTCGTCCTCCTTGAGCGTCCAGGCAGCAACAACAGTGTAGGACACTAATGTACAGGATTTAACAAATGGAAAATCTAACAAGTGGAGAACTATGTGAGTCCATTAGGGGGCGTCACATACACACTGCCCCTTTAATCGGGCTCCCTCTCATGGCCGCGGAGTTTTCACGTGTGTTTCGAAATTGTCCCGCAGCCAATCTGTTCCTGCTGATCTCCTCCATCCTGAGCTCCAAGACGGCCGGCCCTCACACACAGTTCGTGCAGAGTTTCATCGAGGAGTGTGTGGAGTGTTCGGAGCAGGGCAGCCGCAGCACCATCCTACAGTTCATGCCTTTCACCATGGTGAGCATCTCACACACACTCTGTGTGTAAAGCAACCCTGGATTTATAAGAATAATTCATTGATTCATTAGCTTACACTTTATCCTCTATTTGGGGGGGGGGGTTCCCCATACCTATCCAGGGGGGAACGTTTTGGGCGCTGGGCAGATACACCCACCGATCCAGCGCTGGGCACACACTCACTCACACAGACGCACTCTAAATGGGGCAATTTGGAGAACTCACTGGGGGGGGGTTCCCTATGCCCATCCAGGGGAGAAAGTTTCGGGCGCTGGGCAGATGCACCCAGGACAGGGCGCCAATCTGTCACTGGACACACACTCACTCAGGCACACAGAGACACTCTATATGGGGCAATTTGGAGAACTCAATTGACTTGATCCATGTTTTTGGACTGTGGGAGGAAAACGGAGAACCCGGAGGAAACCCACGTGGACACGGGGAGAACATGGAAACTCCACCCAGATGGGGATTCGAACCGGGAATCCCTAGTGCTGAGAGGAGAACATGCTAAACCACTAAGCCACCGTGCCACCTTTATAAGAATAGTAATTTAAATCGTAGTATTAATTATTTAAACCCTGACGTGTGTGTGTGTGTGTGTGTGTGTGTGTGTGTGTGTGTGTGTGTGTGCAGGTTTCCGAGCTGGTGAAGCTACATGCATTGGCCAAACCCAAAGTCGTTCTGTCCATCACCGATTTGACTCTCCCCCTGGGACGAAGAGTGGCCGCTAAAGCCATATCCACCCTGTAAAACACACACACACACACATTCATACACACACACACACACACACACACACAGAGTATGAACCATTTATTTGTATCCCTCAGTTCCTGTAATAGTCTGATTTCCAGTAATTAGTCTGGGGTGTGTGTGTGTGTGTGTGTGTGTGTGTGTGTGTGTGTGTGTGTGTGTGTGAGAGAGACTGCGTCAGTGTTACTTTTGCTTTGATTGCGGTCGTGTTGATGCAGAGGGCTGATGGAAGTCGTTTTTTTGCACCTCCCGGCCGATAATCCTTGACGTTGACTCTGCCGGTCCTGTTCGTAAATAAAACCTGCCCTTCATTTTTTTTTTAATACTTAATAAATCTCAAGACCTCTGACTCAGTCATCATTCCGATTCGTCTCATCGGTCACGCTCACCGTTTTGGGCGATGGCGCGTGGTCATGGTGCTCGACGGCGGCAGGACGCGGCCTCCTCTGAACTTTGCGACGCAGCTGCTGTGCGCTTGAGTGTTTAGAGTGAATCGCGACACTCCGGACCCGCTCCGGTTCCGCTCTGGGCCCGCTCTCATTCCGCTCCGGATCAGTGCAGTGATCTACAGAAGCGCACTGCCACCTGCCTTCAAAGTCAGATTTAATCCTGGAAGACAGGAGCCATGAGTCCAGGACTGTCCCATATAATCCAGCCTGGTTCACATGTTGGGGATGGGGGGGGGGTTGTCCCTGTGTTGTCCCTGTGTTGTCCCTGTGTCACACTCCTAAATCGCTCTGAAGATTTCTCATGATGAAATGAGGAAAGTTTGGCTTCCTGCGCAGACGTCACGATGAAATCCCGAGCTCTGGGTTGAGAAGCGCCGGAATCTCCAAAACAAAACCAAAAAAAACGAAAGAGGTGCGTAAAGCCTGCCACAGGGGTTTCCCGTGACGCGGGGAAGAGGACGGCATGGTGACAGCTGTGGAAAAGTGACCTTGCAACATTCGGGTCATGGAATCGCACTTTTTTAAAAATAACCGAGCACATGGTGTGACGAGGTGGGACTTCCTGCTGAAGGGCGTAACCCATGATCAGGATGATGATGC
>JAFMOD010000209.1:140466-152436 GCA_019802435.1 Corydoras maculifer
GGTTCCACAAAGTATTGACTCAGGGAGGCTGAATAATTTTGCACATCGCACTTTTCAGTTTTTTATTTGTAAAAAAATTGTTGATTCATGTATAACTTTCATTCCACTTCACAATTGTATACCACTTTGTGTTGGTCTTTCACATTAAATTCCAGTGAAATATATTTATGTTTGTGGTTGTAATGTGACAAAATATGGAAAAGTTCAAGGGGTATGAATAATTTTGCAACCCACTGTATAGGTGTTCATTATTTATATATATATATATATACATATACATATACATAAAGGTTGAAGGTCGCTGGATGATATAATACTCTTTCTTAATGAGTGGAAGCTTTTAGTCATAAAGCATCTGATTAAAGCCTGTGATGATGTAAAGGAGGTGTTTAACGGGGTGATGGAGGTGTGAGGCTGAAGCTTCCTCTCCACTTACACATTTCAGTAAGAGATGCTGCTGCTGCTGATTAATCTACACACCCACCCCCCTCCAAAAAAATTAAAAATTATACCCTATATCCATTATTCACCTTGCAGAAGAGCTGCAGTCTGATTGGCTCCTGCTGTTCCAACTGTCGAAACATTTAAAGTGAATCAGCTGTGACATGATGTCTCAGCAGAGGAAAAGTCCAGCATCACTTCCTCAATATTAAGAAACCCATGAGTCATGATGAAGCTTATTTAATGAATCCAGCTCATCCAACCACAGCCGGTTCCCAAGACAAGTGCAACGAATCGGAGCGTATCTATTTGATTCTGTGGCTCGTTCATTCAGATCAGCATCTCTGAGGTCAGACCTAAAGGACTAACCCACAATCTCTGTTCCAATTCATTCCACAGATATCAGATGGGGTTAAAGTAAGGGCTCTGTGTGGGTCTGTAATTCCTCTACACCCAACCAGCACATGCTTTGTTCTCTGGAACTAAAAATTAAGGGCCTTCCCCAAACTGTTCCCACAAAGTTGAAGACATACAGGTGTTTAAAATGGGCCGATAGGTGTTTGATATCATACAGCCATCATAACAAAACCAATTACTCGATTTACTTGATCAAGGTTAAGTGAGGTGTTAGAACCTATCCCATCTCGAACAGAGCAGGGGGGAGGTCATCCCCCCCGGACGGGTCATCCGTCTGTCCCACGTGGACGACGCAACCACTCGTACTGTCACGCCCGAGGTTTGATCTTCTCACTTCACCTTTTAGCTTTTGGAAAAGAATGTGGAAGGAAGCCCATGGAGACATGGGGAGAACATGCAAACTGCGCCGGTTCATTGGGAATCGAACCTTCTTGCTATAATACACGGTTTCTATATCACTCATGGCTGGTGTTTAAATAGATGGCATCAGGGAGACACACACACACACACACACACACACACACAGACAGACAGAGAGACAGCGCCTGAACTCTGAGTCCCCTTTTGTGCAAGGTGAGCTGCTTTAAAATGTAAATGTACCTCATGGGACAGGTGTCTGCTTCGTACCAAGCTATAAAATTACCTTAGACCTCCAGCTTTCCAGCATGCCCCCCCCCCACTACACACACACACACACACACACACACACACTGCCTTAGACTTCCAGCTTTCCGTTGAGCTGTCTGGAGCTGATCCGAACTGATCTTGGATCAGCAGCAGTGTTTCTGAAACGAGCCTCAGACGGGAAACCCGGGATCTGCACTGAGCAGCGACTCCACCACCTTTCATCATCATCCCTGCTTTAATTCATTATGACACGAGTAGCTCCATCCATCCATTATCTTCGCTTTATCCTCTATTAGGGTCGTGGGGGGGGGGGTTCCCCATGCCCATCCAGGGGAGTTTCGGGCACTGGGCAGATAGACCCAGGACAGGGGGACAATCCATCACTGGGCACACACTCACTCACAATAACACACTCTATATGGGGCAATTTGGAGAACTCAATTGACATGTTCCATGTTTTTGGACTGTGGGAGGAAACCGAAGAACCCGGAGGAAACCCACGCGGACACGGGGAGAACATGGAAACTCCACCCAGATGGGGATTCGAACCGGGAATCCCTAGTGCTGAGAGGAGAACATGCTAAACCACTAAGCCACTGTGCCGCCCATTTATAGTTTTTATAAACTGGAGTGGGTGACGTCATCAACACCAACTTTCAGGTAATTTGTTTATTCAAACCTCTATAAAATCTTTATGCTTTCACCTTGAAACCCCATTTTACGTTGAATTTGGAGGGATTTTTGTCCTTTCTAAAGGTCATAACGAGTAAAGTTTTCTGAGTTATGAGAGTTTAATTGGATGGTGGAAATCGTCTTTCTGCACGCAGACCGATATTAAGACGAGACACACAACCAACATCCAATCAGGATTAGGGGCGTGGCCAAGTGACGTCAACAGCGGAGTCTGCTGTATTTTTCTGGAGCATCAGAGCATCCTGCACTGCCATCTTCTCAGCATTTCAAGCCCTCTCTGGAGTTCCTACAGGAAATACAAATCTAGTCTTTAATCTTTAATCGGGTTCTGTTTAGATCTTCAGGACCAGGGACGAGTCTGAGCTCAACTCTGAGCTCGATGTGCAACATCATCACTGGACTTCCTTCAGACTTTGGTATAAAGGATGAGAATGTGATTAAATAGTGAGCACCTACTGTACAGTATGGTGGTGGTGGTGGCTCTGTGATCTCAGTAAGGCCTGAGTTTGATGCTACAGAAGCTGCTGATGTTCTTCACGAACACTTTGTGAAGCTGGCTCTATTTTCCCCTTTTGGGCCTATCCCATCTGAAACAGACCAAGAGAGAGTTAGACGGCAGCGGAGGACATATTTCAGTAGCTCCCGTCACAAACGGTCCTTAGAACCCTGCTTTACATTGACCCTCCCAGACGGTGACATCCTGTTCAGACAGGAAGCTGCTGGTATGCAAAGCAAAGTGCTATACAATGGGTTTTCTTCCCGCCGTGTCAGACTCAACACTGGTTCTGAAATGTTTAAAGGTGGGATCACGTTTGTGTAAAATGACCCTCAGGTTCTCACTCCTGTCCAGAATCCCCGCAGGCAGAGAACTGATGTTTACGTTATAAAACAATGAATGTGTGTGGGGGGAGGGGGAGGGGGAGGGGGGGTCACAGAACTTGATGGTCAGAGCACTATAAGTTTCTGATTTTACTCTGAGCCTGCTGGTCGACGTCAGAGACGCAGAGCTGAGTGACCACCGGTGGGGTTAAGGATTTGTAATTGTTGCTGCAACAGCGACCTCTGCTGACCGAATAAATCACCAGAGTCATAAATGGATGAGGTGATCTAATTTGCCTCCAGTGCTCACACACAGAGGAGTGTGTACTCCACATTTAACACAGCAGTGTAACACACACACACACACACACACACACTGATGAGGTGAGCACCAGAGCAGTGGGCAGCCCTGTACACGCCCCCCGTGGGAGCAATCTAAATTAGATTCCTTGCCCAAGGTCATTTCAACTGTACCACATGGAGGGAGCAGGAATCGAACCGGGGTCCTTCAGCTGCAGCAAGAGCGACCTCTGCTGACTGAAAGAGGCACCTGATTTTATTATATAACTGCACATTGGGAGAATTTTGTGATGGAGGAAGGACATGAGATGTGCGACACGTTGGGCGACACGGTAGCTTGGTCATCAGCACATCGTCCTGGCTGTGTCAAGGATCCAGGATCGAATCCCGATCTGGGTGGAGTTTCCATGTTCTCCCCATGTCCACGTAGGTTTCCTCCGGGTTCTCCAGTTTCCTCCCACTGTCCAAAAACATGGACTCTAAATTGCCCCATGTAGTATGTGTGTAAGAGTGTGTGTGTGCCCAGTGAGCGATTGGCACTCTGTCCTGAGTGTATCTGCCCAGCGCCCAAAACATTCTCCCCTGAATGAGCATGGGAACCCCCCCCCCCCCGGCCCTAATAGAGGATTAAGCAGAAAATAATGAATGAATGAATAAATCTTATATGTTTAAATTAAGAGTGGCACGGTGGCTTAGTGGTTGGCATGTTCTCCTCTCAGCACTAGGGGTTTCCGTTTCGAATCCCCATCTGGGTGGAGTTTCCATGTTCTCCCCGTGTCCGCGTGGGTTTCCTCCGGGTTCTCCGGTTTCCTTCCACAGTCCAAAAACATGGATCAAGTCAATTGAGTTCTCCAAATTGCCCCATATAGAGTGTGTCTGTGTGTGTGAGTGTGTGCCCAGTGATGGATTGGCATCCTGTCCTGGGTCTATCTGCCCAGCGCCCGAAACGTTCTCCCCTGGATGGGCATGGGGAACCCACCGCGACCTTAATAGAGGATAAAGCGGAAGATAATGAATTAATGAATGAATAAATTAAGCCAGTGTCCTGTTTCAGCCCTCAGAAGCTTCCTTGGTATGTCACATGACTTCTACCTATCAGAAAGCATTATGGGGGTTAAGGGAATCCTGGAATCCTTGGGGCAGGTAAAGGGCAACGGACGAAGGAACAGCCGCCTTTGGTTTTACATGAGCTCACGGACGCCGTTCAAACCACTGATCTCCGGACGACGCCTCGTCATTAAGGGCTCGGATGCGGCCGCTTCAGGCCGCGTCACGTGATCTGCTTTCGAAGCGTGATCTGTGTGTCCCGTGTGAAATAATGAACACGCTGAGAATATTGCAGACCTAAATGAATGCCAGCGCCCCATCTCTGTCGTCATGGTGCCAACGACCTGCTTTATGACTCCTTCCCGATTTGAAGCAATTAGGTCATGGCTCTGAATCCCAGCGATCCGAAGCGTCAGACGACCGTCGGCTTTATGAAAGCCGTTAGTCATTTCCGCGTTGCTTTCCAGAAATGCTCTGGGTTTTATGAGAAGCGGCGGAGATTTATCCAGCAGCGATGCGGCGTGAACGATTTCCACATTATCATTCATGAAATGCAAGAGTACGGAGAGTGCAATGTAACCCGAACCCCTTATTTCAGTTCCCTACGCTACAGACAGAGCTTTCTGCTTCATCATCATCTCCTGATATCACAGAAGTGTGCGGAGATAAGGGCGTGGTAGCTCAGTGGTCAGGGCGTTGGGCTGTCAAGCTGAAGGTTGGGGGTTCAAATCCCAAGTCCACTGAAGTTACCAATGTAGGTCCTTGAGCGAGACCCTTAACCCTCATTGCTCCAGGGGGCGCTGTGATAAACCCTGTGCTCACCTTGTGTCGCTTTGGATAAAAGCGTCCAATAAATGACCAAATGTAATCATTAAAGTTGGGCGTGGTAGCTCAGTGGTTAGAGTGTTGGGTTGTTAATCTGAAGGTTTGGGGTTCAAATCCCAGGTCCACTGAAGTTACCAGTGTGGGTCCTTGAGCGAGACCCTTAACCCTCATTGCTTTAGGGATGTTGTGATGAACCCTGTGCTCACCTTGTGTCGCTTTGGATAAAAGTGTCCAATAAATGACCGAATGTAAATGTAGATGAAACCGAGCTTGAGCCTGAGTGTGTACATCACTGTGTCCCTGTTCCCCTGCAGACCCCGCCCTCTGCCTTTCACCCAGTGAGAGCTGCCTGTCCTCGTGACACTTTAGATAATTCAGATGATGAGGCACTTCGGACAGATGACCTTTATTCTGTCGGCGTAACAAACACACCACCCACTTAAAGATTTTCCGGGCCCGGCTCTCGTCTTCGGACCGAGTGCATTAACCTGCGGCTCAGACTTCATCCGCACACTGACTCTTCAGCTTTGGGGTTATTTTTAGCTCGTCTATAACGCGTCGCGGTCCAATTTCAGCGCGGTCCTGTCAGTCAGTAACCCGTTCACACTGCCGTTCGTACTCACAGCCTTCACGCCGAGCGCCGCCCGAGACCTTCTGCACGCCGCCCGCCTGCTATCTGGAACTGCTGCTATTTTAAGCAACTGAACCAGGTCATGTTTGTGTCTCAGCTGATTCAGCCGCTCACATGGGAGGGACTTCTGTTGGGGAGGGAATCTCCCAATCAGGGAAGCCCACAGAGGAAGCTGCCCACTCGGGAAAGCCATCCATGGGTCTAACGGCTTAAATCTGTAGAACTTTTCTTTTGGGACCGCTTCGTGTCGGGTAGGTGGTTCGCACCGGACCGATGATGTCATTAGGGTGTCACCCCGTCATGTTCCTTTAACTGTTGCGTCATTGTTTGGACTCCAGTTGGAAATGTTCAGTGGTCTGATAACTCTCAAACATGATTTGAAACATCAGTCAGGATTAAGATTATTCATTCATTCATTCATTATCTTTCACTTTATCCTCTATTAGGGTAGCGAGGGGGGGGGTTCCCCATGCCCATCCAGGGGAGAACGTTTCGGGCGCTGGGCTGATAAACCTAGGACAGGGGGGCAATCCATCGCTGGGCACACACTCATTCACACAGACACACTCTATATGGGGCAATTTGGAGAACTCAATTGAGTTGATCCATGTTTTTGGACTGTGGGAGGAAACCGGAGAACCCAGAGGAAACCCATGCGAACACAGGGAAAACATGGAAACTCCACCCAGATGGGGATTCGAACCGGGAATCCCTAGTGCTGAGAGGCGAACGTGCTAAACCACTAAGCCACCGTGCCGCCCATCAAGTCAATTGAGTTCTCCAAAATTGCCCCATATAGAGTGTGTATGTATGAGTGAGTCTGTGCCCAGCGATAGATTGCCCCCCTGTCCTGGGTGTATCTGCCCAGCACCAAACATTCTCCTCTCGATGGGCATGGGGAATTCCCCCGCGACCTTAATAGAGGATAAAGTGAAAGACAATGGATGAATGAATGAATTTTTAAGCAGGAAGGTAAAATAAAAATTGTAAAATTTACAAATAAAACCTTTAAAGCAGTGAAGGACAGAGTGACCACGCCCTTAAACAAGTTCCAGATGCAGAGTGGTTTCATGACATTTCCAAAATCCCTGATGCTCTGACCCAGATCAACATCAGCAGCGATTTGGGGTTCTGTGGAAGGCAGGCGGGAGGGGTGGAGGGAGGGGTGGAGGGAGAGAAGCAGATGGAGTCTCTGGAGACCTGCGTCCGAATGCGTCACCGCATAGCGCTGCGCAGGCATAACTTCCACAACGTGGCCTCGCCTTCACACGGCCTCCTCGAGACGGTGGCCTGGTTCTGCACTCGCGGTGCTCTGTGTGTCTCCAGCTGCACACCACCTGCACGCCGCCTGCACGCCGTCTGCACATCACCTGCACACCGCCTGCACGCCCCGTTCCAAAGCCAGCAGAGCATGAAGGCACGTCAGAGGCGATCTGTCGACCCTGCCGTTCCGGCCTGCGCTCCTTTATGTTACTCAATGCGGAGGTGAAATGTTCGGCGGGCGGCGGCGTGGCGGCTGCTGTCAGCCCGCGTTCTCAGGTCCGTCGTCGGCCGGCTCCGGTGGCCGGGGTTTCGACGACAGATCCGGCCACACCGCCGCGCGGTTCGGTTTCTCAGCGTGTAACGCAACTCTGCTCGTAAACCTCTGCCGCTGCATTCGGTGCTCCAGTCCTACAGCAGGAGGGTGCGGGTTCGAATCCCGAGCTGGCCTTTCCGCCCATGGTGCAGAACAATGAGGGAATCGGACATTACTAAATTATAATTAGCTGTTTATTCAAATGGGGCGGCACCGTGGCTTAGTGGTTTAGCATGTTTTCCTCTCAGCACTAGGGATTCCCGTTTAGAATCCCCATCTGGGTGGAGTTTTCATGTTCTCCCCGTGTCTGCGTGGGTTTCCTCCGGGTTCTCCGGTTCCCTCCCACAGTCCAAAAACATGGAACAAGTCAATTGAGTTCTCCAAATTGCCCCATATAGAGTGTGTATGTGTGCGTGTCTGTGTGAGTGAGTGTGTGCCCAGCGATGGATTGGCGCCCTGTCCTGGGTGTATCTGCCCAGCGCCCGAAACATTCTCCCCTGGATGGGCATGGGGACCCCCCCCCCACCGCGACCCTAATAGAGGAAGATAATGAATGAATGAATGTTTGTTCAAATGTACGCCTTGTTTTTAGTCCATTTCTTTTTGTCTTGATCACAGTAATGGGCGGCGCTGTTGCCTATCCCAGCACTCACTGGGCAAAATGTGATGCCTGTGACCTCCTAGAGGAGACTTCGGGAGAACATGCCAACTACAGATGGAGGGATGGATGGAGGAGGGGATGCTCGTGCACATTCCTGGATGCAAACAGTATGTTTAATTCTGCTCTGCTTTTATTAACACAGTTTTCATTTGAGAGATGGATGGACTGATGGATGGAGGGAAAGTTCAGATGGGGTGTGGCTGGGGGCGGAGCTAATATTTACAGGAGCTTTTGCATTTGATTTAAGACTAAAGTTTATGATGCCCCCTTTTTCATTCATTATCTCCCGCTTTATCCTCTATTAGGGTCGCGGGGGGGGGGGTTCCCCATGCCCATCCAGGGAAGAACGTCTCGGGCGCTGGGCAGATACACCCAGGACAGGGTGCCAATCCATCGCGGAGCACACACTCACTCACACAGACACACTCTATGTGGGGCAATTTGGAGAATTCAATTGACTTGATCAATGTTTTTAAACTGTGGAAGGAAACCGGAGAACCCGGAGGAAACCCACGCGGACACAGGGAGAACATGGATACTCCACCCAGATGGGGATTCGAACCGGGAATCCCTAGTGCTGAGAGGCGAACATGCTAAACCACTAAGCCACCGTGCCGCCATGCCCCCTTTTTAATTTGGTAATAATAAAAGCCTGCTGTCTTGCCGTCCTCAGTGCAGTGAGTGTCATTCATTCATTATCTCCCGCTTATCCTCTATTAGGGTCGCAGTGGGGTTCCCCATGCCCATCCAGAGGAGAACGTCTCGGGCGCTGGGCAGATACATCCAGGACAGGGCGCCAATTCATCGCTGGGCACTCACTCACTCACACACACACTATATGGGGCAATTTGGAGAACTCAATTGACTTGATCCATGTTTTTAGACTGTGGGAGGAAACCGGAGAACCCGGAGGAAACCCACGCAGACACGGGGAGAACATTCGAACCGGGAATCCTTAGCGGTGAGAGGAGAACATGCTAAACCACTAAGCCACCGTGCCCCCTTTTTAATTTGGTAATAATAAAAGCCTGCTGTCTTGCCGTCCTCAGTGCAGTGAGTGTAAATGTGTAAATTTATTCCCCGATTTGATTCACACTATATAAAAGACACCTGAGCGTTCACGTTGTGCAGAGTCATGCTGGGACAGGAACGCTGGTCCTTCCTCTACATCTGAAACCACAGAGCTGGAATGTTTCCAATGTCTCATTCCAGGATCACTGAAGCTCTGGAAATCTGCAGCTCCTGTACTGATGATGTTCTGCTGTGTGTGTATGAACAGAAATCGGTGGCGCTCAGGTCACCGTCTCATTAACGGCTGATCACATCACATGTCTATGTTTATACTAAACTAACACGTCATCAGGACCACGTTCACAGCTCTGTGTTCAGCTCCAGGGCTCTCTGTGTGTGTGTGTGTGTGTGTGTGTGTGTGTGTGTGTGTGTGTGTGTGTGTGTGTGTTTTGGTGGGAAAAGGGCCAGAAGAGGTGTTTTTCCTCAGAAAGCAAAACATTTCTATAACATTATCACAGAAACAATCTGAATAAAGGGACGTTTGTTTGGAGTTCAGTCTTCAGTGCTCCATCATCCAGCCGTGTGGGAGGTCCAGCCGTTGGATGGGGTTGAGGTCTGTATGGACGGGGCAGAAAAGGGCCTTCCCCATAATGCTTTAAGCATTGTCCAAAATGCATGGCCTGCTGCTTGATTGTATTTATCTGTAACAATAAGACTGAATTCTGTCTCAGGACAGAGGTGTGTCTCAGTGTTTTGGGTGTTCTAGCAGGGAGGTGATTTGGGGGGGAGGTTCAGACCAACAGAGGAGTGACGCTGAGGACGGAGCCACCATGCAGGACAAAGAGCAAGTTTATGGGTGTGATGAGTGGAGGACATGCAGGTGGTAGGGGTGAGCGAGGAGCATACTGAGGACAGGACGGGGTGGAGAATAATGATCCATTATGGCGCCCCCTAATGGAAACAATCAAAAGAAGAAGAAGCAGATGATTTAGCTGCGGTTATTAATTAAGTGGGCGGCACGGTGGCTTAGTGGTTAGCACATTCGCCTCTCAGCTCTAGGGATTCCCGGTTCGAATCCCCATCTGGGTGGAGTTTCCATGTTCTCCCCGTGTCCGCGTGGGTTTCCTCCGGTTTCCTCCCACAGTCCAAAAACATGGATCAAGTCAATTGAATTCTCCAAATTGCCCCATATAGAGTTTGTGTGTGTGAGTGAGTGTGTGTGCCCAGCGATGGATTGGCGCCCTGTCCTGGGTCTATCTGCCCAGCGCCCGAAACGTTCTCCCCTGGATGGGCATGGGGAACCCCACCGCGACCCTAATAGAGGATAAAGCGGGAGATAATGAATGAATGAATATTAATGAAGTGGAACCAGCTACGAAAACAAAGGTGGACATACAGTAACTTATTTAGACAAATGTAACATGGCGAGTATAAAACTGCAAAAAACTGCCCCCCTGTGGTGTGCATGTGTACAGATGTAAACATTTCAGCGAGCTCAGGGGTTCGACAGAACAATAATCTCATCTGCTTTAAGACGGTTGTCTGTAATGGTTCATATTCGCGGTTTAACGGACCCCCAAGTAGCAACAGTAACACCCTTAAGTAACGTCTTACACCAGAACACCCTGCACCAGAAGTGCTGATTGATTAACTAACACCCTGCGGATCGATCAGTTTGTGTGCTGGCTTATAAAGAAATCTACTGGATTTCTGTCAGTTGAGGATTTGAGTACCGGCACTGGGATAGACCAACGAGGACGTCGTCCGAATGTCGTCAGTGCATAAAGGTTACACATCCAGCACCAGCGTCCAGCAGAACGTTTTTTTTTAGAAGAGGTGGTTTGCACCCGTCGGAGGGTCAAAAAGAAGGTCGGAGCAAATTCAATTAACTTTATTCATAAAGCTCCTGAGTGGAATTCATGCACAGCTGCTTCTGACTGGAGATAAGTGTGTGTGTGTGTGTGTGTGTGTGTGCGCTACAGAGGATTAAAAGCACAGCCAGGTTTTTTATTTTTTTTTTTTATTTTGCACCCTGCTTTTTAAACTCGGGGATGTAAATGGATTTGAAGTGACAGCAGAGCAGAGAACCCGGTGTTCTCAGGTCACCGTCAGTCAGAATCCCTCGGTGACCTGGTAAAAGCTTCTGAATCGTCTGATTGTCAAACACAGACTTAAAAATAACTGCAGGGTTCACTCTTCATCCGATTTTAGGTTTTAGGATTTTATGCAGATGCAGCATAAAGTTCTTCCGCCTGAGCCTCCTTTCTAAAAATGCGTACAGCCACAACATAGTGTGGATCGTCTGTCTGAATGCAGAGTGGGCATTAAGGACACTGCAGAAAATCCATCCATCCATCCATCATTATCCGCTTTATCCTCTATTAGGGTCGCGGGGGCGGGGGGTGGTTCCCCATGCCCATCCAGGGGAGAACGTTTCGGGCGCTGGGCAGATACACCCAGGACAGGATGCCAATCTATCACTGGGCACACACTCACTCACACAGACACTCTATATGGGGCAATTTGGAGAACTCAATTGACTTGATCCATGTTTTTGGTCTGTGAGAGGAAACCGGAGAACCCGGAGGAAACCCACACGGACACGGGAAGAACATGCAAACTCCACCCAGATGGGGATTCCAACCGGGAATCCTCAGCGCTGAGAGGAGAACATGTTAAACCACTAAGCCACCGTCCGCCTGCAAAAAAAATCTACGTAAAAAATAAGGAAAATAAACACAAATCAAGAAAAAATGTACATGAATCGACCAACATGGTGAGTAAATTCAGAGTCCGATCTCAGACTCTGTATCGGACTCTGTATCAGACTCTGTATCGAACTCTGTATCGGACTCTGTATCAGACTCTGTATCGGACTCTGTATCAGACTCTGTATCAGACTCTGTATCAGACTCTGTATCG
>JAFMOD010000021.1:7467-31132 GCA_019802435.1 Corydoras maculifer
CCTAATAGAGGATAAAGAGGAAGATAATGAATGAAAAATTATAATTATTATTATTGAGTAAGTGATAGGGGACCCCCCCTCATGATAATGAATGAATAATTAAATCTCATGTTTAATAAATGAACACCGTTTGGATGCTCGGTTTAACGCCGTCCCGGCGGTGAATCGGTTCCCGTCCCGTCAGAGGATTTACTGCGTTATTTGAGCTTAAACGTTAAAAACACAGAGCGTGCGAGACGCTCCTCTCTGAACCCCAGCGCAGAGCTAACGATCTCATCGTTCATCCTCACCGCTCAGCGCAGTGGTTCCGTCCAACGCCGCCGTTAAAATGAGAACGTATCGGCAGCAGGACGCACTGACGGAGAAACGTTCGACCGGACGAAGCGCCGATTCGTCAAAACGCCGTCTCACAGAGCATCGAAGGAAAAGGCCGCTTACCTTTATTAAAAAACATGGAGGCCATTTGCCCCATCTCCACTCTCTCCACGATGTCGAAGTGATCCACGGACGACGCCCGCTCTGAGATCAGGGACGAGGGGGGGGGGTAAATTATTACAT
Organism: Corydoras maculifer; assembly: GCA_019802435.1. Classification (NCBI taxonomy): domain Eukaryota; kingdom Metazoa; phylum Chordata; class Actinopteri; order Siluriformes; family Callichthyidae; genus Corydoras; species Corydoras maculifer. The sequence goes on from JAFMOD010000021.1 coordinate 8,026, forward strand.
AACACAATTTCACAAGAACAGTCATTAAAACGGCAAACTTACGAACGGACAGAATCGGTCGGGTCTCCACGGGCTCAGAGCGCCCCCTGATGGTGACTTCATCATCAGAATAATCGGAACCCGTGTCACTGCTGTTGACCTGCGAACCACAGACACAAAACACTTTATGATTTATTATTAGGTTTGTTAATAATACCCCGTCACGGACATGACAGACTATCAAGTCTGATTTCACCTTTAATATTTATTCATTCATTCATTATCTTCCACTTTATCCTCCATTAGGGTCACGGGGGGGGTTCCCCATGCCCGTCCAGGGGAGAACGTTTCGGGCGCTGGGCAGATACACCCAGGACAGGGCGCCAATCCATCGCTGGACACACACTCACTCACACACACAGACTCTCTATATGGGGCAATTTGGAGAACTCAATTGACCTTGATCCATGTTTTTGGACTGTGGGAGGAAACCGGAGAACCCGGAGGAAACCCACGCGGACACGGGGAGGACATGGAAACTCCACCCAGATGGGGATTCGAACCGGGAATCCCTAGCGCTGAGAGGAGAACAGGCCAAACCACTAAGCCACCGTGCCGCCCCACCTTTAATATGTCAATTTTAAATATTAGCAGGATATATAAATGCAAAATTAGAACATACAGATAATATTGCATTATGAAGTAGGTAGGTGCGCTTCTTAATTCTGATTGGCTGAACCAGCTGTGACGTCATTGACAATAACACACCCCTCTGAGCGCTTCACATTCGTATCAGTGCGTGATATACAATACATTATTTTTAATTATAAAATACAGATTAATACAAACAGCGAGTTGTTTTTATAAACTGTGTTCGGTAATTTGGCCACTAGCTGGCAGCGTTTGACCAGCAAGCAGCGTTCACTTTGAAAACCGGACTAGATTACGTCACGGAAGAACAAATTATTTTGCTTTTAATAAACGTTTTTCTGAATCAGAGCTTGTGTTTTTTTATTACAGTGAGTTTGTAAGTGTTTTATTAAAGTGATCAGACTCTCGAGGTTGTGTATTATTGTGAATAAATCACGTAAAGAGGTGGCGCTGTACTCCACTACACGCCGGGGCCGATAACACCTCTTTATGGGGTTTATTTATAATAATGCCACGCCCTCTCGTACTGTACTGCTTTATTAAACACCGCCGAGGCAGCCGGGGGTACTGTGACACCGTTACACCCCTCACCTCCTCCTGCTCCCGCCTCTTCCAGTGGAGCTGTGCGTTGGCTGCAGCCATGGCCTCGATCACGAACGTCGTCGTCATGTAACTGAAAACAGGGCAAACACACTATATGGGGCAATTTTGAGCATTCCTGTGGCAGGAAACCGGAAAGCGCACTGAGAGGAGAACATGCTCACCACTGAGCTGCCCAGGTTTCAGATTATGTAATCTTAATATGAAGTTATAATTCAGCCTTTATTCCAATGACATTAAGTTTTTATTTGTAGTCCATGTTGTGTCCACTCACCTCATGAAACCCAAGAAGGAGATGAGAGCCAGGCTCACGACCCAGCCTGCCGTGGCAAAGGCTTTGGGCATGGTTAAAGCACCGGTCCCCACGATCAGGTTGAACATGTACACCAAACCAACCTATGCAGGTGCACACACACACACACACACACACACACACACACACTTTATTGTCAAGGTCATAACAGTACAGTCAGATGGACAATCAGTGTCTCCAATGTAAATTCATTCATCCATTATCTTCCACTTTGACCTATATTAGGTTCGCGAGTGGAAGGGGGGGGGGGTCCCTCAGGGGAGAACGTTTCGGGCGCTGGGAAGATACACCCAGGACAGGACGCCAATCCATCGCTGGGCACTCACTCACTCACTCATACACACTCTATATGGGGCAATTTGGAAAATTCAATTGACTTGATCTATGTTTTTGGACTGTGGGAGGAAGCCGGAGAACCCGGAGGAAACCAACGCGGACACGGGGAGAACATGCAAACTCCACCCAGATAAGGATTCGAAGCAGGAATCTCTAGTGCTGAGAGGAGAACATGCTAAACCACTAAGCAACCGGTGCCACGTCTCCAATGTAAATATAAGAGAATGAAAACCCACTCAGACACAGGGAGAACATGCCAACAACCCCCAGAAAGAAGCCACCCATATTAAATGTCATGTGTATTGAGAGGGGTGGCACGGTGGCTTAGTGATTTAGCATGTTCTCCTCTCAGCGCTAGGGATTCCCGGTTCGAATGCCCATCTGGGTGGAGTTTCCATGTTCTCCCCGTGTCTGCGTGGGTTTCCTCCGGGTTCTCCGGTTTCCTGCCACTGTCCAAAAACATGGATCAAGTCAATTGAGTTCTCCAAATTGCCCCATATAGAGTGTGTCTGTGTGAGTGTGTGCCCAGCGATGGATTGGCGCCCTGTCCTGGGTCTATCTGCCCAGCGCCCAAGACGTTCTCCCCTGGATGGGCATGGGGAACCCCACCGCGACCCTAATAGAGGATAAAGAGATGATAATGGATGGATGAGTTTATTAATGATCCTTCAGAGGATCATGTGAGGTTGAGGTTTGGTAATGAAGTCACACGACTCGAGGCTTACTGATTACCAAGAACTAAAGAACTTTGGAACGAAGAGGAAGTGAAAGGAACGCAGAAGGAAAAAAAAACAAAGAGATTCCAATTTTATTTCATAGATTTTAAGAACAAATGAGGAAAAAAAAACTTACAAACGGTGAATACGGCTCCCCGGATTCTGTGATTCCACCAGCCATGCTGATTAAAGCCTCGGTTTACAGAAACAGAAAACCTGACCGACCGAAGAGAGAACTGTTAATACATATTTAATTTAATTTAATTTAATTTAATGAGAAGCTGACCGGTGCCCTCACCGGTCTCTCCCCCGCCGCTCCGCCGCCTCCCCTCGCCCCTCCGCCGGCCTGCTGCTCCGCCGTCACCGCTGACTCCGGGAGTAGCTCGCTGGCTAAAATGCTAACGTCAACAAAGCAACGCGTCCCGGTTTTAAAGCCGCGTTTCCTCAGCGACAGTCAGCCTCTTAATGACGAACACGTCACACAAATAAAATAATAAAGCAGCGTTTAAAGGGCTTCCCTTCATAGTTCCAGCAACGCCATCCACTCTGCCACCAAGTTCAAATCGGAACGGCGCATGCGCAGTGACTGCAGTTTACACGAACGCTGAGTTAGAACCGATAAACCGATGAACCGATAAACCGATCGAGGTTTTTTTTTTTTTTTGAGAAATCGGTCAGATTTAACTCATCCGTGCGGTGAAACACACACTGGCGTCGTCCCGAGTGGCAGCCCGTTCCAGTAGCTCGGTCTGTTTCTAACTTTCCTGCTTACCCTTTCTTTATTTTATACGTTTTTATTTCTTCTGTATGTTTTTTATCACTAGTTTATAGTGATTTAGTTAATATTATTTTTTTTCATTTCCTCCAGGACTAATAAAAGTATTCTGAGGGAATACATTAAGGTTTAGAAGACTGTAAAGCCGCTTTATGACAATGTACTATTGTAAAAAAAGCCCTAAATGAATAAACTACTTAAACTTGAATGTGCTCATGAGCAGTCAGGATTAAGGGTCTTGCTCAAGGATCTTCATTGGTAACCTCAGTGGACCTGAGATTTTAACCTCCAGATTTTTAGCCAAACATCCAAACCACTGAGCTACCACATCCTTACTTTTATTCTTTAACACACCACATTAACTGTCCTCATTAAGGAGGGGCATCGATGACCCATGTGTTACTTACCATATATCAAGGGACCTTCAGGTGGCAAGGCTGGTTTCTTATCCACAAGACTATGATTGCCCCTAGATGGATGGAACTTGAGTTTTTTTATTTTTAACAAGTAAACCAAAAAGACCACCATTATATATATATATATGCCTGAAATTAATGTATGTTTGTGTGTGTATCTAATCATTCATGCAGTACTGAATTTTTATTTTATTTTAAACTGTTTCAGTATTTTATGTACAACAGGTTCTATTGATTTATCCATCGGAAGAAAAACCCGGTTAATGAAGAAAAAAACACACAGGTTTTACACAGTTGTTTTAAAAAAAAGAATTTATTTTCCCCAGTTCACAGAATTAAAATAGAAAGTGATGAGAGAAATGAGTTTGCACCAGTGTCAAAAAAAAAAAAGAAAAGAAAGGAAAAGAAAAAAAAAAAAGGCATCATTCAGCAGATTTTCTACATGGTACAACCTCAAATACATCTCTCTCCATCTCAATTGCTTGTTTGAATTGGCCAAAAAAAAAAAAAAAAAAAAAAAAAAAAAAAAAAAAAAAAAAAAAAAAAAAAAAAAAAAAAAAAAAAGTGAAATAAAAGTTACACAGAGAAAAAGAAAAAAAGTGAAAGAAGTTTGCTCAGTTTCGGGTAAAACGGAGGATCAGAGTTTCACAGCAGAGTGTTTTTTAATTCAGGTTTGAAGCCCATGCGTTGAATTAACCTCGGTTTTATATTTCAGCTCGGAACCAAAAGCAAAACGTAATGAGTATGAGTCTCGTCACGGCGGTGAAGAACAATCTGCACTGAGAATTCATTGGTAGAACCACACACACCACCCCCCCGTGCCCCCCCGCCCCCCGCCATGCGCTTTGAATGCCTATCGAACAACACTTGCACAGTCATTTACTTATTTCTAGAGTCCTGAGGAAGGAGCAGTGTACAAAAAGAGTAGAAAGTTAAAATTAGATTGTCAGGCTATTATTGACTGAGCCAATCGCGAATCTTAAAACCTTCGAATCACCCGGCGGCCCAGCGGTCATGTGATCTGATCGCAAAACGCATACAGCAAGCGGAAACGAAAGGCAAGGCATCATCGAGCACCACAGTGAGCCTTCGGCGTCATGCGCGTTACTATTGTGTGTCCCAACGTGACGTTTGAATCGAAGAATCGACCTAGAGAGACATGGCTATATTGCTTTCATGGCTATACGACAGCCTCGGCTTTTTGGTACAGCCCCCCCCGCCACACCGCCACCACACACAAAATCCACAAGGCTGCTTCACAAACTGTTGATCCGTCCACACGGACCAACCCCATAAGCAGACACAGCACACGGCGTTGTAAACCCTGTACGCCCCCTGCCTGAAGAATTCCTGGAGTGTGTGTGTGTGTGGGGGGGGGGGATGGGGATTTAGGTTGGTGCAGAGGATTTCCCATAAGGCCTCTCAGTCAAGCGGATGAGACACTGTAAATGAACTGCAAGTGTTGACAATTGGCTTTTGTCCCGATTTAATAAAACATACCCGGGTACCGCGCACGCACGCACGCACGCACACGCCGCCGCCAGTTATCGTCGAAAAAAAACACGGCCGACACCGCGACACCACGACACCACACCCACACGATTAAACCCAAGAGCGGAAACTACAGAGTCAAGCGTAGTTCAGCCTCAACGCTCATTTTGGACTATGCGTTTAATTGTTGCCCTAAAACATTCGGGGGGTTACACAGATTTAAACCCACACATCGGTTTACTGAGACAGAAGAATGCAGATACAGGAGACGAACAGCTCTCAGGGGGGACTATTAAAAAAAATAAACCAAAAAAACCTATAATAATAAAAGAAAAAAAATAGCAGAAATGCACTGTGCCATTATTTTAGAGAATTCCCATTAGAAAGCATTCTCAAGGTCATTCTCAGGTTTGGGTTGGGCACTGATGCACCGCCAGGCGGTACGGTACCATAGCCGGTATTACAAATCCTCCACGGTGGAGATAGTGTCTGTTTTTGGGGTCCGGGTTCGAGCCAGTCTGTAATTGTGACGGCGACATGCTGAATCATCAATATTACAACTAACTTTTAAAAAGTGTGTGTGTGTGTGTGTGTGTATATATATATATATAAACCAAGAATGTCCTCGTGAACAAGGCCTAATTTCCTAAAGCCTACTTTGTCCTCATCCTCACCTCCACCACCTGCCAGCTTGACATAAAAGGAGACATGGAGATTCTAAATGGAACAAAGTGCAAAAGAATATCACTGGGTTGCCTTTTAATTCCATAATGTACGCGGTTTCTTTATTTAAAATAAAAAAAATAATAAAAAAAAAAGAGAACCCTAGCAGCACTTTGTGTTGATCTACAGAAGGTCCTGACGCAGTGGGTTTTGGAGGGAGGGAGGAAGGGGCCGACCCGATCCGAAAAGGAAAGCACGATCACAGCCGGCGAACACTGCGTCCGACGAAACATCAGAACTAAAGGACAAATAAAATAATAAACCAAACAGAACCTGACGTAAGCACATCGCACGGACGGTCCAGGGTCATGCGGACCTCGTTCTCATACGCGAGCAAGCAGAAGGAAGGAAACACCGCCAGCGGTCCGGTCACGGGTCCCGCTCCGGTTACAGCAGAATCGGGGGGGGGACACGGAACACCACGGAACACGATGGACGAGATGGAACAGCGAGCCCTGAAGCCAGGCGCCGGGCAAAATCAGCCAGAAAGCCGGACGAGGTACACCGTGATCACGGGTGAGTAATGAGCGCGCCCTTCAGGAAGGTTCCGGAACGCCCCGTCCCGTCCGTGGACCGGGGCTCCGCCGCGCCGCCCCTCCGGCCGACGAACCCTTGTGGTTTTATAGTCAGAGGACACGTAGTTAACCGATAGTGCTTAAGACATGAGGATTCTCGTAGGTTTGCGTTACAAGGGTTGCTGCCTTAAGCTCGTCTAATGAGTGTGTGTGTGTGTGTGTGTGTATGAGTCTACTTATCGCGCTCGTGTGCTATAGGCGTCTAGCTGAATTGGCAGGGCTTAGACTAGACTGTGCTATCGGTGGACGCCGAGGTGCGACCCCCCGCATCCTTCCTCCCCTTCCCGTCCCATCCGTGCCCCCCTGCGCGGTGCAGGAGGGCAGTGGAGTTGGCGTCGGGTGGCAAACCCTGCCTACGCATTCCCTCCCTCCCTCTCCATCCCAGCAGAGATCCCTTTTTGCTTCCTTTATAATTTTTAATTCCTACTCAGAGCGAGCGCACGGGACCGCAGCCTTTTTTTTTGTTTTTGTTTTGCAGAGGTTGGCGCCCCCTAACCCCCTCCCACCCTACCCACCCTCCCTCACAGAGACACAGGGTGTGGGGAGTGTCGTGCCAGCCTCCCCTCTCCAACAGCAGGGTAATACACACATGGATGAGTTGCCCCAGTAACCCTCCCGGAGATTAGACCTGAGGAGGGGAACAAGAAAGCGCGTCAGGAGGAGGACGTCGCAAGACTTCAAAAGGAACTGATTCACTGACCACGCCCCCCCGAGCCGTCACCCCGAACCCAATGGAGCTCACGTACCTAACAGGCGCGTCCTGTGTCAGTGAGGAGGGGCGTCTAAACGCCGTAGCAGGCCGACAGGCGCTCCTTTAACTGCGGGGGAAACTGCTCACAGAACTGCTGCCAGTTCTCCTCCCCGACCTGGTCCTTAAAACCATGCAGGATCTGAAACGGAGGACACGCCCACTCTTCAGCCGCTTCAACAACAACAATAATAATAATAATAATAATAATAATAATCATAACAAATGAATATATAATAGTAAGTATTTATATAAATATTAATATATAATATTAATGAATGAATGAATATAATGAATATATAATATAAATATAATCTAATATATAAATATATAATAATAAATAAGATTTCCACAGTACGAAGGCTGACCTTGTAAAACATGTCTCTTAGGTCCTCTTTGGGATTTACCCAGGATGCCACGGCGTCACAGAAGAAGATAAAGTCCTGGACATGAAAGATCAAAAAGTTTAAAAATTAATTAATTAATTAATTAATTAATTAATAAAACGAGGTCTCCTGCGCGGTTTCGGCAGCGTGAGCCGGTTCGTGATCTCCGCTCACTTTAAAACTGTTAAACAGCAATGGATAACGTTTTTCCAATTCCTGGCCGCTCAGGAAGGAGGAGTCCCCCACTGAGCCTCGGTCCTCACAAGGTTTCTTCCAAGTTTTGTCTTGCCGCTGCCTCTTGGTCTTGCTCTTTGGAGGTTTAAATGGCTTATAAAACTGTAAGGTTCTTTGTTATGATGTATTATTGTAAATTAATTTAGAATAAACGAGTTATTGCAAAACATTTAAGCTTTTTCACAACAAACTCAGTCGACTTTGACTTTGTGGACCCTGTGTTATGCATTAGAGTCATGCGGCAATGGAAAAGGGCCTTCCCTAAAGTGTTTCCACACATACAATTGTCTGGAACAGTGCTTAACTGTATTCACCATGGCTCTACATATACATATATATATATATATATATATATAGATAGATAGTTTGATGTTCTTTGTGATGGAGGTTTGTTCGAATACTTAAAATGTAAAATACAGAATGAGCGTTACCTGCACCACTCCACCCGGATTGACCCCGATCATCAAACAGATGCCTCTGAAGGCCGAGTCCTTCTCCTCGTTGTCTCTGATGTTTCTCAGCGATTGGCACCTGAAATGAAACGTGAACGTCACGAAACGTCACGCTATTAAGGAAAGAAAAGAACGGAATGGGAACTAACCACGGCCGTATGAACTGCGGCAGCATGGGCGCCACCTCCTGTGGACAGACGTATCCCAGGCGTCCGATTGTGATCGCTGTTTCAGATGAAAAGAAATAAAAATGAATTATAAAGACTGTTTACTGCAGATCCCAGAGAACAGGGGGTTCCACTGAACCGCAGTACCGGTGTTCTCCAGCAGGGTCTTAGGAGTGTTGGGTCTGTTTATAATCTCCACCAGGTTGTTGAGCACCAGTCCAACGTAGGGCTCCATCTCTGCACCTGAGAATCAGAGAACCAATCAGGAACAGGCTCAGGTTACACGCCAACACGGCGCCGCAGAACACGTCCTCAAAGCTGGCGTACCCATCTGTATGGAGATCTCCCCGATGGCCCAGGTGGCGTTGTTGCAGAGGGGGGGGGGGGGGGGGGGGGGGGGGGGGGGGGGGGGGGGGGGGGGGGGGGGGGGGGGGGGGGGGGGGGGGGGGGGGGGGGGGGGGGGGGGGGGGGGGGGGAGAGAGAGAGAGAGAGAGAGAGAGAGAGAGAGAGAGAGAGAGAGAGAGAGAGAGAGAGAGAGAGAGAGAGAGAGAGAGAGAGAGAGAGAGAGAGAGAGAGAGAGAGAGAGAGAGAGAGAGAGAGAGGGAGGGAGAGAGAGAGAGAGGGAGGGAGAGAGAGAGAGACAGAGATAGAAAAAGAGAGACAGAGAGAGAGAAAGTGAGAGACAGAGAGAGAAAAAGAGAGAGAGAGAGACAGAGAGAGAGAAAAAGTGAGAGCAAGGGAGAGAGCGAGGGAGAGAATGCGAAAGAGAGAGACAGAGAAAGAGTGAGAGAATGCGAGAGAGAGAGAGAGACAGAGAGAGCGGAAAGAGAGAGAAAAACGACAGAGACAGAGTGAGAGAATGCGAGAGAGAGAGCGGAGGGAGAGGCGAGAGAGAGTGAGCGGGAGAGAGAGAGAGGCGAGAGAGAGAGTGAGCGAGCAAGAGGTGAGGACGAGAAAGCAGGAGAGAGCGAGAGAGAGAGGCGAGAGAGGGAAGGAGAGAGGCGAGAGAGAGACAGAAAGCAAAAGAGCGAAAGTTAGAGAGGAGAGTGAGCAAGTGCGAGAGAGGGAGAGAGAGAGAAAGAAAGCAAGAGCAAGCACGAGAGAGAGAGAGAGAGAGAGCGAGAGAGGGAGAGAGGGAGGGAGTATCAGCTGTGCGTTCAGAAGTAAAGTGAGATTAAAGGCAGCTTGGTTCCTGACCTGCATGCACTGAAACAGCAGGGTCATGATGTTACTGCGAGCCACGAGCCGCTCCACGTGACCCCCGAGGCCCTCGGCCAGGCCGCTCAACAGATCCAGGGCCACGATCATGAAGTCCTTATCGGGGGCCTCGTACTGCTCGGGGTGCTGGTTATACATCTGCACGCGGATCACAACGAGTGCTCCATTAATCACAGAACATCTGCATTTTATAATAAGCCTTAATGATAATGATACATTAATGGGGGGGGGGGGCGTGGCTCTCACCATGGCCTGGGCGAGGGTTTTCTGAACGAGGGTGACGCAGCGTTGGTACACCGGTTCACAGTAAGGCAGGAAGCCGCTCTGCAGTGCGGTGGCCACCGACGACAAACACTACAGAATAGGATTATAATTAAAGATAACGACTCGTTAAAAAGCATCCCGACCTGCAGATACACACGCACTGAAGCAGCCCTCACCTCCAGCAGGGGGAACAGGTCCTTATCTTCATCCTTCAGCTCGTTCCATTTCTGGATGAGGGGGGGCATCAGTTTCTGGATGTACTCCTGAGAGATGGGAGACGGGGGGGGGGGGTTACAGATTTGCAGACGGACGTACGGAACTTAAAGCAGGACCTCCGTCCGCAAGCGATCGGTGACATACAACCTCGATCGAACCGGACGCACCCATTAATTTAAAATTAACGTAAAGCCAATTAACTCGTTAAGACATTTCAAAATACAGAGATATTTTATGAAGAATAAATGATGCGTTTAATATAGAAAAAAAAAAATATAAAGATGTGTATATACACACACACACATATATATATATATATATATATATATATATATATATATATATATATTATACACACACACACACACACACACGCCACTTTATTAGGTACACCATTCTAGTAGTGGGTTGGACCCCCTTTTGCCTTCCGAACTGCCTCAATTCTTCGTGGCATAGATTCAACAAGGTGCTGGAAGCATTCCTCAGAGAGTTTGGTCCATATGGACATGATGGCATCACACAGTTGCCGCAGATTTGTCGGCTGCACATCCATGATGCGAATCCCCCGTTCCATCACATCCCAAAGATGCTCTATTGGATTGAGATCTGGTGACTGTGGAGGCCATTTGAGTTCAGTGAACTCATTGTCATGTTCAAGAAACCAGTCTGAGATGATTCCAGCACCAACAACCATGCCATCAACAACCATGCCATGTTCAAAGGCACTCAAATCACCTTTCTTCCCCATACTGATGCTTGGTTTGAACTGCAGGAGATTGTCTTGCCCATGTCTACATGCCTAAATGCACTGAGTTGCCACCATGTGATTGGCTGATTAGAAATTAAGTGTTAACGAGCAGTTGGACAGGTGTACCTAATAAAGTGGCCGGTGAGTGTATATATATATATATATATATATATATATATATACACACACACACACAGAGACAGCAGAACCCCTTACTGGTTGGTTGAGGTGATGGCCGACTGAATCAGCGAGCGTCCCGATGGCGTCGTACAGTATAAGCAGGTTCTTGTGTTGGTATTTCCCGAAAGCGAAGACCAGCGTGTCGAGGATGAAGCCGAGGTAGGGGACCAGCTCTGTGCACGCCTCCTCCTCCAGAGTCGCAAAGGCACTGAAACAACACGCAGAACGTTCGGCGCCCGCTCCACGGACCTCACGTTTCACTCACCGGGAGGTGGCGGGGACACGCCCTCGGACGTACCTGCAGGCGGCCTCCTGCACCCTCTTGTTGCCGTCGAGGATGCGCTTCAGCAGCTCCGTCATCAGCGGCTTGAGATAAGAGTCAGGCGGCTGGCTGACCACCCAGTGGGCGTAGCGGCTCAGCGTCCAGCAGGCGATGGAGCGCACCAGAGCCTTCTTATCACACAGACACTGAATCAGGTGAGGAATCAGCTCGGGAAGATACGGAACCATCCCCTGAACACAACCTGGACGTCCACACACACACACACACACCCCAGTGGTCAGGAGAGGAGATACATCCATCACCACGAGGTCGTAGAAGCAGGTAGCTGCCCTCTTACCCTCAGCAATGGCTCCGAGTACGAGGATGCCGGACTCCTTGATCACCCAGTCTGGATGGAACAGCAGATCCTTCAGCAGAGGCAGCAGGTGAGGCAGCAGCTCGTCCCTGAACACGTTGGCCAGGACATCCAGCGCTGCCGCAGAACATTTACCTTAAGAGAAACAGAACATTTAGAACCTCCAGTTCTGCTCCTTCAGCACCACGCTGCTCCCTAACCCAAACCCCACCCCCCCTCCATCTGCCCCAATAGACCCGGGACATAGTTCCTCACATAGTTCCTCTGAGAACCAACGGATCAGACAGTATGAATATTTAAACATCACGGAGAGTCAAGCTTTCATCCATCATCACCTCCACTGGAGCGGAACGTTCAGAACCAGCGCAGATGCGGCAGTACCACTACCGACCACATGCCGTTTTCATGGCAGCGTTTTCACTCGCAGGGTGCCGCGGCACACGGAGGACATGCAGAAACGCAGGTTCTTACGCAGGTTCCAGTCGGACAGCGTGTCGTCGTCGTCGTCGTCGTCTTCGTCGATGTCCTCGCCCTCCTCTCCCTCGCCCCCCTCGTGCTGCAGCGTGACGGTGCGGGACTTGTGGAAGCGTGGTTTAATGTCCTGCTCGCTGTCGGGAACGGCCTCGTCCTCCTCCACATCGCCCTGCGGTGGCACAGGGTTCGAAAACAAACAGCGAATAAAAGAATCAGGACAAAGAGGTGTGGCCTGCAGAACCACACGTCCCGCCCACGCCATGACGCCGCGGGTCAGACAGTATGAATACATGAAACATCAAAGAGAACTCTCATGGTTAAAGCGCTCATCATTCCCAAACAGGACACGGGGCGGGGCTTAACCTTCAGCCTTCATCAGAGAGGATGAGGATGGACTCACCTTCAGCAGGATGATGTCGATTTCAGAGTATTTCATTCCATTCACCAGGATCGGGATCAGCCTGAAGGAGAGAAATCAATGAATTAATTAATGAATCAATTCATTAACTAATTAATTTTAAAAATATATTTTAAAAATTAATTAATAAATAAAAATTATCGCAGTTTTTTTTCCACAACATTACAATAAAATATCAGACGTGACTCGGCAACGGGGCGGCACAGTGGCTTAGTGGTTTAGCATGTTCTCCTTTCAGCGCTAGGGATTCTTGTTTCGAATCCCAATCTGGGTGGAGTTTGCATGTCCTCCCTGTGTCCGCGTGGGTTTCGTCCATGTTCTCCGGTTTCCTCCCACAGTCCAAACACATGGATTAAGTCAACTGAGTTCTCCAAATTGCCCCATATAGAGTGTGTCTGGGTGTGTGTGCCCAGTGATAGGATTGTCCCCCCCTGTCCCGGGTGTTTCTCCCCTGGAAGGGTATGAGGGAACACCCCCGCAACACTAGTAGAGGATAAAGCGGGAGATAACGGATGGATGGATGGACTCTGCGACGGCCAATCATTCGGTGAATCGTGGAGGACATCATGAGCGTGACTCAGTCGGTCCCCGTCGGGGTCCCGCATCACCTGCGCTCTGCACACCACGCCTCAAAGCCGGATGAGTTTAGGAACGGAGACCACGGTGGATCAGACAGTATGAATACGTGAACATCATGAGGAGTTCAGGTTGAGTGTGTCATCACCTCCACCAACCAATCAGATGCGAGGACATGGAGCTTGTACTCCGAGATCCTCAAATCCGCTCCGAGACAAAACAAACGCTCCGATTAAAAACGACGACGTGAACATGAGCACCCTGCCGTCTCTATAATCACCACTTCCCAGCATGCCTTGCAGCAGGGTTCTATTTGTTCTAGGTGTTGTGTATATATTAAATGTTCATGTTCGGTTTGAGGGAACACGGGTCGCGGGATCGTTGTGCGTTTGTTGTGTGTTGTATGCTGGGTGTGTTTGCTCAGTCGGTGTGTGTGTGTGTGTGGGGGGGGGGGTTTGCCATTTAAGGCAAACGTGTGTCAGGTCCCCGAGCCAAGGGCTGAACTAGAACCATGTTCTCTCCATGCTGTTTGCTGGAGCGTGTTTTAATAAAAGGGGGATTTCTGTGAAAATGGCAACCCGAAGCTAATGTGGGCCCTTCAGTAAGACCCTCAATCCTCATTGCTCCAGAGACGCTGTCCCGGTGTTCAGACCCGAGCCAGCAGGTTGGGATACGACGGATATGGACAGCGCAGTCGCCGTGGAAGCCCATCTGCCCCAAGGTGGTGGTGCTGGGACTCGAACCCTGTCCCCACGGAGTACGGGAGCCACATTCTGAGGACTTACTGAACCAGGTGTCCGGACAGAACCTCCTTACAGATGGGCTGCTCGGCCAGAGTGAGCCAGAACTCGCAGGCCTCCAGAGCCACGTTCTCATCCGGGTCCTGTGTGCGCTGCAGCATGTACTGGAGAGCAAAAAGAACACGGAGTGGCAGGTCACGCGGCGGGCCACCAGGGTGCGCCAAAACTCAAAACTGAGCTGAGGGGGGTAGCCTTACCTGCACGATGCTGTGCATGTGGGGGATGAGGCGGTCTATGCGAACCTCCAGCAGCATGACCAGGGCTCGGCACACGTTCTTCCTCACCTCGGAGTCTTCGTCGGCAGCCAGTGCAAACAGACTCTAACGGCACAGCGGCGTGACGTCAACACGAAGAACTTACATCGGCAGTAAGACTTCATCATCATCATCAGTTACCTCGATGAAGGTGTCGATGTTGTCCATCAGCGCCTGAGCTCGTCCGATGATGAACTGATTCACGCAGGCGATGGCGTGAGACCTGCACAAAACACGGTTTAATCACTCATACGTCTGCGCAGCCGGCGGCCGGGCGCCGCAGCTCGATGGTGGTGAGGGGGGGGGACTTGCCTGATCTTGGCACTGCAGTGTTTGAAGAACTGCAGGAATTTGGGGATCATGATGTTGAGGGGCCGGTTCAGGGCGTCGCTGTCCAGCAGCTCGGAGGAGTCCTCGCAGATCTTCTGCAGCGCTCCGAATGAGCCCTGTGCACAAAGCAGACCTGAACATCTGCCCCCACATCCCCCCCCCCGACAGAGAGGGGACACACGGACGGCAGGGAAACGCAGGGCTGACCTCACACGTGTTGTAATCCTCAGAGTTGAGCAGGTTGCACAGCTGGGGGAGCAACTCGGGCCACGTCTGCAGCTCTCCTTTAGACGAGATGGTCGTGATCAGGATGCCTGTTGGAACCATAACCAGATGGTGAGAGGAGTCCAGAGGAGGGGTCTGAAGGTCAGGACGGGAAGCTGAGCATACGGGGAAGACGGACAATCTCACCGATGGTGGCGCGAATGAGCGGAGACGGGTCCCCGATGCTGCTCAGACATTCCTGCTTGATGAAGTCTGCAACCGTCGGAGGGAAGTTCTGATAGTGAGCCTTCACGTTGTTCTTCAGGATCAGACCGCTGAGCGAACGGGTCGGTTCATCTACAGAGAAGGAAGGAAAGGGCGTGGATCATGGGCAGACCTGCATTAATGCAAGTGTGCTGACCATTTAGTGGAAGTCATGCAGCATCCAATTATCCCATTTATTACATTAATTATGATATATTTTGATATATAATGTATGGTAGCTAAAACAGACATGTCAAGTGCGGCCCGCGGGCCAATCTCGGCCCACAGTCAGATTCCAAGCGGTCCTGGCTCATAATGTGTTATTAACGGCTCGCTAGCTCCGTCAGAATAAAATAATAAACAAATAAATAATTAAATAATCCACACTTATCCTATCCGCATCCTGAACCTATGGTCAGATATTCAGTGGCAGCTAGGGGGCAGCAGAGGAGTGGCTTTTTGGTCATTTCTCATTAGCCTGCGATAAAAGCAGACGTCTGCATTTTGAGTTGGGCTCAAAATAAATAAATAAAACTAAAAAAAGTGCTGGAGCGTTTAATCGCGGTGCACCTGGCAACGATGTGATTCTGAAAACCACATCGAATGCGTTCGTTTTCATTGCTGGATAATATTGGACGGAACGTTTACAGAGGAACGACACTAACGCCTATCCCGGCACATCCCAAAAACACTCAGGAGGTCAGGACTCATGTATAGAGTTATCTGATCATCAGATCAATCACGCTCTCAGCCGAGCTCGGATCTAAACGTCGGCTCTTTATTTTTTTTTTTTTGTCCTGACCCCGTAGAGTTCTCACGTTCCGGATCCGGATCGCAACAGGAACTCACCTTCAGATTTGAGCCTGGTCAGGACGAAGATCAGATAGTTGTTGAAATCGGGAAACTGGTTCAGCTGTTCGAGTTTCTGAAGACGTGATTAAGGAAAAGGTGGAAGAGCGGCGAGCGGGTTAGTGGTTATGACGACGGCTAAATAGAGCTGCCACGACTATCAGAATCACAATGTCTTCTCACTCCCACCTCACACTCCGCTTTCGGTTCAACACTCAACAACCAAACAACGCAACTTTACACTCGCTCTATAAAATCCAACCATCATCGTCTGAATGAACTGCAGATTCCATCAACCATCATCTACATCACACGGAGACGCCGCATCAGCGGTTTATAACCCACAACCCCCTGCAAACCGATAGAATCAGCACCTGAAGGAGGTACACTCAGATGGGATTAAAGGTTAAATTGGCCTCTCTAAAATTACACGATTAAATGCAAAGTAAGCAGAGAATTCAAAAAAAAAAAAAAAAAAAAACACTTATAATGATCATAATTAAAATCTAACGGTGGGGTTCAGTCGATTTGTCTGCAGCTCGTTATATAGCTGCAGGCACTTACTTTTAATTACACACACATTTGCATTATTAGATTAGGGCCACTTGTTCAAGGTGAAATCAGAAAGTTTTTTTTTGTTTGCTCGGCGAAGAATAAACCACTAATTATAATAATTTCAGATGACGAGAGAGAATATTTAACTATTATACACAAATATATAATTTGTATGTGTATGCATATATATATATATATATAAAATGCATGTAGGTGTGTGTGAGTGTATACATTTATATGTATGTTTTTTTTATGTATGTGTCTGGAACGTGAACGCAGCTCTAACAGCAGCCTACATCCCACAAAGCATCCAAATAACAGAGCGCGTCAGATTTTCGCTTACTAAGCAAAACGAGATTCATGAACAAAGCGAGGTACATGTTAAGACAGATGTATTCTGTACAGCTCTGTAAATCTCTGCACGGTGATTAAGATAAGCTCAGTTTACCGCTGAACGTCTTTTGGTGTTCAATCAGCATGCCGTCTCATTAAATGAAGTTATAATCTATAGCCTTTTTTTTTTTATCTAATTCCAATAGGACCGTACGACACTCCTATGATCTGTGCTTCCATTTTTCGATCAAGCGATTATTTTCGGTTTATCTCTAATAGGATCGGGACTGAATACGGGCGTGCGGGTGTAATGGACGGAGCGTTTTGCACTCGAGCACTCCAGCGTTAAATGAAATCATCTGGCTCCAGACGGGAAAAGCTTTTACACCGAGCAGGATACTTGCTGCACAGCTCTCTGTGTCGCTGTGTTTGGAGACTGAGAGTCTTTCAGGAGCTGGAGGACCTGCTGGAGTCCCTGTTCATCCGGCTGCCACTCCATCCTACACACAGAGAGAGACAGAGACACACAGAGAGAGAGAGAGAGAGAGAGAGAGAGAGAGAGAGAGAGAGAGAGAGTAAGCATACATTTATCTGTCCGAGTCCATTGGAATTAATTTTAAATGAACTCTACCTCATTTCACTTTATATCTCGACTGAACAAGCAGATACTAACAACAAACCCAACATACCGACTCGCTCAGACCGTAAAGCATTAATTTTGACAATCTTAAACACATTAAAACGCAAAATACAACACTTAGCAGGCCTGTCAAAATCCAGGTTAGATAAATTGGTGGAACCCCGGAGACCGTCGCCTTCTTTGATTTAATAGAAAGCCTTTATTGTCATTATACACAAGGACAATGCGATTAAAAAGCTTCTTCTTACCAGTGCAAACATGTATTTAAAACATAAAACTTAATATTTTAAAACTAAAACGTTCTGGAGCACTACACACATACGTTTACAGAAGTTTAACAAAAGTAAAGGCGTTATATACAGGGAATGGGTTATGAATATCATTATAAATACATTTACACAGGGTTAATAAAGCACCCCTGGAGCAATCGGCATTAAGGGTCCCACATTGGTAACGTCAGTGGACCTGGGATTTGAACCCACAACCTTCAGATTGACAGCTTAACACCCTAACCATTATTATTATTATTATTATTAAATAATAATGTTAAAATGTTAAAAATAATTTAGTCCAGTTTTTACTGTGAACACTGACCCAAAGTGAAAGGTTTCTAGTACCTCTTACAATCAAATTCTGCCAACCAGTGGCCAAATAACAGAACACAGTCTATAAAAGAACATCAGGAAAAATAATGTATTGTGTATCATGCATTATTACGAATGTGAAGCTCTCAGAGGTGTGTGTTATTGTTAATGATGTCACTGGACAAACAGCTCAATCAGATTTAAGTAGCGGACCGATCCGTTTCACAAACTAATCTAACATGTTCAGATATCGTAGATTGGAACAATGCATGCGAGTTTGTACAAACAGTGTATGGTACAGAGGATTGCGTTAATGAGGGCATGGTAGCTCTGTGGTTTGGGTGTTGGGCTGTCAGTCAGAAGGTTGTGGGTTCAAATCCCAGGTCCACTGAAGTTACCCACGTGGCTCCTTGAATTAGGGTCGCGGGGGGGGGGGGGTCCCCACGCCCATCCAGGGGAGAACGTTTCGGCAGATACACCCAAGACAGGGGGGCAATCTATTGCTGGGCACACACTCACTCACACAGACACACTCTATATGGGGCAATTTGGAGAACCCAATTGACTTGATCCATGTTTTTCACACGTATATAGTTATATATATATATAACTTTAAGATATACAGTTACACACCATAACTCTCAAGCCCTCACTCACTCAGACTGTTTAATACTGTCCCCCTGCATTTAAGGTTCTAACTTTTAAAAGGCGAACATCATCCAGCTGGCATTAAGGTCGAGAACATCACAGAACGTCAGAGAACGCTCCAATGGAGTAAAGAGCACCACCGAGAACATGTTCATTATCTTCCGCTTATATCCTATGTTAGGGTCGCGGGAGGGGGGAGAACCCCCCCCCCCATGCCCATCCAGGGGAGAGCGTCTCGGGCGCCGGGCAGATAGACCCAGGACAGGGCGCCAATCCATCACTGGGCACACACTCACTCACACAGACACTCTATATGGGGCAATTTGAAGAACTCAATTGACCTTAATTCATGTTTTTGGACTGTGGGAGGAAACCGGAGAAACTGGAGGAAACCCACGCGGACACGGGGAGAACATGGAAACACCACCCAGATGGGGATTCGAACCGGGAATCCCTAGGGCTGAGAGGAGAACATGCTAAACCACTAAGCCACCGTGCCGCCTGTGTTATTAACACTAATCATTATTATTATTATCAGACGGTATAAGTAATAACCTGTATAAGCCTCGGAATGAGAGTTTAATTGTGAGGGAAGGTTCCCCGCTGAGGTTCCTGCTCTCTCTCTCTCTCTCTCCGGCTGTTGTAGCTAATCCAGCTAACGTCCCCCCGCCCCGCGTTAAGAATCGAATCGAACCTTATTTTAATCGATTAAACCCAACGGATCACACATATCTGCCCGCAATCACGAATTATAGCCACGTGGGAGTTACCTGGATTTAAACCGGGATTACGAATTCAGAACGCTTTAATCTGAAGGTTAGCTCTCAGCTACACGGAGCCGAATCCGAACCGAACTGAAAATGAAGCGGATCAGAGGATTCGAACCCATCCGAGATCACACACACACGGCTGTACAGGTGTGTGTGTGTGTGTGTGTGTGTGTGTGTGTGTGTGTGTGTGTGTGTGTTTTGGAGGAGCCCGTTAGCTCGTTAGCTCAGCGGCCTGTGGAAGCCGGGACCATGTGGAGCTCAGTCCGCCTTCTCTGAGGCGATTTCCGCCGGGCCGATTTCCAGCCGGCTCGAAGCCCCGACGCGCCGCCGGCGCTCCAGCACCGCGCAGAACCTCCAGAACGAAACCAAAACCCAGAACCGGGGGCGAATTAAAGCCAAACCCGGGTTCCACCTCA
The DNA here is from genome assembly GCA_019802435.1 of Corydoras maculifer. Lineage (NCBI taxonomy): Eukaryota > Metazoa > Chordata > Actinopteri > Siluriformes > Callichthyidae > Corydoras > Corydoras maculifer. Next base: position 27,967 of record JAFMOD010000021.1, read on the forward strand.
GACCCGGGACTAGCAGGCTCGCTAACAGGACGTTAAATAACACGCTGCCGTTCGAAGGACGCCGCGTTCCTGTCCGCCGCGTCTCCGGCTCGGTTAACCGTGAGGGTGAGGCTGAGGGCCCCCGGGTCCCCGGTCCCCCGCTCCCCCGGCGGTGTGACTTACAGATCCCGTGTGCAGAGGCCTGTTGAGCCGAAGATGCATGCAACAGAGTGAACTCGAAGCTCCGCTACGCTCGCACTGCACTGCGCAGGCGCGGGCGCGGACGCGGGCGCGGGCACGGATGGGCGGGGGCGCGCATGCACGCACGGGCACGCGCGCGCGCGCGCGCTCACAAAGCAATTCTCCATCCATCCATTATCTTCCACTTTTATCCTCTATTAAGGGGTTCCCCATGCCCATCCAGGGGAGAACGTTTCGGGCGCTAGGCGGATACAACCAGGACAGGGGGGCAATCTGTCGCTGGGCAGACACTCACTCTCTATGGGGCAATTTGGAGAATTCAATTGACCACGCTCCATGTTTTTTGGACCGTGGGAGGAAACCGGAGAACCCGGAGGAAACCCACGCGGACACGGGGAGAACATGCAAACTCCACCCAGATTGGGATTCGAAACCGGGAATCTCTAGCGCTGAGAGGAGAACATGCCAAACCACTAAGCCACAGTGCTGCCCCCTTTTGCTTCATTCATTCATCTTCCGCTTTATCCTGTATTAGGTTTGCTCCCCATGCCCATTCAGGGGAGAAAGTTTCGGGCGCTGGGCAAATACACCCAGGACAGGGGGGCAATCTATCGCTGGGCACACACTCACTCACACAGACACCCACACAGACACACTCTATATGGGGCAATTTGAAGAATTCAATTGACTTGATTCATGTTTTTGGATTGTGGGAGGAAACCGGAGAACCCGGAGGAAACCCACGCGGACACGGGGAGGACATGGAAACTCCACCCAGATGGGGATTCGAACCGGGAATCCCTAGCGCTGAGAGGAGAACAAGCCAAACCACTAAGCCACAGTGCTGCCCCCTTCTGCTTCATTTACCTAATTATTTTGTTTGAACTAAGAGGTATTTCCATTTACATTTACATTTAGTCGTTTAGCCGACGCTTTTATCCAAAGCGACTTACAAATGAGAACATTACAGTCAGAAGTTCTGTAAAAAACCTACTCCACTGTAAATTCATCAAACCTGATTGTTATTTGATGCTGCACCTCCCCCCCCTTTTTTTCTACAACAGGTATTTGTTAAAGAGATGTGTCTTTAGGAGGTATAGACAAGTCACTCTATATTATCTATATATGCTGTACCTCACAGTGTACCTGATGGTGTACCTCACAGTGTACCTGATGGTGTACCTCACAGTGTACCTGATGGTGTACCTCACAGTGTACCTGATGGTGTACCTCACAGTGTACCTGATGGTGTACCTCACAGTGTACCTGATGGTGTACCTCACAGTGTACCTGATGGTGTACCTGATGGTGTACCTCACAGTGTACCTGATGGTGTACCTCACAGTGTACCTGATGGTGTACCTGATGGTGTACCTGATGGTGTACCTCACAGTGTACCTGATGGTGTACCTGATGGTGTACCTCACAGTGTACCTGATGGTGTACCTGATGGTGTACCTCACAGTGTACCTGATGGTGTACCTCATGTTCCCAGTAGGTGCAGAACAGAGTGGCATGCGTCTGTGTTCGGTGCTGATGATGCTGTAAATGATGTGTGTGTGTGTGTGTGTGTGTGTGTGTGTGTGTGGGTGTGTGTGTGTTCATCCAGCAGTCCACGCCTATACACCGTGACCTCTAAAACGTCACGGCCAAGCTTTTACAAGAAACGCGATTTAATGGACAGTTGTGGTGAAACGTCGTCGTGACGTCATACTCCCGTACGTCATAAACAACTGTGAGTTTTAATAAAATAGTTTGAGAAAAAGCAGCTCGTCATTCCGGAAACAACGGGATTCAGGAGGCTGGAACCTGGGAATAGAGCTGAGTTGCCAGATTGAGATTATTTACTGATATCCTTTATAGACCACTTTAATAGCTCATCAAAGCTTCAGGTGGTTGAACATTTAGTGATATGTGTATTTGTGTGGTTGTATGTTTGTGTATTTGTATGTTTGTGTAATTGTGTGGTTGTATGTTTGTGTACACAGTGTTTTTATCTGCCATGTGGTAAAAGTTGCAGATTTGCTAAAGTCAGTAATAAAATTAAGGGTGTTAAAAAAAAAGACCTCGATATATATTCTGTTTTGTTTTCAGAAATTGAATGAGCTATTTCCAGGTCATTTAATTACTAAACTAAATTAAAAAAAACAATTTTATTCATTTATTCTGTTATCCATCCATCATCTCCCGCTTTATACTCTATTGGGGTCGCGGGGGGGGGGGGGTTCCCCATGCCCATCCAGGGGAGAACGTTTCGGGTGCTGGGCAGATACACCCAGGACAGGGCGCCAATCCATCGCTGGACACACACTCACACTCACACACACACACACACACTCTATATGGGGCAATTTGGAGAACTCAATTGACCTTGATCCATGTTTTTGGACTGTGGGAGGAAACCGGAGAACTCGGAGGAAACCCACGCGGACACGGGGAGGACATGGAAACTCCATCCAGATGGGGATTCGAACCGGGAATCCCTAGTGCTGAGAGGAGAACATGCCAAACCACTAAGCCACCCCATATTACTAAACAAAATTTTAATTATAATTATAAATAATTTAAAATATTTTATTCCTTTGAATCATTTTCTGTTATTGGTATTTAAATCCATATAAAGTCGTTCAAACGAAATGAGTGTTGTTTATTAAATTGGATTTTAATGAATTAGATTGATATTGGCGGCACGGTGGCTTAGTATTTGGCATGTTCTCCTCTCAGCGCTAGGGATTCCCGGTTCGAATCCCCATCTGGGTGGAGTTTCCATGTTCTCCCCGTGTCCACGTGGGTTTCCTCCGGGTTCTCCGGTTTCCTCCCACAGTCCAAAAACATGGATCAAGTCAATTGAGTTCTTCAAATTGCCCCATATAGAGTGTGTGTGTGTGAGTGAGTGTCCAGTGACAGATTGGCATCCTGTCCTGGGTGTATCTGCCCAGCGCCCGAGACGTTCTCCCCTGATTGGGCATGGGGAACCACCCCCCCC
>JAFMOD010000021.1:44930-61890 GCA_019802435.1 Corydoras maculifer
GCTCGGCCTCCAGCCTGGACAGCCACGTCCTCTCGGAGAGCGGCCAGCCGCAGGCGTTCCGGTGGGAGGAGCAGCAGAAGGTCCTGGCGTTGGAGCAGCTGTGCGGGGTTTTTCGGGTGGACCTGGGGCACATGAGGTCCCTGCGGCTCTTCTTCAGGTGGGAGGGCGCCGCCGCGCCGAGTTGAGCCGAGCGCAGATCATTTATCCATCAGAATTTAAAAAATATATAAATTTAATTGATGGGACATCGATTGACGGCGCTTAATTTTCTAAACGTTCGGATTTGAGGGAAACCCGACGCCCGAGACGCCGTTTAGCGTGAAACCCGCGGAGAGCGTTCGCTCTGAGGACCATCGATCTGCGCTCTCTGAGGGGTCACGACAAATCCTCACACTGATGCTGAGGCGGCGCAAACGTCGATGATCCTAAATGTCACATGCACCACCTTCACTGTAACCCAACTCGCTCTCTCTCTCACACACACACAGACACACACACACACAGCAATAATTGTAATCAAATTACAATTAAGTTTAAAGCATTTCTGTTTCTAAAACCTTAAAATAATATCCGTTCATTCATCATCTTCCACTTAATCCTTTTCAAGGGTCGTGGTGGGTGGGGGGGGGTCCCCCTGTACCCATACCCATCCAGGGGAGAACGCTTCAAGCAGGACGCCAATCTTTCACCGGACACACTCACTTACACACTCTATATGGGGCAATTTAGCAGACAATTCACCTTGAATCCATGATTTTGTGCTGTGGAAGGAAACCCACACAGACACGGGGAGAACACGAACGCTCCACCCAGATCGGGATTCGAACCTGGAATCCCCAGCGCTGGGAGGAGAACATGCTAAACCACTAAGCCGCCGTGCCCCGCCCCTGAATAATATCCAATGCGTCTGAATGGTCAGTAGCTGCACAAACATTATTGTAAACGCAGTGTGTCCTGGGTGAAGAAATGTCCCTTTTTTATTTTGCACGCAATAATAAATAATGGGTTCCTCATTAAAGGTGGGGGGGGGGTTTACGGGAGGGGGGGTCATGTTAATGAAGGAATTAAATTCGGCACCGACTCTCACCTGTCCCAATATTAAAATAATGAAATGCAAATCTGCTGATTTGTTATTCAAATGAAGTTTTACTGACTGCTGCAGGCTGCATTACAATTCCACATCTGTCTGCACTTTTATACATTCATTCATTCATTATCTCCCGCTTTATCCTCTATTAGGGTCGCGGTGGGGTTCCCCATGCCCATCCAGGGGAGAACGTCTCGGGCGCCGGGCAGAGAGACCCAGGACAGGGCGCCAATCCATCGCTGGGCACACACTCACTCACACAGACACACTCTATATGGGGCAATGTAGAGAATTCAATTGACTTGAACCATGTTTTTGGACTGTGGGAGGAAACCGGTGAACCCGGAGGAAACCCACGCAGACATGGGGAGAACATGGAAACTCCACCCAGATGGGGATTCGAACCCGGTAATCTCTAGTGCTGAGAGAAGAACATGCCAAACCACTAAGCCACCGTGCCGTGTCTGTATTTTATGAATTATATTAATAAATTTTATATTAGGGCGGCACGATGGCTTAGTGGTTTAACACGTTCGCCTCTCAGCACTAGGGATTCGCGGTTTGAATCCTCATCTGGGTGGGGTTTCCATGTCCTCCCCGTGTCCGCGTGGGTTTCCTCCGGGTTCTCCGGTTCCCTCCCACAGTCCAAAAACATGGATCAAGTCCATTGAGTTCTCCAAATTGCCCCATATAGAGTGTGTCTGTGTGTGAGTGAGAGTGATTGCCCCCCTGTCCTGGGTGTATCTGCCCAGCGCCTGAAACGTTCTCCCCTGGATGGACATGAAGACCCCCCCCCCCCACGACCCTAATAGAGGATAAAGCGGGAGATAATGAATGGATGAATTTTATATCACACACTGATACGAATGTTATTGTTAATGATGTCACATGGCTCAGCCAATCAGATTGAGGTTAGGGATTGTTATAAAAATGACGTTCTCTCTCGATTGTTGTGTTGGGCAGCGATGAGGCCTGCACCAGTGGGCAGCTGGTTATAGCCAGCAGAGAAAGTCAGTATAAAATCCTGCACTTCCATCACGCCGGCCTGGACAAGCTCTCTGAAGTGTTTCAGCAGTGGAGATGCTGCAGGGAGATGCAGCTCAAAGACCAAGTACGTATTTAATGTCATTAATATTAGAGCTAAATGAATAACGGGGACCGGTCTAGAGTAAAGACCTTCATGTACGTAAGGTTCCGTGACGTCGGACCTTCGTCTCTGTCTCAGGTGACGGACGAGAAGTCGTGCATGCAGTTCTCCATCCGCAGACCCACGCTTCCCTCCACAGAGACCCACCCAGAGGAGCGTCTGTACCGCAGGCTGGACGTCGGCGCCTGGCTGCGTCACCTCAACCACAACGGTCAGGTGGAGGAGGAGTACAAGCTCCGGAAGGTGAGCCGGGCTGCCGTGTTATTAAGCACTAATGAAATCAAAATGAAATATAAGTAAATGATGATGATGATGTCACATAAAAGGATTAAACGTTAATAAAGCAACAGTTCAAGGGAGGAAATCAAACACCTGCATCCTGTAACGCTTCGACTTTCCAAAAAAAAACAAAATTTCAAAATGGAACGTGTGGGGGGTGGCATGGTGGTTTAGCATGTTCTCCTCTCAGCACTAGGGATTCCCGGTTCAAATCCCCATCTGGGTGGAGTTTCCATGTCCTCCCCGTGTCCGCGTGGGTTTCCTCCGGGTTCTCCGGTTTCCTCCCACAGTCCAAAAACATGGATCAAGTCCATTAAGTTCACCAAATTGCCCCATATAGAGTGTGTGTGAGTGAGTGAGTGTGTGCCCAGTGATAGATTGCCCCCTGTCCTGAGTGTATCTGCCCAGCACCCGAAACGTTCTCCCCTGGACGGGCATGGGGAACCCCTGCTACGACCCTAATAGAGGATAAAGGGGATGATAATGGATGAATGGATGGAACGTGTAGGACACCACATGCAAAAAACAATTTGTAAACAGAATTAGAAAAGGAAAAAAAAAGTTTTTAAAAGTAAAATATATTATTTTATTGCCTACAGGTTTGAAGAATGAATAGATAAAAAAAATACTGTGTTCTTAAAATGTTAGCAAATACATTTATAATTCTTATAATTATATAAATAATGTTTTAACGCAGGGTTTAACGTGTCTAGACAGACCAACGGCACCACGTGACTAATTACGTTGTGTTTTCATTTATGTAACAAAAAAATTAAAAAGTTCTCTCAGATATTAAAGGTATTTTTACAAACTTCCTTTAATTTGGCCACCAGAGGGCAGCGTTTGACCAGCGATCAGCGTTCACTTTAAAAACGGACTAGATTATGTCGCGGAAGAGCAAATTATTGACGATTTTACTTTTAATAAACACAATTATTAATCAAAACTTGTTGTTTTTTATTACAATGTGTTTGTACGTGTTTTATTAAAGCAATAAGACTAAACAGGACTAATAACACCTCTTTATGGGCTTTATTTATAATAAATAAATTACTTTGTCTGTATAAATTAATTCAATTCAAACAGTATTTGCCGTCAGCGTGTGGTTGTTAGGCCGCGTTAGAGAGAGAGGATAGTGTTAATAATAATTCCTGTTTAATTAATAAACCACAGTCCTAACCATATCGGTGGATGAATCGGGATTCCGATGTTGTGCGATGGTGGTACCTCTCAGTAAGCAGCTCATCCAATCAGATTGCGTGACCTCATCGACATGTTTTATAATAACAGAATGGTGAAACGTTTAAATTGAACCATGAACATAGTGCTGATGTCAGCGGGACGCTCTTCTTTCAGGCCATCTTTTTCGGGGGAATCGACCCGTCCATCCGGGGCGAGGTTTGGCCGTTCCTGCTGCACTACTACAGCTACGACTCCACCTCGGAGCAGCGCGAGGTCTGGAGGCTGCAGAAACGCACCGAGTACCAGGAGGTCCAGCACCGCAGGTACGAGAGCAGGGGAGGGTTCTAAAGACGTTAGAACATTCGTTACAGTTTTTAAAAGGTTTAGTACGTACTAACTCATTAATTAGATTATTACTAATGTCAATACGCTATTAGCAAATACGTCGTCTGCTCACATGCACATTCCACCTGAATGCATCACCGTGACGTTCGTTAAGGAGGTGGAGCTAATTAAGTGGCCACAAATAAATTTTGACCTTTAGCCAACGAGGTCTGATAATTAGAACACATTACTCACTTATTAATTAATGTATAATCTTCAGTCTAATCCTCTTAGATACACCCAGGACAGGGCGCCAGTCTATCTCACACACACCCTCTATATGTGGCAAAAGAGAGCAGCCAATTCACCTTGAATCCATGTCTTTTTGAATTGCGAGTCCCAGAGACAACTCATCCGGACATGGGGAGAACATGTAAACACATGGGGGGGGGGGGAATCACCGAGCATCATCCCCCCTAGAGGTGAACGTTTCGGGCGCTGGGCAGATACACCCAGGACAGGAGGGCAATCTATCACTGGACACACACTCACACAGACACTCTACAGTACATGGGGCAATTTAGAGTATTCAATTCACCTTGATCCATGTGTTTGGATTGTGGGACCCAGAGACAACTCATTTTGGACATGGGAAGGACATGCAAACACATAGGGATCCCTATCCCCATCCAGGGGAGAACGTTTCGGGCGCTGGGCAGATTCACCCAGGACAGGGGGCAATCAGTCACTGGACACACACTCACTCACACAGACACACTCTACAGTATATGGGGCAATTTAGAGCATTAAATTCACCTTAAACCCATGTTTTTGGACTGTGGGAGACCAGAGGACCTGGAGAATACTTATATGGACACAGGAAGGACATGCAAACTCCACCCAGATGGGGATTCAAACCTGGAGAACATGCCAAACACTACACCGCAGTGGCGCATTAAATATTGAATATTATTTATTATCTTCAGTTTGTTTAGTTTATTCTGCGGTTCTTGTATTTTCTACGTTGTCCATTGATTTTCTCTTTAATAATAAACACAAACGGTTGTTCTAAACGCGGCCCTCTGCGCGTTCCGTAACGTTAACGGCGCGCCGCGGCGTTCCGCTGATGATCCTGATGAAATGCGCAGTTATTTGCGGACGCTCTGACGTTTAGCGGCTGGGGCATTCTCACAGGTCGCACCGAGTCTCAGGAGACCCCGCCGCAGAGAGAGGGGGTGAGGTTCGAGCCCCCGCCGCAGCCGCCACCACCTCCACCTCCACCCCGATCAATAGACATGTGTGCAGATACGTGAACGGGGTGAATTAATGCGTCCCCAAGGAAGCGAGCATGTCGTAACTGATTAAGGCATCGTGTGCTCATCGATTGCCCCATCGCCGGAGCCAGGGGGGAGAGAGTGATGCTCTCAGGTTTAGGAAACTCTGACCTCGTCACCGCCGTCGTTATGGAAGTACGGTTCAGCAGGGCTCTCCACATCGTTACGTTTCACCAACACTTTAAAAATTAAATATATTAACACGAAAGAAGCCTGCTCCTTAAATCTGATTGGCTGAGCCGTGAGACATCATTAACAATACCACACCCCTCTGAGCGCTTCACATTCGTATTAGTGTGTGAAATACAATACATTATTTTAAATCATTAAATACAGATTAATGTAAACAGAGATCAGCACTCAACCTGTTGCACTGTTTTATGAACTGCGTTCTGTAATTTGGCCACTAAATGGCAGTGTTTGGTCAGAGAAACCAGAGTCTTGTTACTAAGCGATCAGCGTTCACTTTAAAAACCAGACCAGATTACATCTTGAAAGATCAGATTATTAAAGATTTAGTTTTTAATAAAGACATTTCTGAATCAGAATTTTTTTTTTTTATTATAGTGAGTTTGTAAGAGTTTTATTCAAGTAATCAGACTCTCAAGGTTGTGTATTATTCTGAATAAATAACGTAAAGAGGTGGCGCTGTACTCCACTACACGTTGGGATAAAGCCACGCCCCCTCGTACTGTATTTTTTTATTAAAAATCACATATTCCAAAGCAAAACTTGTTTAGTTTGAACTGTTTTATGCTTTTTTTATTCTTTGTATTTGTCTGTACCGTATGGATCGACATTTTGAGTTACAGAATTAATAATAGTAATAATAATAATAATAATATATATTATACTCAAACTCACCGTACATCACATAAAACACAATAAAAATACAAAACCACTTTACAATAGAGTGTAATTAAATAAATGATAAGTTTTTAATTTATTAAAGTAAGTCGCTTGTTGTCCGGTTGTTGCCGCTGAAGGCTGGCGTTCTGATCAGTCGCCTGAAAATGTTCTTTTAAGTGGAAACATAACGAGTCTTGCTGAAAGACGAGTTTAATGGAAATACATTTCTAAAAGTACAAAACTATAGATTTAATCAGGATTTTTTTAATTTGGGTTCAGCGCTTTTAGGTTCTTTTTAGCGCTTTTAGGTTTTTTTTTTATTTTATTGATTTTCAAATTATTCATTCATTCATTCATTATCTCCCGCTTATCCTCTATTAGGGTCGCGGGGGGGTTCCCCATGCCCATCCAGGGGAGAACGTCTCGGGCGCTGGGCAGATAGACCCAGGACAGGGCGCCAATCCATCGCTGGGCACACACTCACTCACACAGACACACTCTATAGGGGGCAATTTGGAGAATTCAATTGACTTGATCCATGTTTTATGGACTGTGGGAGGAAACCGGAGAACCCGGAGGAAACCCACGCAGACACGGGGAGAACATGGAAACTCCACCCAGATGGGGATTCAAACCAGGAATCCCTAGTGCTGAGAGGAGAACTTGCTAACCACTAAGCCACCATGCCACCGATTTTAAAATTAAATTTTATTATTATTTTTATTATAATAATATAAGAGAACAAGATTGAAGATCATTCTTAATATTATCAGTGATGTAAATAATTGTTTCTACGTGCATTGTTTACTTCGTCGGTTCCGCGTTGTGGTTCTACGGTTCTGATCTTTTCGTTTTAGTCTTTTGGCTCTCTGGTGTTTTAAGCCTCAGTCGTCTCACGTCGTTCTTTTCGTGGCCATTGCCCCTTTTTGGTCTCTAATTGGTTTATTGTGTCTTTTGTTTGGTGTTGCGTTGCTTCTTACAGCATCAACACGGTCAGCTGCGCGTCGACCTGATGCTCTTTTGTTGCCCCTTGTGTTCTGTATTCCAACCCCCCCCCCCCAACTGTTCTGCACCCTGTTCTGGAGGTAGAACCACAAGTCCTACTGGAACGTTTCCTAATAACTCTGCTGACCTCTGAATCAGGGATCCTCTGATATTCGGTGCCTGAATCCATTAGAATTTTTATTTAGTAAATTAATTTTATTTAGTCCATCTATTGAATTAATTCATTATTATTTTTTTTAAATAATATAAACTGCAGCAAGTTATAAATAAATGTATAGAGTTATAAATTAAAATTCTTATTAAAACCTTTCTGGAACCTATTGCTTACTGTTTTAAATATAAAATTAATATAAAAATTAACTATTTTTTTTAACTGAAACAATTCCAGCTTTCTAAACTTCAACGCTCTTAATGGTATTTGATCTCATCTGAGTTTTATTCGTATTTTATTTTATAGTAAGTTTTGATTAACCTAGTTTTGGTTGTATAGTTTTTTAGCTATTTGTTTGTGCAGCACTTTGGTCAACAAAGGTCATATATAGAGTGCGTTATAAGTTAAAATGTACTTACTAATAATTAAATGCTGCATGGCAATTTTTTCAAAGCACATTTATAAATATCAGGCTTATTAACATTCAGATGTTTAATTCTGAAATAATTAAACTGGTATTGAATAAATAAATTGTATAAACTGATTAATGAATTTTTTTAGTTTGATATAAACGATGGTTCATACGGGCTTGTTTCAATGTTTCAATGTTTAAATGTTAGAGGAATTCGGAACGCTCATTATGAGGTGGAAGTGTAATTGTTTTGTTTACAAGCGGCGGTCGGGTCACATGTTTGCCTTGCTAATTGCCATCAATCGTAGGTTTGGCCTCCTCAGAGAGGTGTGCGGAGGGAGTGAGGGAGTGAGCGCTGAGGGACGAGCGAGGGCGGTCAGGGGGAGGAGGGTGAACTGGGGGAATAGTTCACAACAACATCGAAACACAGAAACATCGGCGTGAAGTTGCGTCAGGTCTAATGACGTGCAAAACAAGCGGCGTGTTAATTAAATCCCGCTCGCCGGCGCAACGTTCATACCTGCGGCTGGAAGGCATTCCCCGTCTCACCCGTCCCACCCGTCCACGTTTGACCGTTTTCGTGTTTCGTAAATTACGGCGCGACAGTTGTAGCTGCTGTCATGCGGCTGAAGGTTCATTACGATGTTTTAAACTATTCCTTTATTTCTGTAATGATCAAAACAGCGGCTGATCCTCGAGGTCTCGTCATGTCCTCGTCCCTCACAGTGGCGGATCACCACAGCAACCACAGCTACAGGACAACCTGCCATTCTGTTCCGGCCTTACCGAACTGACCTAGTTATTCCATTTTTTGAAAATGGACACCTGATCATCTGCATTGTCCTACACTGTTGATGCTATAACACCCCCCCCCCCCCATCACCCGCTCAGCCTCGGTCCTCACAAGGTGTCTCAACAAGTTTTTCCTTGCAACTATTGCTTCGGAGCTCCGTAAAGCTGCGGGACTGTTGTAAAAATAAAAGCGTTCTATAAATAAATTACCCTGAACTTGAATTCTAAATGTAAGACTTTTAATTAAAATAATTAACATTAATTAAACTGGATTTAAAAAAGCTGAAGGAAATTGTAGATCCACCACCGTACTGTACTGATCTAGTTTTTCCAATTTTTTAAAATGGACATATTAACATATAGTATTTATTTATTTATTTGTTTATTTATATATATATATATATAGTTTTTTATATACATTTATATATTATATAATTTATATTATATTATATGTATATAGGGGCGGCACGGTGGCTTAGTGGTTTAGCACGTTCGCCTCTCAGCACTATTGATTCCCGGTTCGAATCCCCATCTGGGTGGAGTTTCCATGTTGTCCGCGTGGGTTTCCTCCGGGTTCTCCGGTTTCCTCCCACAGTCCAAAAACATGGATCAAGTCAATTGAGTTCTCCAAATTGCCCCATATAGAGTGTGTCTGTGTGAGTGAGTGTGTGCCCAGCGATGGATTGGCACCCTGTCCTGGGTCTATCTGCCCAGCACCTGAGATGTTCTCCCCCGGTTGGGCAAGGGGAACCCCCCCACGACCCTAATAGAGGATAAAGCGGGAGATAATGAATGAATATATGCATATATATTATTATTATATTATATGCTATATATATATATATATATATATATATTTATATATATGAAATATATAGTTCTTGTATATATATTTTCATCACACTGATTTATTTTTACATGTCGGTTTATCCACTCCAGCGTGCCGTGAGGTTTACTGGAATGCGGTCCTCACGTTATTTTAATGTCATTGTGACGTTCTCGTGTCGTGTATCTGCCGTTGTTAACAGGTTGCGGTTGTGCGACGGTGACATCATTGGGGCGGAGTTAAACGTTTTTAGACACTAGTTCTCTAACGGTGGTGTAGATGCTGCGACGGCGTAATGCAGACCGGTTCCTCCACAGTCACCGCTTCCTTAATGACTTTAATTGTGGATTGGACCCGCCCGGTGTCGTCGCACGGAACGTTGAGTGGAACCCGCAGCAGTGAGGATCCGTCTGCGGGACGTTTGAATCTCTGATGGACCGGCCAATAGGATGCGAGGTTCCCTTTAACCTGCAGAACCGGGTTCTCCCACATTATCATGTTAAATACTGCGTCAGAACCCGGGGTTCACTGGACCCGGTCCGGTCCGGATGAGCAGAACGTACGGAACGACCACAAGTATCTGGACACCTGAAATTCCAAAACCTGAACCTTAATGATCGTAAAAGTTTTATATAATTATTTAATTATTGATGCTGAGTCATGTGATCGGATCCTTTATTTGCAGTTCAGATGATCAATATGTACTAATTAATAAATTCATTAATAAAGCTGAACAGTCTGAATGTGTTTTAGTACCTACTCCCTTATATTATTGTATTTATTTTTTTTCTTTTTAAAGGTTGTCGATGAGTCCCGAGGAGCACAGCGAGTTCTGGAGGAAGGTGCAGTTCACGGTGGACAAGGACGTGGTTCGAACCGACAGGAGCAACATGTTCTTCAGAGGAGAGAACAACCCCAATGTGGAGATCATGAGGTGGGACGTCTTAATCTTAATCCAGGGGACCCGTCCAGGGGTGAACGAGGTGCTGGGCAGATACACCCTGGGACAGGGGGGCAATCTATCACTGAACACACACTCACTCACACAGACACACTCTATATGGGGCAAATTAGAGCAGCCAATTCACCTTAAAACCATGTTTTTGGACTGTGGGAGGAAACTGGAGAACCCAGAGGAAACCCACGCGGACACGGGGAGAACATGCAAACTCCACCCAGATGGGGATTCCAATCTGGATCCCCAGCGCTGAGTGGAGAATGTGCTAAACGTTCCAGCTACTTGTTTAAATCCTATCTAAATGATCCTTTCTTAATTGCCCCTATATAGTCAGTGAGTGCAACCAGTAGATTCCAGGTTCGAATCCCGATCTGGTTGGAGTTTGCATGTCCTCCCCGTGTCCGTGTGGGTTTCCACCGGGTTCTCCGCTTTCCTCCCACAGTCCAAAAACATGGATTTAAGGTGCATTAAATGCTCTAAATTGCCCCATATCGTTTGTGTGGATGTGTGCCCAGGGATAGATTGGCACCCCGAATGCCCCAAACGTGACCCTGGTAGATGAAAGTAAATATTAAAAATATTTTTAAAAAAAATTTATCATACGGATTTAATTGTTCTGTTGTAATTAGCATAACGGTTTATAATTAGTGCATTAAGCTGTGGAGGACATCGTATGACCTCGTTTGCCCTCTGATGTGGTCTGATTGGTCGTTGTAGGCGTATCTTGCTGAACTACGCGGTGTTTAACCCGGCGATGGGGTACTGTCAGGGCATGTCCGACCTGGTTGCCCCTCTGCTGACGGAGATCCAGGACGAGAGCGACACGTTCTGGTGCTTCGTGGGTTTGATGGAGAACACCATCTTCATCAGCTCGCCCCGGGACGAGGACATGGAGCGGCAGCTGGTGAGCAGCTCGTCACAGAGGGGGCTGATGGGTAAACCCGCGTAGAGCGAGGGGGACGGGGTTAATGTGTGGAATTTTTATACGTTTATACAAAATGTATAGTGACATTTTAATACACCTTAAAACATTTATTATTATATTATTTTATATTGTTATTATCTTCATTAATATATATATAGCACTTTTATTTACATTTCTGAACTCCGGGTGTTGATGTCGTCTCAGTTGCCCCTCACTAAACCCTGAGGAGGGATGTGGTACAGGCAGCCGTTTCCTTTTTTACTACAATTTAAATATAATTTTATTGATGTAATTTTATTGATATATTTTATTGATGTAATTTTATTGATATTATTTTATTGATATTATTTTATTGATGTAATTTTATTGATATAATTTTATAGATGTAATTTTATTGATGTAATTTTATTAATATATTTTATTGATATATCTCTCTGCAGATGTATCTGCGTGAACTGTTGCGCTTGATGCAGCCGAGGTTTCACCAGCACCTCCTGCAGCTGGGAGAGGACGGCCTACAGCTGCTGTTCTGTCATCGCTGGGTTCTGCTCTGCTTCAAACGCGAGTTCCCCGACACTGAGGCTCTGCGCATGTGGGAGGCCTGCTGGGCGCACTATCAGGTACCAACAACCACCACCTCACGACCCCTCACAACCACCAACAACCACCTCACAGCCCGTCACAACCACCTCACAACCACCTCACAACCACCTCACAGCCAATCACAACCACCAACCACCTCACAACCAACAACCACCTCACAGCCCATCACAACCACCTCACAGCCCGTCACAACCACCAACAACCACCTCACCACCCGTCACAACCACCTCACAACCACCAACAACCACCTCACCACCCGTCACAACCACCTCACAACCACCTCACAGCCAATCACAACCACCAACAACCACCTCACCACCCGTCACAACCACCTGCCACCTCACAACCACCTCACAACCACATCCAATTAAAGCTTTCAATTAAACATCTTTCATTTATACTAGAATTTATGGGTCGGTGTAGTGGTTGGTATGTTCTCCTCTCAGCGCTGGGGATCCAGGTTCGAATCCCGATCTGGGTGGAGTTTGCATGTTCTCCCCGTGGGTTTCCTCCGGTTTCTGCTTTTTTTTTCTTTTTTTTTCCACAGTCCAAGAAAAATTTCTTTTCTTTTATTAATTAATAAATTTCTTTATTTTAAAGGTATATTAAATGCTAAATTGCCCCATATAGTGTGTGTGTATATAGATTGCCCACCTGTCCTGGGTTTATCTGCCCAGCGCCCGAAACATTCTCCCCTGGATGGGCATGTGGACCCCCCTCCTCCTCATTTAAAGTGCCGCCGACCTGCAGACGGCGTTCAGGTGCATGCTGGGAGGTGGAGTGATGGGTCAGCGTGTGGGTGTTAACGAGCATCACTGTCAGATTAATTAACATCTGTTTCAGCAGAAGTGTTAACGAGGATCTGACATCGACCGGGTAATAATCAGGTGGTCGCTTCCTCACGTTCTGATTGGATCTGTGTCGGTGTAGACTTACTTAATGACTGTTTAATGTGTGTGTGTGTGTGTGTGTGTGTGTGTGTGTGTGTGTGTGGCAGACGGATTACTTTCATCTCTTTCTGTGCGTGGCCATCATTGTTTTGTACGGTGATGATGTCACGGAGCAGCAGCTGGCGACCGATCAGATGCTGCTTCACTTCAGTAACCTCTCCATGCACATGAACGGAGACCTGGTCCTCAGAAAGGTACCTCCACGTCCACAGGAGTGTTTCAGACTGCACCTCTATTAAAACTGATGTATTCGGGCGGCACGGTGGCGTAGTGGTTTAGCATGTTCTCTTTTCGGCACTCATTGTTCCTCAGATTGTTCTGTAGATGTTCTCCTCTCTGATGTTCTCCTCTGTGGTTCTGCTCTCTGATGGTCTGCTCTCTGATGTTCTCCTCTTTCTGATGTTCTCCTCTCTGGTTCTCCTCTGTGCTTCTCCTCTGATGTTCTCCTCTCTTATGTTCTGCTCTCTGGTTCTCCTTTCTGATGTTCTCCTCTCTGATGTTCTCCTCTCTGGTGTTTTCCTCTGTGGTTCTCCTCTGATGTTCTCCTCTCTGATGTTCTGCTCTCTGGTTCTCCTCTCTCATGTTCTGCTCTCTGGTTCTCCTCTCTCATGTTCTCCTATCTGGTTCTCTCCTCTCTGATGTTCTCCTCTGTGGTTCTCCTCTCTGATGTTCTCCTCTCTGATGTTCTCCTCTCTGATGTTCTGCTCTCTGGTTCTCCTCTCTGGTTCTCCTCTCTGATGTTCTTCTCTCTGATGTTCTCCTCTCTGTTTCTCCTCTGATGTTCTGCTCTCTGGTTCTCCTCTCTGGTTCTCCTCTGATGTACTCCTCTCTGGTTCTCCTCTGATGTCCTCCTCTCTGGTTCTCCTCTGATGTTCTCCTCTCTGATGTTCTCCTCTCTGATGTTCTCCTCTCTGGTTCTCCTCTCTGGTTCTCCTCTGATGTTCTCCTCTCTGATGTTCTCCTCTCTGGTTCTCCTCTGATGTTCTGCTCTCTGGTTCTCCTCTCTAGTTCTCCTCTGATGTTCTCCTCTCTGATGTTCTCCTCTCTGGTTCTCCTCTCTGTTGTTCTCCTCTCTGGTTCTCCTCTGATGTTCTCCTCTCTGATGTTCTCCTCTCTGGTTCTCCTCTGATGTTCTGCTCTCTGGTTCTCCTCTCTAGTTCTCCTCTCTCATGTTCTCCTCTCTGGTTCTCCTCTCTCATGTTCTCCTCTCTGGTTCTCCTCTCTGATGTTCTCCTCTCTGATGTTCTCCTCTCTGGTTCTCCTCTGATGTTCTGCTCTCTGGTTCTCCTCTCTGGTTCTCCTCTGATGTTCTCCTCTCTGATGTTCTCCTCTGTTCAGGCCCGCAGTCTGCTGTATCAGTTCCGTCTGCTGCCGCGGATCCCCTGCGGCCTCCACGACCTGTGTAAGCTGTGCGGGCCGGGTATGTGGGACAGCCGCTACATCCCCGCCGTAGAATGTTCTGGAGAACACCCGGACTCCCAAAGCTGCCCCTATGGAGGCACGGCCCCCCCCCAAACCCCGCCCTCACCCAACCGGCCGGTCGAGGGCAAGGGGGGCTTCAGGAAACGGGACATCTTTAACTTTCGGAAGCAGTCCTGACCCGCGGTCCACCCGAGCGGTTCCGGGTTTCGGGGTGCAGTGGACCGCTGAGCCGCGGGGCGACGGTTACGGATGAGTTTGAAATGTAGACCTGTGTAGACCACTGCCTAATCCCAAAAAACACACGTAACAAACACGGCGTACGCTGCAGCCTCGCTGAAGAGCGCCGGACTCGCCGGTTCTCATCCTTTAAAGCGATCGGTTCGGCGGGTTTTTTCATGCGTTGCACGAATAACAAACGCACAATCGTTATAATAATAATAAACCGATCATGATGATGAAGCTGCGGTGTGTGTGAGAGTGTACGCCATCATAACGACCCGCCGAAATCACGGCGTCGCCTCCGAGGGGAGAACCTGAACTCAAAGCAGTTTACATCTAATCTAATTTCATTTATTTTAATTTATTTTATTTCTGACGTTTTATTTCGTGACAGACTGACTGCTCATTAAAAATGATGAGGAATTAATTAAATAATTAAATCAGTGTACGGAATCAATTTTACAGAGCAATTCAAAACGAGGGCGGGGCACGGTGGCTTAGTGGTTGGCATGTTCTCCTCTCAGCGTCTGGGATCCAGGTTCGAATCCCCATCTGGGTGGAGTTTGCATGTTCATGTCCGAGTGGGTTTCCTCCTGGTTCTCCGTTTTCCTCCCACAGTCCAAAAACATGGATTCAAGGTGAAGGGAATGCTCTAAATCGCCCCATAGAGTTTCTGTATTTTATTTGAAGACTTCTCTTTGATTTATTTGTTTTATGAATCCTTTGTGATTTATTCAGCTCTTAATCATTAATATTAATAAATGATAATGAGCTGATTCATTCTGTTAAACGTGGAGGGAACGGTCAGGGATTTACAACGAGTCTAGTTTAATTTTATTTGATTTAATTTGAACCCTGTGCGTTCGTTGTGATCTCCACGAGAGGATGAAGGTTCTGAAGGTTCTCCGTCTAAAGATAGGACGTGTCTTTGTTGTCCGTTCCAGCGGAACGCTGCTGCATGTTTTTGTCTGATGTCCTTGAAATGTCGCGGAGTTTGACTCTAATATCAGAAAACATGAAACTTCACCTTTAAAGGAGTCAGATTACACAGATTAAATATGTGGCGGGGGTAAGTGTTGGGTTATGGGGGGGGTAATCATACTACAAAATATACATAGTTTATTGTTTACAAACACAATTTTTTTATTTTTCCAATATAAATTAAGTTTAGTTAATTAAGTTAATTATTAAATAACAGACAGTTTATTTGATTATATTTTTGTTCTGATCTTCATTTCAATGAAAGCGCAGCGTGTTTCGGAGTTCTAATCTCGGTGTTTAAGGGTTCTGATCTCGGGTTCTGAGCTCGGTGTCTGATCTTGGGTTCTGATCACAGGGTTCGGATCTCGGGTTATGATCTCAGGATTCTGATCTCGGGTTCGTTTCGGGTTCTAATCTCGGGTTCTGTGTTTCAGGGTTCTGATCTCGGGTTCTGATCTCGGGTTCCATGTTTCAGGGTTCTGATCTCGGGTTCTGATCTCAGGTTCCATGTTTCAGGGTTCTGATCTCGGGTTCTGATCTCAGGTTCTGATCTCGGGTTCTGATCTCGGGTTCTGATCTCAGGTTCTGATCTCGGGTTCCATGTTTCAGGGTTCTGATCTCGGGTTCTGATCTCGGGTTCTGATCTCGGATTCCGTGTTTCAGGGTTCTGCTCTCGGGTTCTGATCTCGGGTTCCATGTTTCAGGGTTCTGATCTCGGGTTCTGATCTCGGGTTCTGATCTCAGGTTCTGATCTCGGGTTCTGATCTCAGGTTCTGATGTCGGGTTCCATGTTTCAGGGTTCTGAACTCGGCTTCTGATCTCGTGTTCTGATCTCAGGTTCTGATCTCGGGTTCCATGTTTCAGGGTTCTGATCTCGGGTTCTGATCTCGGGTTCTGATCTCAGGTTCTGATCTCGAGTTCCATGTTTCAGGGTTCTGATCTTGGGTTCTAATCTCGGGTTCGTGTTGGTCGTGTTTTTATTTGATTTTTATAGCAGGTGTACTTTTGGCGTCTGAAATGCAGGATGTTGTTTTTTTTGTTCTGTATGACTCTCAGATATTTAATCAGTGATCTGGTTTAACGAGATTAACGACTAACAGACGAGTTCATTACAGAACGCTGAGTAAACGTTCTGAAACTCGACATCCAGATCTGCTTTCACATTCTGCTTCCTGCTCCGGACACCTTTACATGAGCTGTCATGTTTTATAAATGATTCACACACACACACACACACACACACACACACATCACATGTACACCCGCTCTCTCACACCTCACACCCGCTCATTATAAAACCTTTAAACAGCACTGACAACAGGCTTCCGTAATAATAATAATAACAATAAATCTGTATTAAATCAGTTCATCTGGCGGTCGTCCTCTGTGACGCTGGTGTTTTATTTTTTTGTATTTAGTTCTGGTATTTAATTTTTTTATATTCAGTTCTGGTGTTTTAATTTTTTTATATTTAGTTCTGGTATTTAATTTTTTTATATTTAGTTCTGGTATTT
>JAFMOD010000021.1:73873-85523 GCA_019802435.1 Corydoras maculifer
GTGTGTGTGTGTGTGTGTGTGTGTGTGTGTGTGAATGGACGAGGTGCAGAAGATGCTGTAGTTTTTCATGGTTCGTTTCCTTTCTGTGATTTTGTTGCACCGTGTCATTAATTATAAAAACAACACAACACTTCATTTAATCATCAGCTCAGACTGAACGACGCTGCCACTCACCACAGACACGCAATTCACACTGTGTGTGTGTGTGTGTGTGTGTGTGTGTGTGTGTGTGTGTGTTGGTGAAGTCACACAGTAAGGAGCTGTAATTCCATGTTCATATATTTAATATAAGAATGAAATTTAAGGTGATTTCTTGCTCTGTAACTGATGGAGGTTTTAATCAGTAGATTCTGATGATGGCTTTAATGAAGATGGAGGGAAATTCCAAGATTGCAGCCGTTTTAATTAAAGTGAAATAAACAGAACAGACTGAACGAGCTCCGAGCTCCCGGCGGCCTCGGCCAGCAGATACCACCAGGACATCACCCGGGAAATGGTTACCGGGGAGCTCGCACCGGAGGCCCCCCCGCCAAGTCTCACATCAGGTCCAATAACACGGAAACACTCACCCCCTCACTTTTAAAAGAGAGAGAGAGAGAGAGCAGGGTGTCCATTAGTCTGCCATTTCATGGTTCAGGATCCAAAGGTTTATTATCCAGAGGTTCAGGATCCAGAGGTCCAGGATTCAATGGCTTATTATCCAAAGTTTTAGGATCCAATGGTTCAGGATCCAGAGGTTCAGGAACCAAAGGTTCAGGATTCAATGGTTTATTATCCAAAGGTTCAGGATCCAAATATTTATTATCTAAAGCTTCAGGATCCAAAGGTTCAGGATCCAAATATTTATTATCTAAAGGTTCAGGATCCAAAGGTTCAGGATCCAAATATTTATTATCTAAAGCTTCAGGATCCAAAGGTTCAGGATCCAAATATTTATTATCTAAAGGTTCAGGATCCAAAGGTTCAGGATCCAAATATTTATTATCTAAAGGTTCAGGATCCAAAGGTTCAGGATCCAAATATTTATTATCTAAAGGTTCAGGATCCAAATATTTATTATCTAAAGCTTCAGGATCCAAAGGTTCAGGATCCAGAGATTAAAAAAGGATTAAGGTGAAGATAATGAATGAATGAATGTTTTTTGATGAGTGATGTTATATTAATATATTTCTCAGGTTGCAGAATTAAAACTGAACCTTAATCAGACCAACACTCTGAACACATGCCACGCCAAGTTCCATCATCATCCTCATCATCATCATCCTTATTATCATCATCCTAATCCTCATCATCATCATCATCATCATCCTCATCCTCATCATCATGTGGCTGACGCGGCGGGTGAGTGTGTGCAACAACACGAGCTTTATTATTATTATTATTATTATTATTATTATTATTATTATTAATATTAAGATTACACTGCGATCATCTGAGGTGTGATCATGTGATCATCGTGAGCGTCGTTACGGTAACGACAGTTTTAACGTTTAGTTTACAGTAAACTCCACATGAATTTACAAAACAATGCAGCTGATGATGTAACCGCGTTAATTACACAAACGAGCTTCATCATCAGGATTCTCACGTCGGAACATCAAACCATTCCAGAGAATATGTTCATAATGCATTATAACATTTCTCAATGTTCAAAATCACAGACATAAACTGTTATAACAATGTGACATAAGGCTTTATAACACAGTCACATAATGAATTATATTTAATACGTTTTTAATTAAAACAGGATGATTAAACTTAAAGAACATTCATAAGCGTTTATAAGTCATTATGTATGCAGTCTCCTCCAATTTATTCTTATTAATGTCGACACCTCACTTTATGCCCGTAAAGCGAGCTTATAAGCTTTTATAAACAGTCCTGAGCGCTTAGAAAGTCATTTTTAGATAAAGTGTTTGTTAAACACAAGCGTTATAAGGCTTTATGTCGCTGGTCTTTATAAAAAGTTGCTGAACAGTTAAAATATATCATTTATAATGCATTATGTCACTCTGTGTTATAAAGCCTGGTTATGATTATGATTATGAACATCTCTGTACATGAACAAACGTTATAAAGCATTATGAATACTTTAAAAATGCACTTATAATGCATTATGAATGCCGGATTCGTAGAAAGTGTTAATGAAAAGGTTAATAAAGCATTTCATGACGGTGTTGGTCTACGTGCGTAACCCTGAAGCCTTATGGCATGTTCTTATAACGCTTTATGAGTTGTGGTTATGTACGTCTGCTTTATAACGCTTTATAAACGTGTTAGGGAGGCGTCATGAATAGCGGTTTACGACGGAGCCGAAACTGGACGCTTAACCTGGAAATAAACACCGCTGTGATGAGAGTGTGTGATGGCAGGCCTGTGTGTGTGTGTGTGAGGCTCATCAGGTTGGGAACAGACAGGCATTGCTGTTAAACGTGTGTGTGTGTGTGTGTGGTGACGGGGCTCACGCGCAGTGCCAGCTCCGGCAGCGGGGGGTTTCCGCAGTCATTAGAGCCGCTCACAGGGAATCCTTTCATTAGGAAAAAAAAACCAGGCTTTCTTTTACTGCCCCCTCGTTTTCTCCATACCTCGCTCACTCTTCATCCTCCTCATCCTCATCCCTCACACCCTCTACCTCATCTCGGCCATTGTGTCCTTGTTTTTTAAGGTCTGCTCCCTCCACACACACACACACACACACACACACACACACACACGGCGGTTGGTGATTTTTCCATGGCAGCAGCGGGCGCGGTGACGGGCGCTGATGAGGTGCACGCCGACTCGCTTAACGTCGGAATGTCAAGGCTCTCCGGCGTTCCGCAGGAATGTGTGCTGGAATTTCATCGGAGGACTGATAAGACTGTACGCTGTTTATCATCGTTGGGTGTGTTTGTGTGTGTGTGTGTGTGTGTGTGTGTGTGTGTGAGGCTGAATGCATTTAGTCATGCCCCACACGGGGGCGTGGGGGGGGGGGTTAGGGCAGAACTCTTCAGAGGGTTCAGGTCGACGTCATTAAGTGTTACTGTTTGTCCGTCCCCGCCGTCTGAGCGCCGATCTGGGAAATAACACCAACAAGAGACATTTGGAGCTCGGGCTGAGCGGGACATACCCGCCTGGCACGCCTGGCAACGGGACCTGTGTGTATGTTTGTGTGTGTGTGTGTGTGTGTGTGTGTGTGGGTGGGTGTAGGTGTGTCGCACCGCATCTCTGCGCTGTGCACTTGTATCAACGTGTCCTGTGTGTGTATGTCTGTCATGCATTCAGCACTATAAACATCCCCGCAGCTATCGTCATGGTTACGGATACCAAACATCACGTGGTAAAGTCGTACCTGCAGCCGCCGCATTTACTGCGTTCAACGTTATGAAGCGTTATGAATACTTTATAAATGCACTTATAATGTATTATAATGCCGGATTCGTAGAAAGTGGGCGGCGGCACGGTGGCTTAGTTGTTGGCATGTTCTCCTCTCAGCACTAGGGATTCCCAGGCAATTTGGAGAATTCAATTAACTTGATCCATGTTTTTGGACTGTGGGAGGAAACCGGAGAACCCGGAGGAAACCCACGCGGACACGGGGAGGACATGGAAACTCCACCCAGATGGGGATTCGAACCGGGAATCCCTAATGCTAGGCAATATGCCAACCACTAAGCCACCGTGCCTGTTTAATAATAATAATAATAATTATAATAATAACAATAATAATAATTATAATAATTACATTTATAAGGGCGGCACGATGGCTTAGTGGTTTAACACGTTCGCCTCTCAGCACTAGGGATTCCCGGTTCAAATCCCCATCTGGGTGGAGTTTCCATGTTCTCCCTGTGTCCGTGTGGGTTTCCTCCGGGTTCTCTGATTTCCTCCCACAGTCCAAAAACATGGATCAAGTCAATTGAATTCTCCAAATTGCCCCATATAGAGTGTGTGTGTGTGAGTGAGTGTGTGCCCAGCGATGAGTTGGCGTCCTTTCCTGGGTCTATCTGCCCAGCGCCCGAAACGTTCTCCCCTGGATGGACATTTTATATTTATCTTTATATTATATTTATATATTTACACTTGTATTTTTATTTGACATTTTAGTTTTTATTTTCTATAACGCTGTTATATTTGAATTCTAACGTAATATTTAATTTATTGAAGTTGAAATTCTCAGGGAGACTCAGTGTCTGTGAGGCGGAATCTCGTGGACGGTTATGAACCGCGTGTTCCGTAAATAAAAATAACGTCTCTGTGAATCTTTAGGGTCAAGCTTAAAAATAATGAGACATAAACCTCCATCTTCAGAATCCTCTGACCTTCTGCAGGATGTAAATGTGACCCCCCCCCCCCCGCACAACCCTCCATCCATCTCTGTTCCCCGTCTTCACTGCAGACACTTTAACAATGTACACTTGTCCTTTTTTTGTTGCTTTCTAGTGTCGCTTCTCTCTGTCTCTCTCTCTGTCTCTCTCTCTGTCTCTCTCTCTCTCTCTGTCTCTCTCTCTTTGTCTCTCTCTCTCTCTGTCTCTCTGTCTCTGTCTCTCTGTCTCTGTCTCTCTCTCTCCCTGTCTCTGTCTCTCTCTCTTTGTCTCTCTCTCTCTGTCTCTCTGTCTCTGTCTCTCTCTGTCTATGTCTCTCTCTCTTTGTGGCTGCTAAGACATCTTTGTGTTCTCTCAGCCCCAAGTAACAAAAAGCCGGGTGTGTCCGCTGCCGTTGACCTTGCCGTGTATCCTCAACCTCCTCTCATTCTTCTGATGTTCTCTCTCTTGGTCCTGATGTTCTTTAGGTGTTCTCTCTGTCCTGATGTTCTCTCTGTCCTGATGTTCTCTCTGTCCTGATGTTCTCTCTGTCCTGGTGTTCTCTCTCTCTTGGTCCTGATGTTCTTTTGGTGTTCTCTCTGTCCTGATGTTCTTTTGGTGTTCTCTCTGTCCTGATGTTCTCTCTGTCCTAATGTTCTCTCTCTCTTGGTCCTGATGTTCTCTCTGTCCTGATGTTCTCTCTGTCCTGGTGTTCTCTCTCTCTTGGTCCTGATGTTCTTTTGGTGTTTTCTCTGTCCTGATGTTCTTTTGGTGTTCTCTCTGTCCTGATGTTCTCTCTGTCCTAATGTTCTCTCTCTCTTGGTCCTGATGTTTTCTCTGTCCTGATGTTCTTTTGGTGTTCTCTCTGTCCTGGTGTTCTCTCTGTCCTGATGTTTTCTCTGTCCTGATGTTCTTTAGGTGTTCTCTCTGTCCTGGTGTTCTCTCTCTCTGTCCTGATGTTCTCTCTGTCCTGGTGTTCTCTCTCTCTGTCCTGATGTCCTCCCGCACTTTGTCCTTTCTGCTGCTGCGTCTGGAACGTGTCCAGTTGTGGGGTGAAGTCAGGTGAGCATGTATACATGTTTACGTCATGTCTGTTGCCTTATAAGGAGACGAGGCGTCCTGCGGAACCCACAGCGTTATCGTCCTCTGGAACAGTCCACAGCGTCGGCGTGTTTTCAGATCGCCGTCTCTGCCGCAAAGCGTCCTCAGAAAGCGTCCGTTCGTTCTGCGTTTCTGAATACAATAGAACTGAAGGACCGCGGGGGAGACGTTCCGTCCATCAGGCTGTTTGGGTGAAGGGAGGCATCATGGGATGTCGTTATTTTAAATGCATTGAAATACATTCTGTAGTGGTTTGACATGTTCTCCTTTCAGGGCTGGGGATTCCCGGTTCGAATCCCAATCTGGGTGGAGTTTGCATGTTCTCCCCGTGTCCACATGAGTTTCCTCCGGGTTTTTCGATTGCCTCCCACAGTCCAAAAACCATGGATTCAAGGTAAACTAAAGGCTTTAACATGTGTGTGAGTGTGTGCCCAGTGATAGATTGGCATCCTGTCCTGGCTGTATCTGCCCAGCGCCTGAGACGTTGTCCCCCACCCCCCCACCCCATGGCCCTAATAGAGGATAAAGTGATACATAATGGATAAATATCATTACAGATATGTGAATAATAAACACTGAGCAGTGTGTTACAGACTGAGGTTGCCCTCAACAACCACGTTTCACGTTCTCATAGCGCCCTCCGTCCGTGACCGTCCCGCCGCTGACCGATGCGCTGGCTTACTAAATAAATTTCACAGAATCTGACCCACATGAGCTCCGTTACCTAAACGCCGAGGTCTTTCTCAAAAACAAGGCCGTCCCTGCGGTCAGTCGACGTTCAGAGCTCCGAACTCGCGGAGTGGAACATGTGAAGGGAACAGTGTGTCAGAGGAGCCGAGAGAGAGGGTCTCAGGAGACACGCCGAGCTGCAAAACAACGGAACACGAGACGGGGAGGGGAGCCAGGTGCACTCAGCTGCTACCACAACCATACACACACTTCTGCTTTCGGTTCGGGGGGTTCGAGGCCGTCGGGAGGAACGACCGGAGAACGGTGTGAGGCCAGGCCAACTTTTAAAAGGCTTCTCAATTAAAGATCGGCTCGTTATGAACAACATGGCTGATAAAGCAACGACAGCGGCCTCGGTGTGATACGGTTCCCAACCCTGAAAAAAAATAATAATAAAACTGCAGAGCTGTCGGGTGTCATCCACTCACCCAAAAACTGCAGAATTTTACTTAAATACACTATGACATCACACACACACACACACACACACACACACACACACACACCGCTCGGAGAACCACAGCGCCATCAATCCATCCATCCGGCGTGTTTCGGGTGGTGTCTACAAGAACGCATTTCATTCATCCATTCATTATCGTCCACTTAATCCTCTACTAGGGTCACAGGGAGGTGGGGGGGGGTGCGGGGGAGGTTCCCAATGCCCATCCAAGGAAGAATGTTTCACACCTAGGACAGGATGCCAATTAATCTCCAGGCACACACACACACACACATTTTATTTATATATATATATATATATATATATATATATATATATGGGGCGATTTATAGCTCTTAATTCACCTTAAGTCCATGTTTATAGAAATCTAATAGAAATCTAAACTAAATAAAGATCAAATGAAAACATGGGGAATGTAAAAAAAACAAAGTGTTAACAGAGTTTTATTTAGTCATCCATCACGTCTGTCCGTCCCGCCGTCCATCGCTCAGCATTGATCGGTGGACGTCCTCTTGTCCTTCTCCTCCATCCTGACAGTAAAGGACAGAGCTGCACGACTGTCGCACTTTTCCTCATTAAATTCAGTTTTCACCTTTAATATAATGATTTAATGAATATGGTGATAAAGATTGTTTAAAGATTTCTATAATAGTTTTATTAGGAAATTTTATTTTATATTTTAACACGTTGCACTATTTCTAGTATAGTATACTATAGTATCTAGTATACTAATATATATATATATATATATATATATATATATATATTAGTATACTAGATACTATATTGGCGTCCTGTCCTGGGTGTCCAGCGCCCCCCCCCCCCCCACAACCCTAGTAGAGTATTAAATGAATGATAATGAATGATTATATATTGATTTGGGAGTTTGCTGCTTCATCGCCAAAATCCACTTGATTATATTTATATTAATTTAAAAAATTGTAATTATACAGTTTGAACTTCCAGATTAATTATAATTAAAGTCGAAATATACAGAATATAAACCGAAAGTTCAAACCATCTCATTAATTCAATCAGTATTCATCTAATTAATCATAACGGGTGTAAAACCTTATTAAACATCCTGAAACTTGTTGGATGTGAAGTTTAACGTGTTAATTAAACTATTTAATTCGCTTCGTTAAACATACGGAATAAAAAGTTTACATTAACAGATGAAATGTCACCTTAATAAAACGTATATCTCACGATGTATATCTTCAATTATGTTTAAAAAAACACTAAATGCGTATGATTGCCCTGTTGGGTAAAAATAAAAGGGAGATTAATTACTTTACTGGCAGAGTAATTACATGTTATCATTTATTTGAACTAAATTAGATTTATTCTAGAAAAAAAACGATAACAGCCTTGTTTCTCACAATAATTATCTCTGTAATTAGAACCACATGTAATTCAATCTTTAACAACATTATAGTTTTATTATATATAAGAATAGATTTAAGAACAACACGTTTTATATATAAGTCCATTGTGATCCTCCACACTCCTGCATCCTTTATAGTTGACTCTTTTTTGTATTAAATTTGACTGTTAGTGAAACACCACATTTTATTTCTACACAAAACAATAAATGTTGTGAATAATTCTGGACACAGAGATGAGATATATAAATAAATATATAAGTACAGAGTGTATATATGCACATTTAACATATTTCTCTGTTTAAAACATTCAAATCTACAAATATTAAATCTGTCTAAAGAGATAATTAACACAGCTACTATTCTATTTTAACATTATTTCTTTTAATAGATTTATTAGATGTACTTGTTTTTTTAATTTTGCCAATCATTACTTCATAGCTGCTATCCTATTTTATCTTATAGTATCCTATCCTATCATATCATATTGTCTCCTATTGTATCATATTGTCTCCTATATCATCTTTTATCCTATCATATCATATCGTTTTGTATCCGATTATATCGTATCGTATCATATTGTCTCCTATTGTATCATATAGTATCGTATTGTATTGTCTTTTATCATATCATATTGTATCATATCGTATCATTTTTTATCGTCTCCTATCGTATCATATAGCATTGTATTCTATCGTATCCTATCATACCATATCGTATCGTACATTCCGTATTCTATGTATTTATAAATTTAACGAGCCTGTAATTATTCATCCATTATCTTCCGCTTTATCCTCTATCAGGGTCGCTGTGGGGTTCCCCATGCCCATCCAGAGGAGAAAGTCTCAGGCGCTGGGCAGATACACCCAGGACAGGGGGGCAATCTATCACTGGGCACATAACTCACTCACACAGACACACTCTATATGGGGCAATTTGGAGAACTCAATTGACTTGATCCATGTTTTTGGACTGTGGGAGGAAACCGGAGAACCCAGAGGAAACCCACGCAGACACGGGGAGAACATGGAAACTCCACCCAGATGGGGATTCGAACCGGGAATCCCTAGTGCTGAGAGGAGAACATGCCAAACACTAAGCCAGCGTGCCGCCCAGCCTGTAATTAATTAATTAAAAATTATTCATAAAATATTTAATAAATTACAATTTATTTAATTTGACATCTTTAACACGCCGTTTGACGAGACTAACGTTCTGTAATCAGACTCTGGTGCAGAACTCATCCATCAGGAAGGATTCTGGGGATCGTGACAGACGTTAAAACAGTGAAAGCCAATGAATAATATAATATAGAATAATATAGAATAATAACGAACATGCGTGCCATTAAAGCTCTTAATCAGCGAGATAACGAGCGAGGAATGTTCTCATGTTACCGTCTCAGATCAGACAGCTGCTGCACGATGCAGTGAAGCTCTAATCTAACTTCTTGCTCTGTGAAATAGTTTTTTGTCGTCTTTACGTCGTTTATAGCATCATGTTGTAATTATTCACATGAGTTTTAACTCACGAGTTTTGAAGTTTTCATTAAAATTTTGGCCGCAGATACAGACTAAAGTAATCGAAAAACACAGCATGATCAAAGTGCATTCAGACAGCTTAACTTTCAGGAGGAATCCCTCAGCAACGCTTCCCCGTCCTCTGATTGGCTGAGTGATGAAATTAACCCGCTGTGAGAAAGTCGTCTTTCTGGAATAATGTAACCCAAAGGTGAGCGCGAATATGGATGGCCGTCTGGACGCGCCGTTCCAATTTCACTTGATCTCCATGGAGATGGGAGCCGAACGGAGCTTCGCACGAGCGCCGCCGTCATGCACAAAACATGTTGTCAACCCAGACTGGACCATCTGTCCGCTCAGCAAGTTTATAAATATTATTCCCTTCAGCCATGAACTCAGAGCCCTGCCTTTCACACGAAATATATGTTTTGGAGATCAGACGTGGTGCGTCATCCATACAGAAAACCTATTTACAGATTGGAATAAGTCGCTCACACTCGCGGTGTAAGTGTGAAAAGCAGGTGTTACTCGCAAACAAGTGGAAGGAACATGTTGCACTTTTGTAGACATTTCTCAAGGACGGCTCGGAAACACTGATCGAACGAGACGGAGCCGTCTCAGAACATCTGCCGGGTGTGAAGAAAGCTCTGTTATGTTAATATTGCAATGAACCTCATTATTCTTATAATAATTTAACAATGGTTATCATTTAGCTCGTGTTGAACGGTGACACAGTGGTTGGGGCAAGGATAAAGGCCCCGTCTGCATGTCCTCCCTGTGTCCGAGTGAGATTCCTTTGAGAATTCTGGTTTCTTCTTACAATTCAGAGGCATGCTGGTTGCTGATTCGCAGATACCAACAAATCAGATCATGATCAAAACACTGATCAGATTAAATTCATTAAAAAAATTCATTAATATCATTTAGATATCAAAGTATTTCATAAACAACTACATTTCAGTTTATGTTAATGTCTAAAATGTTGGAACCATTGTGTTATATCTAATAAACACATGTTAATATAATTATACCATGATATTTTTAAAATATCACGGTTTTATTAAAAAACAAAACTACAGATATATATTACAGATGCTTTTAATTTCCGTGTTTATCTTTGTTTATTATTTTATTCCTTTTTTAAATAGAATTTTACTCATTATACACTCACTGAACCCAATTACAGATTAAATGTAATTAAAAACACACTTTGCACTTCACACAGAATAATCATTGTTTATTTTAAACCAAGAGAAAGATTGTAATTGTTAAAATTAGAACGGTCGTGCATTGTGTTCGTCGTCTTCTAAAGCTGTTTAATCTTCAAACTCCATTTTTAAAATTGTTAGAATATTTTTTTAAATGCGATAAAAAGAAGGAATCTGTGACGTGCAAATTCTCTTAAACGTTAAAATACAATGAAATTGTTTTGACAAAGTGATTATTTTTCCAGCCAAATAATAAAATAATAATAAAATAATAAAATAAGTTTTTCCTCTAAATGTAACTTGTAGTAAGTCATCATCAGTAACAGAACAGCAGCCAAAGATCATAATAAATTAAATTATATTTAAATTAAATCCTATTATATTTTGCCTTTAATGTTTGAAATGATGATTTAAAAAAAAAACTCAGTGATCAGAAATCAAACTATTCAAACAATATTATTTATAGAAATTACTAATATAATTAATTTTATAAAATAAAACACAGAAAAGGCGTGGCTTAGTGGTTTAGCATGTTCTCCTCTCAGCGCTTGGGATTGCCGGTTCGAATCCCCATCTGGTTGGAGTTCCCATGTTCTCCCTGTGGGTTTCCTCCGGGTTCTACGGTTTCCTCCCACAGTCCAAAAACATGGATCAAGTCAATTGTGTTCTCCAAATTGCCCCATATAGTGTGTGTCTGTGTGAGTAAGTGTGTGCCCAGTGATAGATTGGCGTCCTGTCCTGGGTGTATCTGCCCAGCGCCCGAAACGTTCTCCCCTGGATGGGCATGAGGACCCCCCCCCCCGCAACCCTAATAGAGGAGAAAGCAGAAGATAATGGATGAATAAATGAATGAATGAAAACACAGAAAAGGTAATAAGATAAACAAATACTAAATAAAAATAAAAATACCTGTCCTGCACTTATTAAATTAATAATACTGATTTAATGGATATCAGATGTGTTT
>JAFMOD010000021.1:85765-140833 GCA_019802435.1 Corydoras maculifer
CTCTCTCTCGCTTGCTCTCCTTTGCGGTGGACAGCTGGCTCTGCATATGCAGCCGCTGGCAGCTGCTGTTTCATTTCACACGTGTATCAGCGGGCATGTGCGATGTGTGTGAACGTCTCTGTCGCTCCGTCATCTTAAAACCGACAAACACACAGAATCTGCTCATTTCCAGAGAGTGTGAGAATGACTTCACCTTTAATCAATGACACGAGATGATAAGCTTAATGAACCGATGATGAGACGACATAGTGTATCGATAAATAAAATACGGACGCTGTAAGAGATGAGAGAACATGTCCCCAACTTCTAAAGTTTTAAAAAATATATTACAAAAACTAAGTGTTCATTTAAATAAGAGTCTAAACCTTTTAAACTTTTCTTTTTGATTTACACTGTTTCTCCACAACAATTTTTTGGCGACACAAGGAATAATCCATCCTTCCTTTTATCCTCCGCTTAATCCTCTACTATGTTCCCCATGCCCATCCAGGGGAGAACGCTTCGGGCGCTGGGCAGATACACCCAGGACAGGGGGGCAATCTATCGCTGGGCACACACTCACTCACTCACACACACTGTATGGGGCAATTTAGAGCCTTTAATTGTACCTTGAATCCATGTTTTTTGGACTGGAGGAACACGGAGGAAAGCCACACCGACATGGGGTGAACATGAAAACTCCATCCAGAGTGGGATTCAAACCAGGAATCCCCAGTGCTGAGAGGAGAACATGCCAACCACTAAGCCACCCTGTGTGTGTAACACCTGGAGGAATGATTCGGATTCTGATAGGGATGCAGAAACTGATATGAATCTTCTCCATTGTGAAACGTGCTGATCCCAAATTTACAAAATAACAGAACGCCGGCTGAATTATTAATGTTTCCATTTTGCGTCTTGTCTTCTCGTGTTATAATAGAGACGTCGCAGCGACGCTCACTGACGTTAAATTGACTCTGTAGTCTGAACTCCCGAAGGCACGCATTAACAGCCATTATAAAAGGTAATCCATCAGCTACTGAATCTGCCTCTTAATACCAGAGAGAGAGAGAGAGAGAGCGCGAGAGAGAGAGCGAGAATCTCCTTCAGGGGGAGACGAGACGGGGAACCAGTCAGCGGAAATGAATACAGTGGTAAACATCCAGAGCGAGTTTTAAGGACGGGGTTATCGCTCCCTCACTGAGCTCTGCAGCGACTTCACCGAGAAACAGAATCAAAATGGAGCCGAATGTTTGGAAAGCCAAACGCAGGGACTGTGAGGACATCAAGCTCCCTACACGGAACCCTGAACGAGTGAACGCACCTGTTTATTAACTAATAAAACAAAAAAAAAATAGAAAATAATAATACCAAAAACATTAAGGAATAAAAACAAGGGTTTAATGTAAATTTTCTGACAAGAATGAACATTCATTCATTCATTCATTCATTATGGGTTGAGCAGGGGGGGGGCAATGGAGAGGTTCCCCATGCCCAGGCCCAGGCCCATCCAGGGGAGAACGTTTCAGGCGCTGGGCAGATACACCCAGGACAGGGCGCCAATCTATCACTGGACACACACTCACGCATACACACTCTATATGGGGCAATTTAGCAGTGGAGTTTGCATGTCCTCCCCGTGTCCGAGTGGGTTTTCTCTGGGTTCTCTGGTTTCCTCCCACAGTCCAAAAACATGGATCAAAGTGAATTGAATTCTCCAAATTGCCCCATATAGAGTGTGTATGTGTCTGTGTGAGTGAGTGTGTGTTCAGTGATCGATTGGCGCCCTGTCCTGGGTTTCCAGGATCTGCCTAGCGCCCGAAACGTTCTCCCCTGAATGGGTATCCCCCCCTCCCCCCACGACTCAAATAGAGGATAAGGTGGAAGATAATGGATGGATGAAATCAGTAAAAGTCTCTTCAAAGTATAATTACTCACACATCGTTATTGAGATTCGTGAATAACGAAGCTGACATCACAGAACCTGCTGCCTCTATCAATTTATTACTTTAGTAGATTTTGACATAAATACGTCATTCTCTTAAATAATATAATGTTGAGGTGACGATGTTTATGAAGTGTATGAATGAGGTTTTGAGGTCTATTCTGTTGTGTTTTTTTTTTTTTTTCACTTTGTGAGTGTATTAATGAGGAACTCATCACACGGTGACCCCACAGAGCAGAACATGTAGAACGCATTAAATCAGATCTCAGATTAGAGACGGCACGATTGCACAGGAGGACCAAACGGAGGCAGCAGATGAGTCACGGCGTTACCCGGCATCTCGTTCTCCTTTCACAATGACTAAAGGCCTATTTGAGGTTAGTGCGTAACCACAGAGTCGTGTTCCTCTTAGAGCTTCCTCTCAGTTTCTCATTGACTTCATTTGCGAATTGGATGATTTTTGATGCTCCTCTGATATTCAGAGAGTTTCACTTAATTATTTTTAATGTTTCGAGTTATCCTCGATTCAAATCTAACCCCTCTCATCAGGTCACAAACCCTTCAGGCCAAAAATGTACAAATATTTTTGTTAATAAAAGCGTCAACCCGTGACGCCGCTGAAGGTTCAACTCTCACAGGAATATAGTTCAGCTTCATTCTGATGCTTTTAATAAAAAGGATGTTAATGTTCACAAATACATTGTATATTTAGAAGGTGCAAATGTGGATGTGTGATTCTGCACTCAGCTCGGAGGTGTTGGATTGTTATCACCCCTCATTTCCTTCTCCTCTCTCTCTTACCTTCAGAGACACACCTTTAAAGACACCTGAAGAACGAGGCGACGGCACCATAGTGCAAGAGCCTGACGAACATCCTGCAATTTTCAAAAGGTTTATATATATTTATATATATATATATTTATATTTACGCTTTATATTTAAAGGGCATGAACATTCTGTGGTGTTTTATGTTGTATTAAAGCTGTTTTGATGGTTTAGTGCATCACAGCATCCCTCGTAAACGTTCCAGAGCTCCTTTACTGAACTGCTGTGGTCTGATCTACACGCTATTAAAATTTATATTTAGTCTGATTGTCGTTGAAATTTACAAAACATCAAAACAGAAGAGATCAGATTCCTAACAATCCTTTGATTCTCTTTGTTGCCAGTAATTTAAAATCTGATGGATTTCAAAGTCTATAAATCTATTTTTAGTAACACTTTCCATGAATCTGGTATTCATAATGCATTTCTATAGTATTCATAATGCTTTATAACATTGTGCATAAATGTTCATAATCACAGAATAAATTGTTATAACACTGTGACATAAGGCTTTATAACACAAAGTCACATAATGCGTTATAATACGAACTTAATCAAACGTTGGACGTTTAGACGTTTTTAATTAAATCACGATGATTAAACTTAAAGAGCATTCATAAGCATTTATAAGTCATTATGTATGCAGTCTCCTCCAAAGAGGTTATTAATGCCAACACCTTACTTTATGCCCTTAAAGCGAGCTTATAAGCTTTTATAAACAGTTGAACACTTATAAAGTCATTTTTAGATAAAGTGTTCATTAAACACAAGCGTTATGTCTCTTTATAAGGCTTTATGTCTCTATAAAAAGTTGTTGAACAGTTAAAATATTTCATTTATAATGCATTATGTCACTCTGTGTTACAAAGCCTTGTTATGACTATGACTATAAGCATCTATGTACATTAACAAAGGCTTACGACAAATGTTATTAAGCATTATAAATACTTTGCAAATGCACTTATAATGCATTATGAATGCCGGGTTGGTAGAAAGTTGTACCAAAAATGTTTATAAATCGTTTTATAAAGGTATTGTGTCTTAAGTGTCTTATAACACGTTATGAGTGTGGTTATGTACAACTATGTCAGGCTTATGACCAGTATTATAAAGCATTATGAATACCTGATAAAGCTTTATAAATGTGTTAATAATGCATTATGGATACCGGATTTCGTCTTTTTTTTATGTTCTCACATGGCAGGACAGAAAGCGTGAGGCTCCCGACAGGAAAACATTCCCGTCTGAGTGAGAGTGACCGGTTGTGGATGTGACCGATGTTATTTCACACCCTGGGAATCCTGGGAAAAGAAAAGTATCAGAGCAGAAGCACAGGGGCAGCTGATAGAGGGCACGGCGCAGGGTGACCCGGGTCAGGTTGTCAAATCAGGCTTTCTCCCAGACAGCCGTGTCATCCCCCCCCCCGGATGCTGATCTACTGCTGCATCTAAAAGTGCCAGTTCTGTGAATGATGGCGGGAACAGAGGGGGTTGACGGTGGACTGCAGCGGGGTGAGCTCGGATCCTCTGATCTTTCGGAAGCTGATGGAGCGTTCTGGTTCACGTTCAGAAAATCTTCCAAAAAGTTTAATGGAAAATTAAAGACGAATCTAGACGATCTGTTAAATGCCACAAATATCCAAATGCATTCAACCTCACGACAGAGCCGCCGTTTTTAAAGTCAGATTAACCGAACCCAATTCATCAGTTGACTAATTTTGGGCTTTGGAGCTCAACGGTAATGAGTTGGTTCCACGGGGAGCAGATCGTTATTCAAAGCTTTGTTTGTAGGTTCGGGACAGAAAATACAAATTGCGTTAAAGTTATGAGCGTGTTGATTATAAAATTATTAAACTGAACACACAAAAGAAAAATTGTATTGATAAAATAACGTATCCATCGACGACGCTGTAGGAAGCTCCATTCATCGGAAACAATAAACGTATACGAGCGTGGGCATTTCAGGAATTTAAAATCATGTATTGTAATCTTAATCAGCCCCATTTAGAAATAATTAGTTCAGGTTTAAATTCCTTAATTAATCACTAATCGTTCTTAGGCGGCACAGTGGCTTAGTGGTTGGCATGTTCTCCCCATGTCTGTGCGTTTTGTCCGGGTTCTCCGGTTTTCTCACAGAGTCCAAAAACATGGATTCAAGGTAAATTATTCATTATCTTCCGCTTTATCCTCTATTAGAGTCGCCGGGCGGGGGGGTCCCCATGCCCATCTAGGGGAGAACGTCTTGAGCGCTGGGCAGATAGACCCAGGACAGGGTGCCAACCTATCGCTGGGCACACACTCACTCACACAGACACACTCTATATGGGGCAATTTGGAGAACTCAATTAACTTGATCCATGTGTTTGGACTGTGGGAGGAAACCGGAGAACCCGGAGGAAACCCACGCGGACACGGGGAGAACATGGAAACTCCACTCAGATAGGGATTCAAACCGGAAATCCCTAGTGCTGAGAGGAGAACATGCTAAACCACTAAAGCCACCGTGCCGCCCCAAGGTAAATTAAATGTTCTAAATTGCCCCATATAGAGTGTGTTTATGTGAGTGAGTGTGTGCCCAGTGATAGATTGGCATCCTGTGTGTATCCACCCAGCGCCCAAAATGTTCTCCCCTGGATGGGCATGTGGAACCCTTCATAATGAACGAATGAAATATACATTCCACATTCCTCCAGCAAAACGATTCTTCACTAAACATCACTTTCATTACGTTACACTTCTGTCCAAAAGGTTTAGGGTTCAACACCAGCCCCGCCGTGTCGGGCCCTTTAATCCGACCCGTCACCCTGAGATGCGTGGCTCACGCCGTGCAGGTTTACCTCTGTAAGTTGATCTGAATGGAGGGATCTGATTAATGTGGTTTCTTGGCTGGTAATGTACGTTTAAAGGTATCTACAGTTTCCTGGATGTTTCAGAGGAATCCCGCGGGGAGCAGCGCACATTCGGATGGTGCGATCGTCGGATCTGTGGTAATCAGATTCCGAGTCTCTGGAACATATCAGACTTAATGCTGTGGCGAGAGCGAGTTGTGGGCTGGGAAGAGGCTGCAGCCGCCGCATTAATAGGAGTGTGTGCCAGATGAGGAGAGCGCAGAACAATGGGCATGTTGCAGTATTTTGCGTCACACCTGAGTCATGCAGTCGATCAGTGCAGTGTGCTTCTGCTGTCCTCTGATTTGCAGGCAGAACGTAAAACCCAACGGAACGTAAGCATTGCAAGAACCGAATAATGTCTTATATTTCTGAGTTTGAGGAAGATGGAGAGTGCTGATTAGCAAAGAGTGTTGCTTCAGTCTTTTATTTAGTCTCAGTCTGATTTTAACATTTACATTTGGTCATTTATTGGACGCTTTCATCCAAAGCGACTTACAGGGTTCATCACAACATCCCTGGAGCAATGAGGGTTAAGGGTCTTGCTCAAGGACCCACACTGGTACCTTCAGTGGACCTGGGATTTGAACCCCCAAACTTCAGATTGATAGCCCAACGTCCTGACCACTGAGCTACCACACCCACGTGTTTTAAGGACAGAACAGACCCTATAAGATGTGTTGCTTTAGTATCAACCTACAGGAACGAAACTACAGACACCAGAACCCAATGTCAGCGGGCTGCTGGAGGAGGGTGCATTCTGACACACACACACACACACACACACACACACAGCTCAAAAAACAGCACCTCCACCCAGAGTTAGTGGGGATATAACAGGCATGTGTTTGGGGACCGAGCTGCGAGTCTGTGCAGTTCATCTATCACACACTGATTTATGTTAAAGCACACACCAGCATCCCGCTACGACCTGGCAGGCGGCAGAACTCAAAACTCACTTACTGTACGGTACAATTCCACAGATCGTTTATTAAAACCTTATTACATATGAACCGGCGGCTATTTATTTGTTTCATTGTTCATTATAATATTGTAAGGCTTTCGGCCATGGTTCGTGTTCTGTGTAATGCTTTATTGATTTGCTATTAAGTTTAATAGAAGGTGGGGGAAAAAATCTATAACCTTTCTGTATATAACCATTAAATTAGCTTGAGCAAAATTTTTTAAATGATGATTAGATGTGTTATTTCATATATTATTAGTAGCCTGACCAACACAACAATAACATAAACCAGACTGTGTGCAATAACTGTATTATAGTGCAATAACATGATCTGCAGATTAAAAATTATATATATATATATATATATATATATATATATATATATATATATATATATATATATATATATAAAAATTTCTTATTTTTTATAATATATACTGTATTTATATATATTTTTATTGGCATTTCTCTTCACAATTTCTATTTATTTTGGTAT
Source organism: Corydoras maculifer (assembly GCA_019802435.1). Taxonomy (NCBI): domain Eukaryota; kingdom Metazoa; phylum Chordata; class Actinopteri; order Siluriformes; family Callichthyidae; genus Corydoras; species Corydoras maculifer. Next base: position 92,862 of record JAFMOD010000021.1, read on the forward strand.
TCGTTTCCTAATTTTCCTAAGCGAATCCTCCCAAAGAGATCAATAAACCCTTATCTCATCTTATCTTATAATAATTGAAGCGAATCATGTCTGTTATTATGACTTTATGCCGGGATAGGCTTCAACACCTTCCATAAGCCTAATAAGCAGTTTAAACAAACGAATGTTTAACACCAACGAAGATGCATCACGTGTTTGCTGTGAGTACACGTGTCATAACAAAGAGTCATGTTTCAGGAAGACGGACCGTACAGATGATGTATAAGATCTGCACGCGGTGTATAAGTATGCGCGACGTTACAGTGTGTGTGGTACACATGAGCGCTTGTTGTTTCAGCATCGTGCGACATCACAGAACGCCGGACAATTGCCCTTTGATCTGTAAATTGCGCCGGTCACGATTTCAAGACACTGATATTAACATGTTCTGTGATGTTATTTCCAGGTTTAATGTCATTCTCCAGTCTGTCTTTCATCTGTGGCGAGGCATACCTTTTTTTTATCTTTTAAATGTCTGCTTGAACCACGCTGCGCCTCCACTCGCAGCGTGCATATCCCCCAGAAGCAGCGGGGTGGATGCTGCCGCCGCCGAATTTCCATATAGATAGACCGGCACATTACAGTTGTCTGTCCGCATCCCGCGGCCCTCGAGTTAGAAGCTGATTGAGAGATTGAGAGATGCTCCTTTCATCTGTATCATCGCACTCAACCGCCTGACCCGGCGCGCTGGCATCCCCGCAGCCAACTTTACTGGTCATGAACTGAGACTAACCTCCTTTTGTGGATCAGGCCTCAAATCTGACAGAAAGCAATTTAGTTACAGCTCGAGAACACACGGCTCAAGGTTGCCGAGTGGAGTGGCTTTGTTGGCAGGCAGAGCCGGGAGTTTGCCGTCGTGAGAGGGAGGGTGGCCCTGCTCAGCGCTGATGGGCAAGTGTGAATTAAAATGCAATTAAATTGGGCAAATAAGCTTTCCCCTGAGATGCAACTGAGGAGGGGAAAAGACAAGAGAGTGCGCCGCTTTGAGGGACGGACTTGTGCCACTCTCGATTTGCATGACATTGGATTTAGTGGCTGAAGTGCAGGAGGGAAAAAACACAGAGGATGTGGAGGAGATGCCTTCAATACCGGCACTACAGAATTCATAGGATCATCGTGGTGGGCGGCTTTTCTCGTTAAAGGGCCTTGGTGCCCCAACGCAAGCACAACACTATTGTTTTCTCCGGTTCATTTGTTTCTGAGAGTCACAACACGGCGCTGCAGCTACTTCGCGGTGGGGACATGCAGTCTGCCGTACACAAACAATACAGCAGCCGAGAGATCGCCTGAGCCGCTGCTCGATACCGTATTGACAGATACGCCAGTGCAGTCCTGTAGGATCCCAGTGCACCATGGGGATCTGCACTGTCTGTGGCAGCCCCCCTCCCCCTCGCTCAACTCCATCCCCATCCCCCCTCCCTGCTCTGGATGAGGTTTAGGGGGGTGAAGGGGAGTAGGAGAGCATCATGCCGTGTAACTGGAGGGTGCTGTCCACACACACACACACATCCTCACCAGCTTTATAATGACATTGGCAGTGAGCAGAGCTGGTATAATTGTTCCCAGATACTGTAGCTGATCAAAGCAACGAGGATTTCAGCAATAAAAACCTCATTAATACCACTCACCAGAGCCACACTGACGTGGATCTATACCGTGTATTGATGAATCTCCCGAATGAGGGATAAAACGTCACAAACCCCTTCGAGTTACATTTCTCTTTTTATTTTGTTCGTTTGAGAGCACGGCTCCCGATGCTCACACACCGTCAACACACCGGTCGTCTGCAGGCAGGTCACAGACATGCTCATTCTCCAACGTCGGTGATATCGTGGTCTTTTTTTAAGTTGTGTGTGCAGTTTTAATATCGGCCTGTTAGGTGACTGGAGCATAATGACCTCCCACTAAGCCGAGTTGGAAACGCTGCAGGCCCCTCTTAACATTTTCTGCTAATACCCCTTCAGCTCTCAACCAATCCTCTTCTTTATCCCTTTATGGAAGGATAAATGTGACGCTTGGCTGGGCAATGGAGGCTTCTCTCTCACTCTCTCTCGCTCGCTTCCTCGTTCTTTTTTTTTTTTTTTTCCTTTGGCACCGCGATGCCAGGCACTCAGACTTCTGTTTGTGTGAAAGAACCTGTGAGAGTCCATACTTGGAGACACTATGCGAGAAGGCCGCAGTGTAAGGTCTGAGGTCTGCCGTTGCAGGCTGATCTCCTTTGCAGACCGGTTTGTCTGGTTTGGAAGATTTATCTCCATAAAGATTTGCTCCGAGGAGTAGATAAGTTGGACCATTATCAAAACAATATGTTGCTTGAAACAGAAGCTGGTTATTTGTAGATTGTCAGATTCTTCTGTCTCCAAACGCAGGTCCTTCAGAAGATATTCATGCCATCTTCAACTGCTGTAGTAAAAAAAAAAAAAATTTGGTTCACAATTAAATCTGTCATCGTCACTGAAAGCTGTGCACCATTGCGCTTGGCATTGAGAAATGTGAAACATATGAACAGATAATATATATTTTTAGAGCTTGTATGTCCAAAGTCCCGATGAGTGATGCTGATGAAGTGGCTTTTCTTTTCAGACCACCTTCCGATCGCATGCTTCCTTCCGATCCCTGCAGGATTGAATGAAACTGGGTTAGACTGATTACCACAGATTATAATTAAGCCACTTAATATCGTCGTGTTGTGCCGATAGTTCCGCCGGTTTTATGAGACGCAGAGAATGTAAAATAAGAAACGGCGCGTCGCGTGTGAAGCGGCAGAAATAATTCACGAGGAGCCGTGAAATGTCAGCACATATTTGCACACAAAGCCAGAACCTTGAGTCAAAGCATCAAGGTCAAAAACAAAGGCAGCTTTTTGTTTGGCTCCGCGCTTGTTTTCCATTAAGTTCGTGCGATGTGTGGTGTGTGTGTGTGTGTGTGTGTGTGTGTGTGTGATGCAGATAATGCGTGCTGGAGTTGTGAGGTTGCTGGAAGCACGTTGTGTTGATTTTTATCGAACACGCGTCCCAAAAAACCCGACTGCGCTCCACGTGCTCTGGATATCGGAGTCACTCTTCGTTTGAATCGGGTTTTTTTTTTTTTTCGTTTGATTCAATGGCAGCAGGGCGTTTTCGTTTCTCGTCCCGACATGAAATAAAGCCCCATCGGTCTGATTTCCGTCGCTGTGACGCCTTTTCCAGCTCTGATCTGCATCGTACAGCTCACAATTAAACGACACGAGCGCATTTGCATACAAACTCGAGCTTTTAATCGCGTGTAATGTGGATATTTTGCCAGCTCTTCTTCATGACCATATAAGGTCGGGTAGCGCTATGGCGCTGCTGCCTCTCTATAGGCTGACTGTTGCCGCCTTGCGCTCCACGTTAACCCTTCACACGCTCAATTTTATTCATCGCCCGACGCCACGACGCGAAATTATTCACCGCAAACACACATTAAAGCCATGTTTCAAACATCGGAAACGGTTTTCTATCTCAAAACGCACTGCGTCGTGCGCATCTCGTCCTTAATATCCACGAGATAATATGAGATATGCTGGCATTTCGTCTGCGGGTGGATTTTTCCCCGTCTCCACCGCAAATGTGTGTATTCTGTATTTAATTCCAGTGTTCAGTGAAGAATTACACTTTATACATTTAGCTGCTGGTGACGTCGAGTCGGGATGTGTTGGCTTGTCCGTCAACGCAGACACGTCTGACCCACATTTCCATCCGAAGCTTGTCGTTTAGTTTGACAGATAAAACGACAGACATCAGTTTTATAATGCATTATGCATAGTGTTTTAACTTATATAATTCTATAATAATACAGTTTCTGCTGTATATATGTACACACACACACACACACACACACGACACATGGAGCATCTGTAAAAGCTGCAATTTCCCTCCCTGGGGGATTAATAAAGTATTCCGATTCTGGTAACACACTCCATGTCATGTTCTGTAGTTTTGGAGGGCATAATAAACGAGGGTCGTGTGTGTTCACCCCTTCGACTGGAAAACCTGCAGAATAAGTCTAAAATTTGTTCTCATATAAATATAACAAGATGACTAGACAGAAAAAAAGGCAAATTGTCACTGTACACTATTATTTATATCATCAGTCTCTGGTGGTGACCTGCTTATTTCTTGAGATTTTATATTTCTATATATTTATATTTAGATTGTTCTAGGTTTTTTTTTTTATGAAAAACGCATCCACTTGTAAATTCTAAGGCAGAATTGGATGTTTGATTCTGCACTCCTGTGTATACACACACACTCAGGGTTTTTTAGTTTTTAACCTCGTTCCTCCTCCTCCTCCTCCTCCTCCACCTTACCCTCCTCCTGCTGACGTCACGCTCCTGCCTTGGCTATTGCGCGAACTATTTTCTGTAGCGACACCAGCCGCGTATTTCAGCCGCTTTACCGCTAACGAGCAGAAATACGAGCAGGGGTCAGAGGAGAGGGGGGGGGCGAGAGAGAGAAAGGGGAGAGAGAGGGAGAGGGAGAGGGAGGGCCGCGCTTCATCTTAACGCCGCGGCGGACGAGCCGAGCCGACAGACACGAAGTGCCGCCAAAGCATCCGCGTGGACGGACGAGGCGTCGCGCCGTTGCCGGGGCGGGAGATGGAGCTGCCCGCGGTGGGGGAGCACGTCTTCGCGGTGGAGGGCATCGAGAAAAAGCGCGTCCGGAAGGTGAGCGGGGCGCACAGAGAGAGAGAGCGCGCGCGCGCGCGTGTGTGTGTGTGTGTGGGGGGGGGGGGCTGTAAGCGCGTGCGCTGCGTGCTTTTAACCCCGAAACTCATCCCCGGTTTGTTGTTGTTGTTTGCTTTGCAGGGCAGGACGGAGTATCTGGTGAAGTGGAGAGGCTGGTCACCCAAGTAAGTCAGCAGCATGGAGATCTGCACTTTCTTTTTTCCCTTCAGTGCGGTGTTTTTTTCCCCCCCCCCCCCCCCCCCCCCCCCCCCCCCCCCCCCCCCCCCCCCCCCCCCCCCCCCCCCCCCCCCCCCCCCCCCCCCCCCCCCCCCCCCCCCCCCCCCCCCGGTGGAAGATTGATGGCGGCCGCTTCAGCAGGCCCTAAGACTGCTGTGGTGGGAAATAAACAGAGGACAGAATAACAGTTAAAGTAAAAAAAAAAAGTATTTGATAAGATTTGCAATTTGAGAAACCAGACGAACAACTTAATGGAGGTTGTTGTTTCCGAGCTCACGACTGCTCAGCCTCAGTATTCATACGAAAAACACCAATAAACAATAGAAAAATAGATAATACAGTTTCTGTCCAATAATAATGTAAGAAGAACAGATACTTGTAAAAAAAACACAGGTAGAGGAAGTTATACCATATATGGGCTCCAACCCTGCCCAGTGATAGATTGCCCCCCTGTCCTGGGTGTATCTGCCCAGCGCCCGAGACGTTCTCCCCTGGATGGGCATGGGGAACCCCCCCGCGACCCTAATATAGGATAAGCAGAAGATAATGAATGAATGGGCTCCAACCCTTCACAACCTGTTTGCATCCGGATAGGGCAGGTTTGAGGCTTCGACCCTGAACCTTTCTTACCCCGCTCACAATGCACCTGCTTTTATGAAATAACATCCTCCCAACACATTCCCTCCCATCATATCAAACTTCTCTTTTCCTTCAAGGTTAAGTAGACGTTTTGTAAATGTCACACTAACACCAAAATCGATTAATATAATCCATGACGAATTTCCACTACAACTACAAAGCTCCCCTTGATGCCGTCCGTCTCTCTCTGCATTCACATTGTTTATACCTCACACACTCTGCACTGATGCTTCCGCACGCCGCCGACAATGGACGGTTAGAACTCTGGACAGGAACCGGTTAGAACTCTGGACCTGACGGGAAAGAGAGGACTGTTATACACTGCAGAGAGGGAGAGGGATGCAGTTTGGGCAGTAACTGTGACAATAGTGTAGAAATAAAGCGCTTGGTTGAGATGGAAAGGTGAACGATGCAAATCGGAATGCAAATGTTCAGCAAATATGTTAAACGACATTCAGCTCGTCTTCAGATTTATTATAGACGATGCGTGTTGTTGTTACCTTGTTTTAAAAAAAACTAACTCTTGCGTTCCGACCATAGTTTTTAAGTGTTATGACAGAAAAAAATCTAATAATTTAGTAAAAAATAAGAAGCATGATGGAGCACCTTAATAGTTGAGATTAAACTTCATTGGCTTTATCATTCTCAGCAGCAGTAAGTTAAATATAGAGATGATATATATATTATATTTGATATATAGATGTGAGAATTAATAAAAAATTACAATGGAAATAGAGATCAGTATTTACATTATATCTGACATTCTGCATGCTTGCTGAGATTGAGAGCCATTAAGAGTATTTTTTATTAGAAGTAGAACATTAAAGAGAAATTATTTGAGTTAAATACATAGCCATTTTTTAAAGTTTAATTACAATTAAGCTCTTTATTACAAAAAATATCAAGCATGTAACTATGTGTAATAAGTTCCAAATACTCATGTTTGAATAAGGTATACTTTTAATGTGATTAAAATAATGGCACACACTTTAAATACTTTGATGGGAATGTAAAGCCTTGAGCAGAACCATTTCGTGTATTTTGTTATTTATAAAGTACTGTGTCTGTCATTTTAAAGTGCTGCCATGTTGTGACTTAATATAGTCTGTTCCTCTTTCATAATCGAATGTTTGTGTAAGTTAAAAATCATTTGGGATGAAATTAAAAATGGTTTTGTGTGTTTCAGGGAGAGACAGGAGCAGCAGAATGGTTATCGCAAACGTGGACCGAAATCGAAACCTCTTCTCATCCAGGTGAATATGAACCCAGCTCCACTCACTAGTCATTTTCTTGATTGTGCATAATGATAGGTTGAGTTTGGCAGGAACAATTTTTTGCACGTTATGATGAATGAGTAACTCGCCCGCTGATGCCTCTCCTCGATCTGGATCTCGGCGAAGCTGCGGGAAGACGAACGATCATGTCAGAGATGCATAATGTATAACTACTGCTGTGCAGCTAACGCTTAAGCTGCACATCTGTCTCTCTCAGGTCTATGTTTTTCAGAATTAGGTTTATTTGTCACATACGTAGATATACATTGTACAGCCAGCAGGGAAATTCTTTCCTGACTTCTCCACATAAAGTTTAAATTTAAGAAGATAAGAAAAATAAAATAAAGATAAAATAAAGTAAAATGTAACTATGTATTTACACTAAATTTTAAAAATAGGAGAATTATTGCACCAACAGATATGAACTGAAATGGTCTTATAAGTTAAAAGTTAAAGTGAGTTGTGCTTTTATGTGCAAATGTTGCAGTGCAGGGTTAAAAGTTGTTTTAGTTTTAATTTGTACGTAGCACCGCGTTGGGTTCAAATGAAATGGGAGAGGACGGGCACACGTCGGTCAGGTTAGTAACTTGGCTTCCCTTTCAAAATTCCAGCTTCCGGCTTTCGCGCGAAGGTCCAGCATCCTGGCTGATCTTCAGGACACGTCGCTGGATGAGGAGAACCAGCTCAAAGTCGAATCGCTTCAGATGTCGCGGCCGCAGCATTACCAACTCAACAGCAAAAAGCACCACCAGTACCAACCCAGCGGCGTGGAGTTCCCCGCAGAGGCACAGCCCAATGGCAAGAAGAAGCACTTCTACCAGCTGAACAGCAAGAAGCATCACCATTATCAGCCGGACCTCAAGATGTACGAGCAGCAGATCACAAAGTCTAAAGAGGTCAAAGGCCTCGACCCCGCTATTAAGGCGTGGAACCTCACTCCAGCCTTGCAGCAGAAATGGGTGCAGGACAAGGACGCTGCTAACCTGAGTAAATTGAAAGATCTGGCCTTGGAACACAAGCCATTCCCCACAATTACAGACAAAGAGGACCAGAAGCTGAAGACGAATTCAAAAGAGCCCTCCCTTCCGCGGGGCGTCAGCAGCAAGATGAAGATCATCAGGAACAAGAACAAAAACGGCCGGATCGTCATCGTCATGAGCAAGTACATGGACAACAGGGTCCGGCCTTCCAAAACGAAAAATGGAGATGCGTCCGGAGCGGAGAGACCGAAGCAAGGTGAGGATTCTGTGAATGGCAGCGAGCACGGTCTCGCCAAAGTGAAGAAGGACGGCACTCTCGGCGGGAAGGACGTTCACAAAGCGCAGCTCTTTAAAAGCAAAGCCAACGTTGACGCCGCGGACAAAACGGAGGAAGAAACGGACGGAACCTGTTCGTCACGTGATCGGCGTCTCCGGCCGGACTCCGACTCCAGCTGCTCGTCCATATCTGGTCCAGACCCGGAATCTCCACGGGACGCAAACAACAATCAGCCCAACGAACGCAAACGTAGCCTGTCCGAAGCAAGTGAGACGGTTAATAACTCTAAAAGGTTTTTAAGCTCCAGGAGTATCAGTACCCCCTGTCCAATGGTCTTCACCCCTCAGAAAGAGCCCATGGACCTCCACTGTTCGGGCACCAGCAGGAGCTACAGCTACGCCTTCACGGACGCTATTGCGGACGAACCGATCGACCTGAGCTGCGGCAAAACCAGACCTCAGGCGGAACCGTCCACAACGAGGGACATCGCCAAGGCTTCAGAGAAGACGGCAGCGGAACCGGCCGGCGGCTTCAAACCATTTTCGGGTAACATCATCATCACGGACGTGACCACGAACTGTCTGACCGTGACCTTTAAGGAATACGTTTCCGTTTGAATCCCGTCCACGCGACACCAAGAGGACGGCGCTCCACACGGATTTGACGGATGTAATTATTAAAGGAACGGTGTACATATGTAATTATCGTTATTCGTGTACAGAAAGGAAAATGAGGGGTATTTTTCCGTTGCGATGTAGTTTTTTATTTCATTTGGTGAAACTGGTGACAGACAGAGACCAAGGCTTTGAGACGTTTAAACCCGGGAAGCCGTACCCTCAGAGGAACACGCTGTGCTGAGGAGAACCTTAATGCATCGCTAAAGAGAAAGCACTTACTTTTTAAAAAGCCTGCACACGTGGAGGACATGCTGTCCCCGTGCTTGGCGATTTTGAGCTCCTGCACTAAGTTCAACCATCTCTCAAAACCCAACTCCATCCTTTCTGTTCCACGCTACACTTAATTTAGCAACGCCAGAGGCCGTCCGCCGGGCGCTCTTACTGTCGAATGGATTTTCAGGGTGTTTTTGTGCAGAACCATGTGTTTGTTTACCATCCCGTCGTTCCTATCCCAGCATGGCTCGATTGATCGATCCCGTTTTAAAGTGCACCTCCAACAGAGATAGGGAGGCCTGGGAGGTCATCGTCGTGCAATGTTGACGTCGCTTTGTCGGAACATATCTCTCCTGATTGCTCATCCTCACCTTCCCTTTGAATCGGTACGCCGCACTTTGTCCAGGGTTCGAACGCATCCATCAGAAATGAAGGCCTGTGTTGGGACGATCAACGGGGTGGATGCCTCCCATTCAGGCCCTTTGTGGAGGCGTTCATGCCGATTAACTTGCGCCCCATCGCATGTCTCTGGGGTTCCTGTAATGTTCTTGTTTTATTCTTTTAAGCAAATCAGCAGTGTGTCCAGAGGATGAATGTCTGACTCACATCGTCCAAAGCGGCCGTGTCTGCTTTGGAAACGAAAAAACACTTATCGAGACGCCGATATCAAATTTAAAATGATTTATTAGAGTTCGTTTGTAACATTGTTGTAAAAAAAAAAAAAAAAAAAACGCTGCTAAATTTTTACTTTCGAATGAATATTTTATGTGAGAATGCTGAATATACCGTCGACAACGTTAATTCGCCTTAAATAAAAACACCACGATGATATAGAAGGATATTTTAAAAAAGGTTATCAAAGTCAATATGTCAGCCAGAGATTACATGTAGCCGGATCGCCGGATGGAGGTCATTATTTCATCTGAGGCCAAATTACTAAAGCACAACTGAGAGACGCAATTCATTCAGAATGCAACGAGTTCTGATGGAACCAAAAATGACCTGACTCAGCGGTCTGGGACTTTAACGATCCGTTCCGAGTGTGAAACCGATGACCGGTCGAGTGGACCGATCCGAACCCGCGTGCCTGAGATAACGTCGTGAATCAATCCAAACAACGGTGTGAATGTTGTTCACGTCAGAAATGCACCTCCGTACTGGAACCACACCTTCATACAGACCCATATTTAACTCACTGAGATGAAAATAAAGAATTATATTTCAGATGCTGTGTGTTTTCTGTCTGTTCTTTCGAATTAATTGCGCGTGAACCTCACCTTTCCATTAGAACATTATTAAAAAAGCATGTCATAAGGCGGGCGGCATGGTGGCTTAGTGGTGAGCAGGTTCTCCTCTCAGCGCTGGTTCGAATCCCAATCTGGGTGGAGTTTCCATGTTCTTCCCGTGTCTGTGTGTTTCCTCCGGATTCTCTGGTTTCCTCCCACAGTCCAAAAACAGGGATCAAGGTCAATTGAATGCACCAAATTGCCCCATATAGAGTGTGTGTGTGAGTGAGAGTAATATTGGGACACCTTTCGATCACTGACTTCATGTGTGGAGGATCCCCAGCAAAAGGTCAACATCCGTAAGCATAGTATCATTTTAATGTAGATGAATGGGGTTGACCTGCCGTCAGCCCCACCGAACACCATTCAGTGACCTTACATCGGTGTCTGACCTCATCAGGGCTCCACTGGATAAACAGCTCAGAATTCCCATTAAAATGCACTTTACAATAAAACCAGTTATATTTTAAGATTTTTTAAATTGCACCTTTATAGTGGAATATATATATATATATATATATATATATATAGTTTTTACACTAATATTAATGTCTAATGATTCCCCCTGAATAATAAAACTTATTTTATATAACCCTGTTTTGGGGGACTTTGAATTATAATTATAAAAATGTGGCATTTTCTAACATACTTATTAAAATATATCCTATTCTTTGCGAAAATTAAAAAAAAATTCTGTATATGGGTCTTTAATCAGCACTGAGACTATTTAGAGCATGAAGCCTGGTCCTGTTAATGAGCTGATTAGTTGGATCAGGTGTGTTGGGAGGAGGAGGAATGCTGAGCTGCCTTTAAATGTGTTTTCAGTGGAGCTCCAGGACCAGGACTGAGACCTCCTGATTTATGAGGATCCTCTGATCCTCTAATCCTCCTAATGTGAACGCTAAAGGCTGAAAGGTGAGGAGACTCGTTAAATGAGTAACTTTTACTTTTACTCTCACTTTGAGGAGACTGCTGCTTCATTCTGAGAGCAGCGTCACTCCGTCAGCACGCCGCTGAGTTTCGGCCAGGTGTGAACAGCTACTTGTTAGAATTCTGCCAGGTGTGCAGCAGGGGTGGATGCTCACACCCTCCAGAATTACGGCATACTGATCTGAAATGGATAGATAGACAGATAAAGAGAGACTTATTGATCCCAAATGGAAATTTAGGGCAACCAGCAGCTGTAGAAATCTAAGAACTAAATATACAAAATGTAAGATTAATATAAAACTATATAGAGATATAGAGTATGAAAAAAAAAAACCCAAAGGGATACAAATTTAAAACATCCATTTCAGCTGTGCAAAAAAATAGGGTTAGAATTAGAATTAGAATTAAACCTAGGGTTAGGATTAGAGTTTAAACCAATGCACAAGAAATAATCTTTTTTATTAATTAGTAAATTAATGTGTTGTATGGTTTTATTTCTATAAATCCATTCCCAGGACGAACCAGGAACCAGTTTTTGGTGCTTTAGAGAACCACACAGCCCACAACACATTCCTCATCACTCAAAAGATCTCTGTCACAAAGAAGCTTTTGTTCATGGAGCTAAATCATATAGTTCTATATGGTCTTTGTCGAAAATCGTCTTTTGAGTATATAATATAAAGCCAGCTCGTATAATATCTTGACCCTCTTCTTCCTGGTTCGAATCCCCATCTGGGTGGAGTTTGCATGTTCTCCCCGTGTCCGCGTGAGTGTCCTCCGGTTTCCTCCCACAGTCCAAAAACATGAATCATAGATCAAGTCAATTGAGTTCTTCAAATTGCCCCATATAGAGTGTGTCTGTGTGAGTGAGTGTGTGCCCAGTGATAGATTGCCCCCCCTGTCCTGGGTGTATCTGCCCAGCGCCCGAAACGTTCGCGACCCTAATAGAGGATAAAGTGGAAGATAATGGATGGATGGATGATGGAATGACATCAGGAGGCGCAGACGCGCTGCAGACGCGGTCTTAAAGTTTCCTCCGTTTGACTGAATGACGTCGTTAATTAATAACGGCGGCGCGAGCGCGTTTGTGCCGCACGACTGCGTTCGGTTTGGTTCGGTTCGGCTCGGCTCGGCTCGGCTCGCGGTAATCAGGGCAACCATTTTTAAAGGCGGCTGAGGAAAAAAAAATGTCTGCGCAGCCGGAGAAAAGAAAATGGCTGTCCTCCTCCTCCTGCTCCTGCTGCTGCTGCTGCGGCGGCGGCGGCTGCGGCGGCTGCACTTCTTCCATCGCTGGATGTCGGCGGCGCGGACGAGGCGCCAGGCTGACGCCGGGACGAGCTGCGTGCGTGTGGGCATCGAATAAACCCCGAGCAGCCCCTCCACAAAGCCAGAGAGGTGTAGCTGCAGCCTGCCGATCCGTCTGCACACTGCCGTTAAAGACGGAGACATTCACCCGCACAGCCTGCAGTCCGATGGCTTTCCTCTTTGTGGCTTGCACAGACGATCCTCTGTAACCAATAAATAAATCTCAGCTCCATAATTTCCTCTATGTGCATGTCTTCTGTCTATTTATTGGTATTTTGATAGCTTGTGTCGGCTTTAACCCCGAATTAAAAAAAAAAGATGCGTGTTCTAGTTTCATTACCTCACAATAATAAACCCGATAAAACCAATAACGAGGATTTAGATATTCAGCACATTAACATACATTACACATTTACACACGTCACTAAAATAAATACGTATTCAATAGTTAAAGCAGATATCCAACAATAAATATGACGCATATTAAATGTCCACACACTGTGTTCGTTTTTTTATGTTGATATAGTAATTTTTTTTTTAATTTTTTATTTTCATTGGTATTTTCACAGGTATGCCTGAGACTTTCACACAATATTATATCGACTCATATCTTAAGTCTCGATTAGAATGTAAAACCGCTGGACAGATGTGCAGGCGCTCAAATCTTCACAATGAAAAGAATCACACGGTTATTTTTTAGATGATTAATTTAACCCTGACTGTATTCTCTTTGTAATAAGATTCGAAAATTTAAGCATTTTCTTCTTTTATTTACAATGTTCATTAAATCAGAACGAAAGATGTCTTCAATTAGAGTTCCGATCAGGAGAAACGATTTTAAAGCAATTGATCTGCAAAGTTTATTTTTCTGAAGTGTTAAAACCAATTTCGTTCAAAAAGCTTTGTACATAATGTAAGACAACGAAGCAAGGTCATAAATGTTTTAAAGTTTAATTCTTTGTGGACACCTAGGTTTTATAATAATGCATTGTTTTAAAGTAGCTTAAACGTATGAAACCTGAGCTTTACGTTCAATATTTAAGAACAGTAAATAATAAATGCAATAATAATAATTATTATTATAAACACATACGTTTATTGATTATGATAATAAAACGTTATTCTGATCGTTTATTAAAATTAAATGTATAAATTACATGTATGTATTTAAAAATAATTAGTATATAAAACTACAAATAAATTATATATGTATTATATATATAAAGAAAAAACTAAAATAACGATTTTGGTTTTAATGATAAGGACCAACAGTATTAGGGAAATCAGTGATGTACTTCTAATGAGACGTTTTGATTTCCGGATGAAATTATTTTATTTAATCAGATTATTTAAGATCTTCATGATTAACTCTCTTTGAAGGCATTTATTAGGAAAGTCTTTTCTTTTAACACATCTGATAATTGAGATTATCATTACATTTCTATCTGAATTAATCTAAACTATTTCTAGTCCATATTATTATTATTATTATTATTATTATTATTATTATTATTATTATTATTATTATTATTATTATTATTATCTATTTTATGTTACAAAAAAACTTTCATCAGACAATATAGATTTTAATATTTGTTCTGCAGTCGCTGTTGGTTAACGCTGATATCTTATATTGTTGTTTATTGTATACCTACATTAAATACTATTATAATAAAAAACTTAAGTCGTTAATGTTTTTAACTGGTCTTTTTTTTATCATAGATAATTTCCATTTATTTATTTTTTTACAGTATCGTTTAAATCTTACGTAATTATTATCAGGGTTAACATACATTTTAAATAGATTACAAAAAAAAAATATTCCGAAATTAAATAACGGGAAATTTAAATAGTAGGAAAGATTTTCAAAAATAATTTTATTTACCTTAATTTTTACAAACTGAATTTTAATAATTTGATGATAATATATAACCAGTTACATATTTGTATTTATTTTTTATTACAATTCGAATGATTACAAGAATTCTATTTCATAAATTATTTGTATATATTTTTTACAATTCTGTCATTGCATACATTCTTGCATGTCGTGCAGCGAAAAAAAATAAATAATTGTGATGATAATAAGAATTGTTATTACTAAAAATATTAATAATAATAATGGTTCTTCTTCTTCTTCTTCTTCGTTTTATTATTATTATTATTATTATTATTATTATTATTATTATTATTATTATTACAATAATAATAAGGCCTTATAGTGGTGGTGATGGAGATCGTTGTTTAATTGCAGTTGTCTTCTTATGATACGGATTTTAATATTATAGAATTTAAATTATATTACAATGTATAAAATATTTATTGTTAAAATTATTGTTACGTTATTTAACTTTTGCACAGCTCTATATTAACAGTTCAATATAGAATTATAAGGATGGCCGAACTTCTGCAATTTATCAGGTTAGTGAATTCAGATATTTAAAACATTCGAAGCAAACAATCATAACGTTTATTTTGCCTCAATTAGAAACAGATTATTTAATAAGCAGAACTGAACAGAGCCACATTACGGGTTTGGCCTGAAGCCTAGTTTAATTTAGTTAGTTTCAGGTTGCAGTAATTTAAGGCGATGGCGGTGGACTGGTGCGTGGGAAACGTTTAAAATCACTTTAGGAAGAGTTTTAGACAAACCTGTTTGGATGTAGGCCTAATCTCACCGAGTATTTACTGAACTCAGACTTTACTCAAACTAGAGTCTAACATTTAAACCGCCTTTGAAAAACACAAAGCCAACTGGAAACTAAAACTTTAAATAATAATAATTAATATTTCGTAATTCTTAAACCTTAATCCCTTATTTTTTATATGTAATTATGCGAACTTAGTAGTTGCATTACACAGAACACGTTTTAAGAGTTAATGGGGAATGTACGCGACTGTAACTCTATAGCTATATTTTCTATATTCTATATTCTGTACCTATACCTCTAAACCTATATTTTATTGCGGATGAATACTTTTAAGTAAAGAACGAATAGGACGCGGTGACCTTGATGTACTCCCCCTGAATTCTGTTGCCAACCAGTGTCAAAGAAACCGAACCCACTCCCCCTGAAATACCGACAACCAGATTAAACCACTGAAAGGATCGTTAACGACATAGTTTCGTGTTTTAATTACGATCGTTTGTTTGGTTTCTGTTTGTTTAACAATGTGACGATGTCGGCGGTGACGTTGCCTCCCCGAGGAATTGTTGTTGTTTTTTTCTCCACAATTAACCGAATATGTAACCGAGTTGTGTATCGTGATGCATTCCGTTGGAATTGAATTAATTCGTCGTGTTTAATCGGATTAGATCGCGGCCGCGCCGATCCACCGCGAAATGGGCGCCTGGCCCCGCCCCCCTCCCTCCGAGCCACTTCGGCACGCGGCGACCTCTCGGCCAATGGGCGTCGCGCTCGCGCGCGGTCGCCACGGCAACTCGTCCCCCCCCCCCCCCGTGCGCGTTGACGTCGTGGGCGCGAGCGGACTATTATGGGCTGCCGTGCGCGCTCCCGCTGCTGAGGCGGTGGAGGGGAAGAGGACGGGGCCGTCGACATGGAGCTGTCCGCCGTCGGGGAGCGGGTGTTCGCCGCCGAGTCCATCATCAAGCGGCGCATCCGCAGAGTACGTGCGGGCCCGCGGGCCTCGCTGACCCGGCTCACGCTCGCCTCCCGTCGGCCTGCGGGGGTCCGGCGCAGCCGTAGCTAACAGCGCCTAGCGTGCTAACGGTGTCGCGGTGTCCTGTTCTCCGTGTTTACGCTGTCCTCTTCTCCTGTGTCCCCCCGCAGGGCCGAATGGAGTACCTGGTGAAGTGGAAGGGCTGGTCTCAGAAGTGAGTAGTGCGGATCTGACGTGTGTGCGGGCCGCCGGACCGCTCCAGACCCGCGGCCGCTCCGCCTAACGGGCTCCTTTAATCCGGACTCGGGCGTCAGACGAGCGGATCGGAATCAGGAGAGGTCCGGGGATGAGGCAGCCAGGTCCTCAGACGATCGCCTTCAAGAGCTGCTACGAACGCAACTACTATAATAATCGATTAATCGGTCGATTAATTTTTTATACGATTAATCGATGAATTGGATACAAATGATTCCCATGAATTTTTTCATGAACAGAAAAGTAAATAACATGAATAATTACAAATAATAATAGATTGCAAAAATACAATGTGTTCATAAATAAAAAGAAAAATAAGAGACTCACTCACTCACATTCTCCCATAGAGTGCAGCGTCTTCACTCTTGTTTTGGAAAATTAAAACGTGAAACTTGATCAATAATTTCCACCATTGTGTACAAGTGGTAAAGCACATTTAAACACTGCTTAAACGAATAAAACGAAAATAAAAAGTAACACACGTTCTCCATCACGCTCATCCGGTTTACAACCTAAAACAGCATGGAGCGTCTGTGCACCGTTACGTTCATTCACTTCAACACCAAAGAAACTCGGGGTATTGTAGTGATTTACTCTGCTGTTGAGGTCCCTTCATCCTCATCGGTGACTCCAACATGTTTTGTTTTAGGTGGTGTATCATCACCGTGGTGGTGTGAAGTTCTCCCACACTTCTGATGATTTAAGCCAAAGCTTTTTTTTCTGCGTCCGCCATGTTTCATTTGTAAACTTTGTTAAACTTGTTTTCCCCTCGTTCTGTTCAACACGCTCTTATTGTAATTTTTTTTGTCAGCGTTGACGAAGCGGTTACGACAATGCGAGTCACATGTAAATAGTGCAACACAACGATTTTTATCTATTGAATCGATTCGTTGTTTCAGCCCTATCGCCTTCCCCGTCCTGATCTGACTCAAACCCGCTCAGATCGCCTCACAGCCTTCAGTGTTTGAGCCTGGATTTCAGAAAGGTTTAATTAAGCTCAGCTCACTGTTTAACTCCTGTTTTTCTTTTTTTTAAATTATTTATTACATTTTTTTTTACAGATACAGCACCTGGGAACCAGAGGAAAATATTCTGGACGAACGTCTATTCGCTGCCTTCGAGGAAAGGTTTGTTTTTGTAGTGTTTTTTTTATTTTTAAATTTTTTTATTGCTAAAACTAGATAAAAACTTTAGTTTAAATTGTAGAAACCAACATAACCAGAATCACCTTTTCACAAAAAGCATTGCCTGCTTTTCTGCTCTTCTTTAGAGAACGTGAACGAGAACTGTTTGGACCCAAAAAGAGGGGCCCCAAACCAGAAACCTTTTTGCTCAAGGTGAGTGGCTGGAGACGATGTGTCTACGGTGGTAACAGACCAATGGGCTGCATGAGTGTGTGTGTGTGTGTGTGTGTGTGTGTGTGTGTGTGTGTGTGTGTGTGTGTTCTCTGATGTATGATCTGATGTATGGATTTGAGCATCACACGGCGATCTGTCTGTTTCAGGCTAAAGCGAAAGCCCGGAGCCGGACCAGTGAGTTTGAGAGAGACGTGTCGCGGGACATTCGGGTTTCGTTCCCGGTTGCCGAGCCGGTGGTGACGCAGCGAGCTCGTGAAGGCCTCCGGACGGTCGTGCCTACCATCTACCCTCCCAGCACCGTAAACCGGGGGGAGAGTGTCCGCCTTCGAACTCTGGAACCGGAGCGATCGCAGCCTTCTGGGTTACAGGTGCAGGACCTGACCGACTCGGGTAACGTACCGAAAAAGCGGGGACCCAAACCAAAAATGCGTTTCCCACTTAATGCGTCCAGCAGCTGTTCCTCAGCAGAGTCCAGCACACGCAGGCTGGATGAACGCTTCTCCTTCAGACCCGCTCATCTGCCTGGAACCTCCGACTACGGGGTGCACTTCAAGTTTCAGACGGGGAAGAGCAAGGCCCCGAAACATTTTACAAGCGCATTGAGTAATAACGCGGCTCACGGTGGCATCACCAGCCATGACATTTTACGACTGGGGAAGAGGCATTTCTCCAGCAGCCCCTCAGACGCACACGGGAAGAGGAGACACCTGGCCGGAGACGGGCTGTTCGGGCCCGATTCCCCGCCCGTCCACCGGCTGTCTCCTCATTTCCCGCTGAGCTCCGAGGCTGAAGATGAAGACCCGTGGAGCCCGTGTCTGAATAACCTCGAGAAAGTTACTGTGACCGACATAACGAGCAACTCGCTCACCGTAACGATCAAGGAGAGTTCAACCGAGCAGGGATTTTTCAAAGAACAGAGATGATTTCTATATATTTGATGTAAAACAATGTATTTCTTTATGTTCATAGTCAGAAACTTTACGATATCTTTGTAAGAATGCAAATATTCCACGTATACATTTAGTTGATATTTTCTATGAAAATGAAATTTATTTTTTTAACTCCCGCACCCCGCGAAGGCGTTCGGCCCGCGGATCAGTCTAACGTTTGCTTCATCACGCTCCAGAACGAGTGACAGCACTGTGAGGAACCGCACACTAACGTTGCTTCCTTCTGTTTGTAAATATTATTAAGAAGTCCATTATGATGTCATGAAATCTCGGTTATAATTGTTAGTGCACAGCGGTGTGCGGTTTCATCCTTATAAGCGTTTTGACTTAGGGCTTCTCATTACGCAGCACCTTTGATAATACTCATATTAACCCTTTGTTCTTTAATCATGTTTGTATGTGTATGAGGTCCAGCATTCTGTATTAAAGCACAAAGTTAATATGAATATAAATGCCGAACGAACCTTGATCGTTCTTTAAAACGAGTGTAAATATGTTTTTCTTGTTAAAATTAAAGGAAGTCTTTATTTGCGGCAAAACAAACCATTTCTAGCATCAAATTAATTTGATCTAATAAACATCAGATGTGCTCATCAATAATCATGATCATCTGCTGATCGTGTTGTGTTTCAAACTTTCTACAAGGCTGCCCAGGATCCAATAATAAAAATAATAATAGAAATTTCAAATATTTAATTAATCTTGATAAACTTCTTATAGTGCTGCTAAAAAGCTTTTTAGGTTCAAATAGTAATAAACTGTTTCCCGGACCAACAAAAAACATAAATATTTCTATTTAACTAGACGAATATAGATTCAGGGTGGCTTAGTGGTTTAGCATGTTCTCCTCTCAGCACTAGGGATTCCCGGTTCGAATCCCCATCTGGGTGGAGTTTCCATGTTCTCCCCATGTCCTCGTGGGTTTCCTTCGGGTTCTCTGGTTTCCTCCCACAGTCCAAAAACATGGATTAAGTTAATTGAGTTCTCCAAAATTGCCCCATATAGAGTGTGTGTGGGTGAGTGTGTGCCTAGTGATGGATTGGCGCCCTGTCCTGGGTGTATCTGCCCAGCGCCCAGACGTTCTCCCCTGGATGGGCATGGGAAACCCCACCACGACCCTAATAGAGGATAAAGTGGAAGATAATGAATGAATGAATGAATATAGATTCAGTGATCATACTGTAAATTTGACGCAGTGTAGACAGAAATGCTCCCTCTAGTGGACTGAAGTAAGATTGCAAGAGAACAGCATTAAAACGTTTCCGTGTTTAAAAATCCTTACTTAAAAGTTTTAAAAGCAAAAACGTGTTGGTTTGCAGATTTAATTTAAGAAATAGTACTTTAAGGATGTCCTCGGATAACTGAGACACGAATCGAACATTAAATGAAGTGCAATCATTTTTATTGTTTAATTAATTCTAATGTATTTGGTTTCAGTGAAATGATACGGAACAAAAATTGGCTGTAATTAGAATTTCCATTAATAAAGATTAATTAATGTTTGAAATGCTTAGAATAAAATAAAGATACGATTTCAATTATAAGACAAAGTCTAATTCTCTTCACCCTGCGTCAGGTGTTGGGTGATGTGTGGAGTGTCTTATTTTAAATCCTGTATAAAGTTAAACTTTATTTTTAAAAAAAAGTAAGTTAAGTATTTAAACTGAAGAACCTGTAATTGTTTTTAAGGATTTTTTTGTTGTTGACTGTTTGCTTTTTTTTTAACAGAATGCTTCATGTTTTTGGACTTTCAGGGTTTCGGCTGTTCGTCAGTTCGTACTTCACTCTACGGTTTGAGACCAGATCGATCCACAAGAGGTCGCTGTAACCTCTATAAACTTCGTTTCACACAAAAAAGGTCAGGATTTATATAGACATGCTTTTAAAATTGGTTCTCTAAAGTACGTTCAGAATGAACTCGCTTGGCCTCTTTTTAGAAAGATTTATCCAAAAAATGATAATAAAAGGATTCATTCTATTCGTACTGTGACTCTTTACAGGATTTGACTTGCAAATAACTAAATGAACGAATTAATAATGTTCTTATTCTAATGAGTTCTTTTTACTAATTTATAATCATATCTTATTTATCATTTATTGTTACAGTAAAGTTGCATTAAAACAATTCTTTAAAATTGTAAAAAGCACAGTTGTAATTTTAAACAACTGATGTTTTATCATTTACAACTTTACAAATTTATAAATATATAGAAGTAATAACAAGTCCCCGTGTTTATAATGGTCTGTTATCACAATTCGGTCCTGTTGGTTTTGATATTTTAAAGACAGTTATTCATCTTAAGATCTAGAAAATGATTTTTTTAAAAATCTTAAACAGCTACCGATATTGTAGCATATATTCGAATACCTTCAAAAATTAATCTAAATCTAAAAATCTAATTGTAATTAATAATTAAATTATTTTAAAGTATTAAAGTAAATAGTTTGGCTTTGTAATCGATGGTATTTAAAACTATGACACTCACAAAAGGCTTATTAAATCGTGTGTTACGAAAGAACACAATAATATTAATAATGTCGTGAAACGTCGACATGATTTAATATTAAGAACTGAATCTGTAAACCAGCACCGTGTGAAGTACTGACTTTAAATAAGAATTATTAACTGTACGATTCAGACTGTTCATTTTGCTTATTGTTAATTATCTGTCTTGTTGATTTGCCTTCGTCAGTATTAATTGTTTTGCGCTCTGATAATCCAGCGTTTCTGTATAAATTTAAATGCTTTAATATTTAATATATTTAATATAACATTGAACTCCTGCTTGTTGATAATTCTATATATATCTATAAAGAGCTATTTTAAATAAAGATAGGTTAATTTGAGCCGCAGCGTAGCTAATAATACAAATATTAATGTAATAAAGATAAGAAATATCTGTGTGTTAATTTCTTATGTTTTAAAACAATGTTTTTTCAGGTTTATTCTCTTTATTGCAGCAGTTTGAGATTTAAAATCCCGTGTCTGGTTAACGTAGTTCTGCTAAATGAGCCGAAATAATCCTGAATAATGAACTGTGCTCGGAAGGTTCGACCCTGAGTAAACAGAAGCACTGATTTATTTCTTTAGACTTCAATGCAAATGTCAGAACACTGGCTCATTCTGCATCACCTCGTAAACGTTACTGTGACAGTTCGTGTTTATCCAGAAAAAAAGCAATTTAATTTAATTAAATACCTCGTTTAAAATGACAACTAAAGCCCCGTGGCGTCCTGCTGCTACATGAACTCAAAAATCCGACAGAATGAGAGACAAACTGTTCACCTTTTAATTTAAAGCATTTCGTTAAGAGTAGAATGAATTTCATAGTCACTTCATTCAGTTGTTTCTAGCTTCTAACATTGTGGGAATAGTTTAGGGAAGGCCCTCTCCTGCTCAATGTGCACAGAGCAGGGTCTGTAAAGGCTCAGCCGGGTGATTTTCGGGAGAGATTCATCCAACATCAGTGTCCGACCTCACAGCAAACTCTGTGGGAATGAGGACACGCCAAGGGCTGCTGGAAGGAGTGGACACTGGGTCCCGATGGAACATTTGTGTAGAATTATTAAACTGATTCAGCGAATCTTGTAAAGCGGGTACCAGATGTCTCTGAAGAACAGTCTGTCCATCAAAGACAACCAAGACCTGCAGATCGTAGCACAAGGTTATCTCATTTATTCATTCATTATCTCCCACTTTATCCTCTATTAGGGTCGCGGTGGGGTTCCCCATGTCCATCCAGGGGAGAACGTTTCGGGCGCTGGGCAGATACACCCAGAACAGGGCGCCAATCCATCGCTGGGCACACACACACTCACACAGACACACTCTATATGGGGCAATTTGGAGAACTCAATTGACTTGATCCATGTTTTTGGACTGTGGGAGGAAACCCACGTGGACACAGGGAGAACATGGAAACTTCACCCCGATGGGGATTCGAACCAGGAATCCCTAGTGCTGAGAGGAAAACATGCCAACCACTAAGCCACCGTGCCGCCCAAGGTTATCTCTCTAATCATAATTGTATGTTTTATATTAAACAGAGACAAAATCATATAGAACTGGACAAACAGAATAAGCTTTGTCCAGTTTGGGTTAAACCAATAATTAGGGAGGTTGAGGCAGAGATCTCGGGTTGTAATCCATTACAAACTCTGTGGGTTTGTATTTTAATGATAATATGGCTCATTAAATTGATCTGGATAAATCTAATCCGCGGGCGGCACGGTGGCTTAGTGGTTTAGCATGTTCTCCTCTCAGCACTAGGGATTCCCGGTTCGAATCCCCATTTGGGTGGAGTTTCCATGTTCTTCCCGTGTCTGCGTGGGTTTCCTCCAGGTTTTCCGGTTTCCTCCCACAGTCCAAAAACATGGATCAAGTTAATTTAATTCTCAAAATTGCCCCATATAGAGTGTGTCTGTGTGAGTGAGTGTGTGCCCAGCGATGGATTGGCGCCCTGTCCTGGGTGTATCTGCCCAGCGCCCGAGACGTTCTCCCCTGGATGGGCATGGGGAACCCCACCGCGACCCTAATAGAGGATAAAGATAATAAATGAATGAATGAATCTAATCCGCTGTCCTGACTGATTTTGAATGTTTCCTCCGGGTTCTCCGATTTCCTCCCACAGTCCAAAAACATGGATTCAAGGTAAATTGAATGCTCTGAATTGCCCCATATAGAGTGTGTCTGTGTGAATGTGTGGACATTGATAGATTAGTGCCCTGTTCTGGGTGTATCTGCCCAGGGCCCTAAACCACCCCCCCCTGGATGGGCATGGTCAACCCCCCCCCCATCTGTCTGAAATAATTTATTTCTGTTAAATAAAAGCTCATTTTTTTTACAGTAATATCAGTATAGTGATTGATTCGATGAATTTGACAGGTTCAAATGATTTTCTGAATGATTATTCCATTTTAATAAATATCCAGGACGTTGTGTTTTTATGTAAATGTGATATTAATGAACAAAAAGCTGGTGATTTCCTGACTGACCCACGCTGTGCGTGAAGGATTCTCCTTTAATCATCACACACTTCCTCCTGCTGAACGGTTGAATGTTCTTTACAGTGAGATGACTTTCAGAGTGGGATTAACTTTTGGGATTATATGATTCTCATTCCTTTAAAGACTCTTAGGACCTAATTAGATTGCACTGTCTGCCCACGCTGCTGCTCTGACGCAGTCTTTTGTGTTGTCCTGTTATCTGATCTTCTCTGTTTTTTGGGTTCTCTCTTACGGCGGCCTGTCGGCCTTGCAGCGATGCGGAGGTGAGGGACGCCGTCTGCAGCAGTGACTTCGGTGAGTGAGATGGTTCCACCTGCACTCTCACAGCTGCCTCTCAGATTCTCAAACGACAAATCAATACGATCAATACAGTATTTGTCATTCTAATGGCATTAAGTTGTGCACAGGAAACAGCATGTTCTCCAGGACCAAGGTGCTGCACAGAACAGCACATCTGCAAAATAAGAATGACAATAAATACAGGACAATAAACATGAAACCTTCAGTCAAAGGCATAGAACAGTGCAGGTGGCCCCCTAGCGGTGTGAGCGGCAAGGTGCACGAAATGCCCACGTTATAAATATAAAGCCAGAATGTTTTTAACAGCAATTCTTTATAAAATTATAAACGTTAACATTATACTAGCAGGACATTTTGTACATCTTTGGTACAATGATTGTGTGTGTGTGTGTGTGTGTGTGTGTGTGTTTAAATTAAACCTGATTAAACTAACCATAGCTATATAGTTAATGTTAAATGAGTTGTGTTTATGGTTAAGGTTCGGGTAAGTCTGTACAAAATGAATGGAAATCTTTGTTAAGTCCTCACAATGCCTGTGTGTGTGTGTGTGTGTGTGTGAGAGAGAGAGAGAGAGAGAGAGAGAGAATGAGTGAGAGTGTATTATATAACAGTTACAATCTCGATTGGAGCATCATGCCGCTTATTAAACACCTCTCTGTATTGTGTGTCGGGGTTAATTAATATTATAAAAGCTGCATGCAGAGTCAGATTGATCGGCTCTCAGCCGGAGAGGCCTGGAAGATGGTGGGTGAGGGGGGGGCTCCGGAATACACAACAGGAGGCACATGATGTTAAGACCTGAAACAGAGCCGACGCCATTCACAGCCTGACCCTCCGTACAAATCAACATCTAATATTATTAATCAGAGAAAATAGCTGACAATTAAAAAATGTTTTCTTTTGTGTTTGTAATAAACTGTGCGAAACACACACTGGGTCATGTGTCCAGACCGGTGGGCAGCCCAGTATACAGCGTCCAAAGAGCAATTGGGGATAGATGCCCCGCCCAAGTGCACTTCAGCTGTAGTGTTTGGTGGGAGTGGGAATCAAACCGAGGACCTTCAGATCGTAAGGCTGGTTCTTCAACCCCAAGCCCATGACTGTCCTGTGTGTGTGTGTGTGTGTGTGTGTGTGTGTGTGTGTGTGTGTGTGTGCATGAAAACTTTTTAAAAACAAGAGGATGTGTAGAGAAGCTTTCAAATCAGTCAAACTATAAAAATATAGGATGTCTGTATTTAATTTAATTTCGGTCATTGAGGTGGGAGAGGGTCGAGTGTTTCGACAGCACAATGGCGTGTTTGAGCCGGGCGTGGCAGGCCGCTGGCGTGGGACCGTCCGGACCCTTCTGCAGTGCGGCGTGAGAGCCGGAGCCGGAGACTTTCTGTTCACCGGAGCTCCTCGCTTTAAAGACTCCCTCATCATTTATTCCTCAGTCAGTAAAGCTCAACGGTGAACCTGCGATGTTCTCTTAGACTGAGGAGGCTTTTACACTCTGTATTTACACGATGTTTCCTTTACAACATCAGGAAGATCAGACGGAACATGCTACCCAGCTGTTAGTTCAAGCCCTCAGCCTATCCCGGCTTGATTATCATAATGCGCTACTTGCCGGTATCCCAGCGTCCACAATCAGACCTCTACAACTAATTCAGAAGTCTGCAGCTCGACTCGTATTCAACCACCCAAGAACTCATGTCCCTCCATTGGCTCCCTGTAGCTGCTGCATTCAGTACAGGACACTGACTCTGACCTACAGAACCATTTCTGGATCTTCCCCCTCCGACCTTCATTCTATCTTTTCAAAATACACTCGTTCACTTTGCTCCGGTGATGATCGCCCCCTGGTGGTTCCACCTCACCGAGAAGCTCATTCTCACTCCGTGGCGTTCACCACTGCAACATGGTAGTAGATCTTCCCAACTCTGTCCATAAGGCAGAATCTCTGAGCAGCTTTAAGAAACTATTGAAGACGAATCTCTTTAATAAATACCTGTTGTTAAAAAAAAGGGGGTATATATATATATATATATATATATATATATATATATATATATATATACAGTGTAGTTGGTTTTCTTCATAACTCCTGACTTGTAATGTTCTCAATTGTAAGCCCCTTTGGATAAAAGCGTAAATGCAAATGTAAATCCATTCATCCATCCATTATCTTCCGCTTTATCCTCTATTAGAGTTGGGGGGGGGGCGTTCTGGGCGCTGGGCAGATACACCCAGGACAGGACGCCAATCCATCGCTGGACACACACTCACTCACACACACACACACACACACACACAAACACACTCTATATGGGGCAATTTGGAGAGTTCAATTGACCTTGATCCATGTTTTTGGACTGTGGAAAACCAGAGAATCTGGAGGAAACCAACACAGACACGGGGAGGACATGGAAACTCCACCCAGATGGGGATTCGAAGCGGGAATCCCTAACGCAGAGAGGAGAACATGCCTAACCACTAAGCAACCGTGCCGCATGTAAATGTATGGATTTAATGATGCGTTTGCTCTTTAACACCTGCGAAGGAGAGAGAGAGAGAGCAAAGCGAAGACGTCCCATTCGCACGGCATCGTTAAAGCGGACTTTTCTTAAATTCAGCAGAGTGAGTGCACACCACTGTATGGGATGATTTAAAACAGAACAAGAGTAAAAGTGCGCGCGTGTGTGTGTGTGTGTGTGTGTGTGTGTGTGTGTGTGTGTGTGTGTGTGTGTGTGTGTGTGTGTGTGGGGCTATTTGTTTTTTTTTACCAGTTATTTTTTACTATTTGTTTTTTTTTTACCATTTTTCTAACCGTTTTTGTTTCTATTACGACCGTTTTCACGTTACGTTCTTTCACGTCCGTTTATTCGCAGACTGTATAAACTAAATTTGTAAAATGATCAACTATTAACAATTAAAAAGCTTTGTTTTCTTGCATTCCAGAACATTCCAATAAAACCTACCCCAGACCACGAGCATTTTGTTTGCATATACCCAGCATTGAATGTAGGTCATGAATGTAATATCCTTCACACCGTGCATCGGTGCGCCGCCGAATCAGTCTGAACGTGTCTTTAATACGTCTGCCGTCAAATCCCCCGAATGCATAATATAGCTTCCCATAACAAAAGTGGGATTCAGACTGTTGTCCTTAATGCTTATCCCGGCCCTCTCTGTTGCAGCCCACAGCGCTTTCTGGGGCGAGGCCTTTGTGAACGGGCGGGGCCGAGCAGAAAACGACATACAAATGAGAGAGAGATAAAGAACATGCAGAGCCTTTTCTTTACAACGGGGTTCCCTGAACTCATGGTTTGGGAAGCTGGCTAAACAGATGTGAGGGACTCTGGATTCAAGACTCTACCCCCCCCCTCCCTCACCACCACCCCACACAGTTCCAAAAAGAGAACAATTAATTGACTTTTAAAGCCGTCTCTTTTCTTCCTGCTCTTCGATTCTACTTGGCTGAACAGGATTCACAAATTGCTGTCTTAGGTTTTTTTTCAAAGACTAAATGGCTGCCAATGAAAAGTGTAAATGACTTCGGAGTGAATGACGGTCGTACAATAGGACTACTGCCACAAGTCTCCGAGAGACATAATGATCATTGTCAAAGCGGCTGTCAGCCAGGAGGCTCCGGGGCCCATGAATGCAGACGGGGGAATTCAGGAAAGCTAATCATACCGTCCCTTTCTGTCCCTGTGACTGCTCTCTGTGAGGAGATCGGCCGGTTTAACTAAACTAATCCTGAGACTAAATTGTAAATGTTGTTTTTTTGAAGTATAGATCAGAGAAAATGAACAATGCTTTTGTTAAATTTGTTAAAATACTATTTATATTACAGATGTTTGACTTTTCACTTTAACAGGATCAAGATATCAATATAAATGTTATATATATATATATATATATATATATATATATATATATATATATATATATGCAAACATTAACTATTTAGTCTTTCATTCATTCATTATCTTCCCCTTTATCCTCTATTAGGGTCGCGGTGGGGTTCTCCATGTCCATCCAGGGGAGAACGTTTCGGGAACTGGGCAGATAGAACCAGGACAGGGCGCCAATCTATCGCTGGGCACACACTCACTCACACACACACACACACACACACTCTATATATCTTGATCCATGTTTTTGGACTGTGGGAGGAAACCCACGCAGACACGGGGAGAACATGGAAACTCCACCCAGATTGGGATTCGAACCGGGAATCCCTAGTGCTGAGAGGAGAACATGCTAAACCACTAAGCCACCGTGCGGCCCTCATTAAGTCTTTGATACTAGAATTCATTAATAAAATTCCTATTGATACAGTAATGTATTTGGTAATGTCTCAGTGCTGAGGCTCAAGAGCTCTGAGCTTATTAACACTCAGCACTTGATACAGGGGGAGATCCACGGACGGGCTCCACAACAAATCACAGATACATCTGAACCTAATCACCGTGGCTTAAGCAAAGAGCTCTGCCGTAAATATGCTTCAGGTTCTATTTCCCTTTATTGCTTTTTATAAATTGTAAAATATAAATAAAAATAGAACTTAACTTAAAATATTAAGGACCTCCATGATTGTTAAAGCTTTTGAATATTAGGTAATGATATTGTTTAGCTTTATGTATGAACAGAACCTTTGATCAGGGGTGCGTTGGTACGTTATTTTGTACTAGCTTTGTGAATCATTATTAAAATAAGAATGTCAAATTATTTTAGTAGAACAGACAAACACAGTCACTAATTATTCCCTTGAAACATAATATAAAATTTACAGTGACTTTCTACTAAATATTAATCTTTAAATATCCCATTAGAACTCACATAAGCACATCTGTATACATCTGTTTAATGACGACTCGATTCAGTTTCGGTTTATATGCCCCGGTGTCAAACCCAGCCTCCGGCATTTCTTTCCAGCCAGGGCCCCATCTGCCAGGCTTCCCACAATAAGGCAGTTAAGTGGGGGAACGGGCCGGGGATCTCAGGGGAGCGCTGTGCCCCTGGCCCGGAAGACCAGTGGGAGTCCTCCCCACAGGCAGCCTAATTGGTTTAGAGTACTGCCTGCCAAGCTTTCCCATGTGGGCCACTGCTGCGCCGCGGCACAATGTGGAACAGCATGATACCCAACCACACGGTCCATCCTTACACTGCCCCAGTGGTCCGATCAATGGATGAGTCCCTCACAAAAGCTAAATCCGATGCCGCGATGCTCCTGAATTTATAATCAAATTCTGGTGAAACTTTGTTGGTTACATTTTAAACTTATTTCATTCAGGGACTAAGGAGTGAAATTCATCATTAGTGTGGACAATGCGACTTTAGAGATCAGACCTGGCTTCACTTTTAGAAAAACATATATTAACAGGATTTTAGATCACAAAAAAACAGACCCAAAACTAAAATATTTAAGTATTTAAGTTTGCTTAGTACAGTATGTTTTATTGTAGTATTTTTTAATATAGTATTTTTAGTACAGTATGTTTTATTGTAGTATTTTTTAATATAGTATTTTTAGTACAGTATGTTTTATTGTAGTATTTTTTAATATAGTATTTTTAGTACAGTATGTTTTATTGTAGTATTTTTTAATATAGTATTTTTAGTACAGTATGTTTTATTATAGTATGTTTTATTATAGTATTTTTTTTATTATAGTATTTTTTTTATTATAGTATGTTTTATTATAGTATTTTTAGTACAGTATGTTTTTGTACAGTATGTTTTTGTACAGTGGTGTCTACCTTCTCAACATCTATACACTTTAGAAACCCAGTGCAGGTTTAGAAATAAGATAAGATAAACCTTTATTTGTCCCACAATGGGGAAATTCACGATATATATATACATATAATAAAAATATAAATAAGAATGTAAAATAGAATACAGCACTTTAACAACAAACTAAAGTCATCTGGACTCATTTAAACCTGAATTACTTAAACCAGTCTTTTTTTGTTTTTTAATAAGTATGATGTTGATATAATTAATTAAAATCCAGAGTGATTATGACTCCTCCCCTTCACACAAACCTTTATTTTGACATCGTGTTTCCGGTTCGGTTTGTCTACCTCACAGCGCAGGTGAGTTTATTATTAATTATTCATTTATAATTATAATTTAGTTATTAATTCTGACTTTAACACTCTGTTCTGTTTCCTGGAGCTTTGTCAGGTTTGTAAGTCCCTTCAGTTGTTACCTTGTTACCTTGTTACTATATATATATATATTGTATTGTTTTGTTTTATTGTTTTTATTATAAGAAATCTGGTTGTTGGGTAACTTTGATCACTCCATGATGCTGTATCAGGTCTGAACCTGTACTCTGACTCTAACCATTCAATTAAAGAAATTAAAATGACGTCACGTAATTAACAAACAGAACAGGGACGCTTGTGTGTGTGTGTGTGTGTGTGTGTGTGTGTGTGTGTGTGTGTGTGAGTGTGAGTGTGAGGTTGGACACTGATGTCTGACCTCAATCTCCATGTTTCATCAAGGCTCTGAATCGGAATGTCGAGTTATTCTCTTAATGATATCTTCATGGACTTTGTTCACTTTAAAACTGTAAAGTTATTTATGATTTAGAGCCAGATCTGGGCTGCACGGTGGCTTAGTGGTTTAGCATGTTCTCCTCTCAGCACTAGGGATTCCTGGTTCGAATCCCCATCTGGGTGGAGTTTCCATGTTCTCCCCGTGTCTGTGTGGGTTTCCTCCGGGTTCTCCGGTTTTCTCCCACAGTCCAAAAACATTAATCAAGGTCAATTAAATTCTCCAAATTGCCCCATATAGTGTGTGTATGTGTGTGAGTATGTGCCCAGTGATAGATTGGCGCCCTGTCCTGGGTGTATCTGCCCCCCGCCCGAAAGGTTCTCCCCTGGATTGGCATAGGGAACCCCCCCCCTCCCCCCCCGCGCGCGACCCTAATAGAGGATACAGTGGAAGATAATGGATGGATGATATAGAGCCAGATCCCTGATTTCTGAGTGTAAACACTTGACGGTGGAACTAAATGAATCACCTGAATGAAAGATGTTGAGGTGTGCTTAAAACTTTACATGTTTCTCCTTAAAGCAGCAGTGATCTTAACAATGTCTTTAAAACGTTTCTTTTAACAAGTAAATAAAACAGCATGTAAACAGCTTTATTAATGATTAATCATAATTAAGAGTGCGTAAAGCTTTAAATGAAATCTGTGTGTATATTTTGATTAATCTTGAAGTGCACAGCTCAGTGATCAGTAACAGAGGACGTTAATGTGCAGCACGTACAATAAGGTTTCCATCCTAATCTGGAACCGAACGTTTACAGAGAACTGTTGGACAATGTGAGCGTGTTTAGAGCCCTGCTATGTGAATGATTTAATTATGGCCTGATTCATTTGAAGGAAATTAAATTTTACGTTTAAAACCTCGATTTGAAATCATAACATTGACGTGAAATATCCTTCATGTTCTAAGTGCATTTTGTCAAAGATTCTAATGTAAAAAAATATTATCAATGAAAAGCCATTGACATTTCACATTTATTTGAAAGTCTTTTTTTAACGTCAGCAAACGGGTTACTTCATCCAAAGTCGAATCTTCTCATCGCCAAGTATCAACCTGACAGACGATAAAAGCATTAAAAACAAATATAAAGGAAATGGAAAGTAGAATGTGAGGACTCTTTTTGGTCGACGCTGTGAGCTCTGCTCACCTGATGAGAAGAGCAGTGAACAGTGCGCCGGCCATCGGCCCCACCCAGTAGATCCAGTGGTATTTCCAGTACCGAGCCACGGCTGCTGGTCCGAAGGCGCGCGCTGGGTTCATACACCCCCCTGAGATGGCACCTCTGTCACAAAAAAACACCAATCAGGCAAAAACTTTGATTTACATTTTATAAGCTTAGTGGTTGGCATGTTCTCCTCTCAGCGCTGAGGTTTCCAGGTTCGAATCCCAATCTGGGTGGAGTTTGCATGTTCTCCCCATGTCCACATGGGGTTCCTCTTTCCACAGTCCAAAAAAAATGGATTCAATGTAAATTGAATGCGCTAAATTGCCCCATATGAGTGTGTCTAGAGAAAGATTGGCGTCCTGTCCTGGGTGTATGTTCTCCCCTGGATGCCCCCCCTCCACCGCGACCATTAAGCAGAAGATAACGAATGAATATATGAATGAACGCAGTCCTGGTGCACTGGGTTTCTGAGCCTCCTTTAAATGAAGCTACCGTCCACAAAAACTTCCATCCGTCCATTATCTTCAGCTTTATCCTTTAATAGGGTCGCGGGGGGGGGGGGGGGTTCCCCATGCCCACCCAGGGAAGAACGTTTCGGGCGCTGGGCAGATACACCCAGGAGGGGGCACCAATCTATCGCTGGACACACACTCACTTACACAGACACACTCTATATGGGGCAATTTGGAGAACTCAATTGACTTAATCAATGTTTTTGGACTGTGGGAGGAAACCGGAGAACCCGGAGGAAACCCACGCGGACACGGGGAGAACATGGGTTGGGATTCGAACCGGGAATCCCTAGCGCTGAGAGGAGAACATGCTGAGCACTAAGCCACCGTGCCGCCCCTCCGCAAAAACCAAACCCTGAAAATAAGATTAGATATGTTTGTAAATGCGGGGCGGCACGGTGGTTTAGTGGTTTAGCATGTTCTCCTCTCAGCACTAGGGATTCCCGGTTCGAATCCCCATCTGGGTGGAGTTTCCATGTTCTCCCCGTGTCTGCGTGGGTTTCCTCCGGGTTCTCTGGTTTCCTCCCACAGTCCAAAAAGATGGATCAAGTCAATTGAGTTCTCCAAATTGCCCCCTATAGAGTGTGTCTGTGTGAGAGAGTGAGTGTCCAGCGATAGATTGGCGCCCTGTCCTGGGTGTATCTGCCCAGTGCCCGAGATGTTCTCCCCTGGGCATCTGGAACCCCCGCGACCCTAAAAGAGGATGAAGTGGAAGATAATAAATGGATAAAGTTAGTAAATGCAGTTAACTTAAAGAAGTCCAAACAGGGAAAAAAAACAGACATTTCATAACACTACAGAACACACAGCAGGGTCACACCAAGCCGAGCCAAACTCGCTGACCAACACGCCGCTCTTATGTAAGCAGGCCTCAACGATCAGATTAACTCTCTGCACGTCAGCCCAGTTTACTGCATTTACAAGTGTCCATGTACAGAGGTCAGTGCAGTGGGTGTTTGCATGCTTCATGGGTGTGTGAAGCGTAATGGGAATGTATACTGTGAGGGTGTAACACTAACAGCTGCATATCAGTGAAGGCAGCTCATGCAATTTGAGCTCAATCGTCTTTTAAGAGCTTTGTATCAGTTTAGATTTAACGGCCTAATCTTATCTCGCTCAGTGAAATCTATCACACTCCATAATCACTGGGGTATCACCATCCGTAACTCAACTTCTGTTTGGTTTTTTCATTTTAAAGTCACATGCGTGTTTACTCCATTTCATTAATGCAGTTTAAGGACTGTATTTTAATCAAATAAAGCATTATTTTTAGGGTTTAAAGCTTTCGTTCTGTAATAACATTGTCAGTGGAGCTGTGGAGGTTCTGTGGGTCCATCCACTCGCACTGCGGGAACACCAGGGCAAGGTTCCTTAAGACCACCCCTTAATAAAATGGATATAATTATGTTTCTAAAGTGAAGAGCATCTCCTAAAAGAAAACTTCTTTCATGTAAATGAAAGAAATTAATAAGGAGAGTAACATAGACTGGAGAGAGTTTAGATATTAGATTTGTAATTATTTGTAGTTTAAGGTTTAGAATTCGTGTGCCAGTGGCTGCAGTACACGATTTTGGGATTCTGGGAGAAACCGGAGAACCCTAAGGAAACCAATGCGGACACGGAGAGAACATAAAAAAAAATGTTAGGAAATTTATTCATTCATCCATTATCTTCCACTTGATCTTCTATTAGGGTCACAGGGGGGGGTTCCTCATGCCCATCCAGGGGAGATTGTTTCGGACGCTGGGCAGATAGAACCAGGACAGGGCGCCAATCTATCACTGGACACACTCACACACACACACTCTATATGGGGCAATTTGGAGAACTCAATTGACTTGATCCATGTTTTTGGACTGTGGGAGGAAACCGGAGAACCTGGAGGAAACCCACGCAAACACGAATTCGAACCGGGAATCCCTAGCGCTGAGGGGAGAACATGCTAAACCACTAAGCCACCGTGCCGCCTTTAAAGAAATGTATTATTATTATTTTTAAATCTAGACAGATTCCCAATCTCAAATGCATTGTGCAGCTGAGGGATGAATTAGAACAGAGATCATGTGTGCGTGTTCAACTTAACTACTTCAGTTTAGTGTATTTTTTTTTAATTTAATTTATTTAAACCAAATCCGTATTTTCAGAAGTCATCTTTATGTAATCTGCTGCTTCATCGTGGCCTGGTTCGTGCAGCCGGTTAAAGGATTTATCGAACACATTAAAGTAAAGTGAGTGAGATAATATCGGTGGTGTACAGTACACACTGCCGCGTGATAAACAGGAGAAGCACAATTCTCTTCTACGATAAGCTCAAAGAACACAAAGGAATAAACATTAGTGATTAAATTATGATTAGACAATAAGAACCAGTTACACAGGTGTGTTTGTAAGGAGTGTGTGTGTGTGTGTGTGTGTGTGTGTGTGTGTGTGTGTGTGTGTGTGTGCACGTCGGGAGCAGGTGTGTCATTTTGTGTTCCCTACAAATAAATGTATGTCCTCCCCGTGTCCACATGGGTTTTCTCCAGGTTCTCCGGTTTCCTCCAACACTCCAAAAACATGGATCAAGGTCAATTGAATTCTCCAAATTGCCCCATATAGAGTGTGTCTGTGTGAGTGAGTGTGTGTCCAGCAATGGATTGGCCCCCTGTCCTGGGTGTATCTGCCCAGCGCCCGAAACGTTCTCCCCTGGATGGGCATAGGGAACCCCCCGCGACCCTAATAGAGGATAAAGATAATAAATGAATGAATACGTTAGTCCTGGGCTTTGGGGGCTGTTGCCCCGGGTGTTTTGTCAGTTGCCCCGGATCAAATGAGAGCAGCTTTCCCTGCAGCCTCTCTTCCAGCAGCGGGACCGAACCATTGAGTCACCGTTAGCTGTTTATGTTTCTAAACTGTCGCAAAGTTACTGTAATTAAATCAAAACCTCGTTAAGACTGTCTCATCTGCGAACAACTCGTAAAACAGATTCATGTTTTTCTGCCGAAGCTCAGGTTCGTTTATTCAAAATGTTTCAGACAAAACCATCATTTATTAGAACTGAATGTGCTCTCCACTGCCATTCACATTTCATGTTATTTAATTTTATCCAATATAAGTAATAAAGGCGGCACGGTGGCTTAGTGGTTTAGCATGTTCTCCTCTCAGCACTAGGGATTCCCGGTTCGAATCCCCATCTGAGTGGAGTTTCCATGTTCTCCCCGTGTCCGTGTGGGTTTCCTCCGGGTTCTCCGGTTTCCTCCCACAGTCCAAAAACATGGATCAAGTCAATTGAGTTCTCCAAATTGCCCCATTTAGAGTGTGTCTGTGAGTGAGTGTGTGTCCAGTGATGGATTGACGTCCTGTCCTGGGTCTATCTGCCCGAAACGTTCTCCCCTGGATGGGCATGGGGAACCCCCCCGCCACCTTAATAGAGGATAAAGTGGGTGATAATGAATGAATGAATAAATAATTAATAAATGTAACATGAATGTAACAACAGTTTGAAAAACTGATAAATACCCTCATGAAAGGGCAATTTTTAAAGAGGACAAAGGGGGGCTCTGGGCTAAAGTCCCTCATGTTTTAAAACCCTAAAAACGCCTCTGGGCTGCAGTATAACTTGGATTGAAATTTAAAAATTGTATGTAATATAGACATTTTTCCAGCAGCCTATCAACATCAAAGAGCATATCAGAAACATCAAAGTGCAGTGAGGTGAGTACAAGGTGAGTCTGCATTTCCTTTTTGGCTTTACTTTTTTCCAAAGTGTTGTTTACCCAGGCACAACAGAACCCAACGATAATAACAATATACTTCTGTTATGTGGATTTTAAGCGTGGTGTGTGTGTGTGTGTGTGTGTGATGGTGTGTGTGTGGTCAGGGTACACTTACCCTCCTAGCACATCAGCAGTAACGGTCAGCCCAATACAGAGGGGGGCCAGCAGAGTGCGGGATTTGCCATTGACCGCGCCCATGCACACCGTCATGGTCAGGAACAGAGTCATCACGATTTCAGCGATGACCGCAGGTTCGACCTGAACGTTGTGCTGGACGGTGTTGAACGCACCTCCAGAGGCATTCAAATAATTCTGTGGCAGAGAGATAACCTACAAAATAATAAAAAAAGGAAAAGATAAAAGAACTCGCCAAAATAATTCAGTGGAAGACGATTTTTATGTCCCTTTAACTTTTTGCCGTATTGGCTGTTTGCACAATGACAATAAAGTCCAATCTAATCTAAACTAATCCATTAATGCACTCGTACTAGTTTCAAATCCCAATCTGGGCAGAGTTTTGTTCTCCCCAAATCCGCCTGGGTTGCCTCCAGGTTCTCCAGTTTTCTTCCACAGTCCAAAAAAAAAAAAAAAAAAAAAAATATATATATATATATATATAAGATATCTATCTATCTATCTATCTATCTATCTATCTATCTATCTATCTATCTATCTATCTATCTATCTATATATATATATATATATATATATATATTTTAAATCCTCATACATATATAATATAATGTAATGCATTTTATTTACATCTATTTTATACACCTTACATATCTGATTAAATTTAATCATTATCTTATTTATTATTTTCATTATACATATTCCCCCATAAATTAAATATCATAATGTATAGATATGATGCATAAAAAGGAAACAGATTGGTTTACATGATTTAATAATTATCGTGCTATAGTAAGTTTTATGTTTTCATGTTTAATATTCTTACTTTAATTTTGTTAGTTTCCTGTTTTGCTGATAACGTCTCACGCTCGGTAAATACAGGACAAATGTGAGATAACCTGGTGATAAGTTTGTCCTGAGATAAGTCCTGCGAGCGGCGCAGTATTTTTAACGTTAGTTTTAATAAACGTGAGCTGAGTAAACGCAGTGATGTTCCTGATGTGCTTTACTTTGGCCAGGCTCGCTCCGATGAGGCCTCCACACAGCTGTGAGATTATATATGGGATCAGCAGCATGACGTTGAGACCGCCGATCAGACAGACGGACACCGAGACGGCCGGGTTGAAGTGACCTCCACTGAAAGAGAACGATCAGACTGTGAGAACCCAACTCTGTCATTCTGCACTTTATTCTGCTGTTCTACCTTATTTATATATTATTATTAATATATAATACTATTTAAATTCAGTTTGGGCAGCACGGTGGCTTAGTGGTTTGGCATGTTCTCCTCTCAGCACTAGAGATTCCCGGTTTGAATCCACATCTGGGTGGAGTTTCCATGTTCTACCCGTGTCCACGTGGGTTTCCTCTGGGTTTTCCGATTTCCTTCCACAGTCCAGTCCATGGATCAAGTTAATTGAATTCTCAAAAATTGCCCCATATAGAGTGTGTCTGTGTGAGTGAGTGTGTGCCCAGCGATGGATTGGCGTCCTGTCCTGGGTTTATCTGCCCAGCGCCCGAAACGTTCTCCCCTGGTTGGGCATGGGGAACACCCCCCCCCCCCCCGCGACCCTAATAGAGGATAAAGCGGAAGATAATGAATGAATTAATAAATGAATGAATTCAGTTTATTGTGACAGTAACATACACTCTGTTCATCAGCTCCACTAAACGTACAGATACAGAGTGCCGTCCATCTGCTTTCTTACATAATATCATCAGAAACCCGTAAACCCCAACAGATCAGGTATTCAGGGTGGTGGAGGACTCTGTTGGTGTGTGTTGTGCACATCATCAGAGTCACTGCAGTACTGAGAACCATCCACCACCCTAAT
The DNA here is from genome assembly GCA_019802435.1 of Corydoras maculifer. NCBI lineage: Eukaryota > Metazoa > Chordata > Actinopteri > Siluriformes > Callichthyidae > Corydoras > Corydoras maculifer. The sequence goes on from JAFMOD010000021.1 coordinate 130,847, forward strand.
AACACCTGCTCTGTGGGTGTCCTGATCATTAGAGAACATACCAAATGCGACGAACAGAGTATGTAGAGCAACAGATGGACTACAGAATGAAACTAGAACTACAAACGCCATCAGTGTGATCAGTGCAGCAGATATAATGAAGAATGAGGGTAAGAAACAATTAATTAATTCAGCTTTTGATCATTAAAAATGCTACACTTTAAAAAATGCATTGATTTATTAAACAGAAAACAATATTTAAATATAGTTTTTTTTTTCTAGAATCTTCTCGTTTAAGCTTTTTAAAGTTTGCATGAGTCCCTTTTAGTATTTATTTAGTAATCCAGTTCTTCTGAAGGTAATTCATGATATTAGGCTCATGATTTAAACCATTCTTCTGTTGGATGTGTAATTTGGGTGGTTAACCTGTTTAATGACCAATAAACAATTTAAATTACACTAGATGAATGTACAGAGAAACCTGCAGAAGCTTTTATAAAAGCTCATAATACGTCGCTTAATAAATAACTCCTGAGGGCAGATCAATGATTTTGGATTGTGTCTGCAGAAGTTTTGGGTCATTTAAAGAAGACCATTTGTAAGGTCAGACTCTTGGATCCTGCAGGCTTGGCTTGAAATCTCCATTCTAATTCATCTCAAAGATGTTAGACGACGTTGTGGTGGTTGATGTTCAGCAGTACAGTTACAGTGTGATGGGACGGCATGATGGTGACACTGCTTTAAATGTGTAATTAATGTAGAAACAATGAGCTGTACCTAATTAATAAGTAATGAGGAAAAGAAACATCCATAAATAACCTGAAGAGACCTGAAGACCTGATTTTGATTTTATTTGGAAATATACAGAAATTCCAGCAAATAAATTAAAGGTGAAGTTTCCTTTTTTTTTTCCTCTGAGGAAGTTTTGCTTCTGACCTACAACCGAAAAACCAAAGACTCACGCGCTGTGCGTACCTGATGGATCCAAAAAGTGCAATGTTGATCCCGAGAGCCAGACCATGAGCCAGAGCAGGCTGCAGGCTCCCGGTGTCCTGTGGATTCTCAATAACGGACATGCAACCGGTGAAGATGAAGAGCGCTGAACCCACCACCTCGGCCATGCAGGGCTGAATCCAAAACTGAAAGACGCCGATCAGGCGGTGGAACCGGGACTCCTGCTCCACCGGCTCGATGACCGTCACACTGGTCGTGCTCCACAGCGCTGTACTGGACTTGGTCTGTAACTGAGGTGTGTCCATGGTGTCTGAAGATGGATGGAGGTGCAGAGGTGGAGTGCAGATAAGCAAAGCTCAGCAGGTCTGATAAAGGTGTTCTGGAGGAGGAGGAGACTGGGACAGAGGGAGGGATGTGGAGCATCATGGAGCCAATCCTCATCATTTAATCCTTTTGGAGTTATAGAATACATCTTTTATGATTCAGATTGACGGAATTTATTACATTTTTAAAACGTGGCCAAGCTATTAACGGGTTCAGATTATCTAAACTCTACACTTCTGCTTAATCCGCTACTATTTTGGCGGGTGGGGTGGGGGGTGGGGTTGTTCCCCATGCCCATCCAGGGGAGAACGATTCGGGCGCTGGGCAGATACACCCAGGACAGGGCGCCAATCTATCGGTGTGTACACACTCACACACACAATGGGGCAATTTAGAGCGTTCAATTTACCTTGAATCCATACTTTTGTAAACTGGAGAACCCGGAGGAAACCCATGTAGACACAGGGAGAATATGCAAACTCAACCCAGATTGGGATTCGAATCTGGATACCCAGTGCTGAGCGGAAAACATGCTAAACCCCTCACCGTGCTTCCCTTAAGTTTTAAACACACATATAAATTTTTATATTAATTATAATTATTCATATAATTATATATTGATTCTACATAGTGTGTATATAAATATATATATATATATATATTACATGATACACCAGATTTTAAAGGGGGGACATACTGAACAGAAAGGCCCCTTATTTGCCCCATTATCATCAGATTGTAGATAATGCTGTTTGTCGTATTCTAAAACCTTTAAAACGGGATTTTTTTGCTGATCAAAGCGATTGATGTTCGATTGATGATCAAACAGTCAAATCTCTGAACTGTTTCTTCTTGTTTGTTCTTGTTTTTTTGGGTCTGTTTGATTTCACACTTTGGGCTGATTTTTCTGTGTATTCAGTCTGGTTTTGGTTGTTAGAACTGATATCGCGATGGCAGAGACGTGTGAGTTTAAGAGTTTCAGGGAACTGGAGCTGAGAACTGTACTTTAGGTCTTATCAATTTTCAAAAACTGGTATCAAAGAAAACATCTGATAAAAGTGATGTGACATGAAAGCAGTTCACTGAGAAATACCTTCCTACCACAGAGTGGTACCCTAATGACCCCAGACACATCCCCAAGCACTGTAACTTCAGTCGTAATTGTAAAGTTGAGCAAAATGGGACCACAGCAGTTAGTACCCCTGCCCTATGGCAAGAAGGTCTCAAGTTTAAGCCCATGCTTAAACTGTTTCTGTCATTTTCAATAGTCGTTGATGCTGTCTGTGTGTTAAACTCTTAAGAAATTAAACAAATGGTTTCACAGCAAATAATTTTAGCCAACAGACTTAAACTACTTTATAAATATTTTCCTTAAAAAAACAAAAAAACAAAAAAAAAAAGTTTCTCAAGCAACTATTAAGTTTATTAAGAGTTTATTATTTGTTATATATTATTACCAAGATATCACTTAACTAATTAAATATTAAAACCAGTTGAAAACTAAGGTCCGATGTGAATGTAAGTAATAGATGTATATATACAGTTTATATATATATACCCATCTCAAAAAAAATCATAGATAGATGAATTTATGGACTGATGGCATTGAGTATATAGATTGTAAATTAAAGGGGAAATAAAGTATTAATAGAAGCAGATGAACTACAGTCTGTATTTGTATAACTACTGACAACGTACATGTTTGATGTGCTTGCTGTTCACGTTATATTAAATTCATTGGCATTAATGTGTCTATGGCGCCCTCTGCTGTTCATGTTTCCAGGCGCTATTCGATTTCTGACTTAGTTTCATTGCGTTGCTAAAAAATTGCATACAAAACAGTTTTAAGTCGTTAAAGTTAGGTTTTAAATAATGCTTTTGCTTCGCACAACGCATTTTATATATATAAATATATATATACATATATATATAGAAAGAGGTGTAACTGTACTCTGCTTTGCATCGGGCCTAATAATGCCTCTTTATTTAGAATAATGCCACGCCCTGTCGTACCATCCATCCATCATCCAACCATCCATCCAACATTTTGGGTGCTGGGCATACACCCAGGACAGGAAGCCAATCTATTGCTGGGCACACACTCACTCAGAAACACTCTATATGGGGCAATTTGGAGAATTCAATTGGCCTTGATCCATGGACTGTGGGAGGAAACCTGAGAACCCGGAGGAAAGCCATGCAGAGACGGGGAGGACATGCAAACACCAACCAGATGGGGATTTGAACCGGGAACCCCCAGCGGTGAGAGGAGAACATGCCAACCACTAAGCCACCCTCTCGTACCTTTGTGCTTTATTATGAAAGTTGAATGAGACAGGGGCGGCACGGTGGCTTAGTGGTTTAGCACGATCGCCTCTCAGCGCTAGGGATTCCCGGTTCGAATCCCCATCTGGGTGGAGTTTCCATGTTCTCCCCGTGTCTGCGTGGGTTTCCTCCGGGTTCTCCGGTTTCCTCCCACAGTCCAAAAACATGGATCAAGTTAATTGAATTCTCAAAAAAAAAAAAAAAAAAAAATTGCCCCCTATAGAGTGTGTCTGTGTGAGTGAGTGTGTGCCCAGCGATGGATTGGCGCCCTGTCCTGGGTCTATCTGCCCAGCGCCCGAGACGTTCTCCCCTGGTTGGGCATGGGGAACCCCACCGCGACCCTAATAGAGGATAAAGGGGAAGATAATGAATGAATGAATGAATGAGACAGTACACATGAAAGCAGTGTGGTACACTCTGGGGGTATTAATTATACTCTGTGTTCTTTAATCGGTGTAACGATGGTTCTGATATAATTTAATGGAGTTTGGGGTGTAGTTTTCAGGCCGACTCTGGATCAGTGGAGGAGGAGGAGGAGGTGGTGGAGGAGGAGGTGTCGTGTGTCAGGGCCGCGGAGCTGCAGCGTTTTGGGAAGTGAGCAGCACTTCCTTCTTCTCGCTGCCTCCGCCCGCCGCAGCGTCAGAGCTTCAGAGCGGCTCAGAGCGGCTGGCGGCGGAATGGAGGGCGTGAGGACGCGGCGCACCGTGTTCTAAAGGCGCGGTGACCTGCGCGCCGTGTTCGGAAACGTCCGTCGGGTAATGCGCCTGGTGGAGCGCCGAGGCCCGGGGAGCGAGTGTGGAGCGGCAGCGGTGGGGCAGCAGTGGCAGCAGCAGTCCGGACAAAGTTAAGCGCCGCGGGATCCGAGCGCCGCCGCCGCCATGAAGAAGCAGTTCAACCGAATGAAGCAGCTCGCCAACCAGACCGTCGGCAGGTCAGCACCGGGGCGTACCACCTTATTCCGGGGGGGTTTCCAGCCTGAGACGGGAGTGTCTCCGTCCCTCCCGCAGCTCCCGGAGGCCATTAAAGCTCTCGGTTCGGGTTCCGGTCCACTGGACCGCCGTGTTTAGTTACAAGTTGGCGTGGCGGTCCTGCAGAACCGGGCTCTGTGATGGGGTCGTGGCGATGGTGTCACCCTGTAACTGATTCGGTGGTTTATTCCAGAGAACTTTTTCAGTTGGAGAAGCAGCGCAGCTCCAATCTGCAGATCTGATCTTTATCTGAGGAGATAATTCAAACACACACACACACACACACACACACACACACACACACACACACACACTCTGTGATTGTTAGTTTGTTCTGTGTTCACGCTTTAATGGAGATTGTTTAACAAACGCCAAGTTCACGGAAGACTCAGGAAGTCGTGAAGACTCTGGAACTCGAGGTGGTTCCTACATGTTCCCAACCCCATGTTTGGTGTTCTAATGTTCTGCAGGTTTAGATTTTCATCACATATGAGGTTGAGAATGGCAGAAAGGTTGCTCATGTGAGGGTGAGGGTGGGCAACAACACGGCCTGTGTGAACCTAAAAATGGTTCTAAGTATGAGAACATGTATGATCCCGCACCATTCTACACACCGTATGAAGAAACGTGTTAGAACTTGTTAATCAGGGAACTGCAGCATCTCCTGCCGTTGCCTCATCAGTGTGTCTCCAGCTGTAAGGAAACAGTTTGGGGAAGGGCCTTTGTTTGTTCCAACAAAACTCAGTACACAAAGAAAAGCCCATGATGCCATGGCTGGGTGAGTTAAATGAAAGAACGTGACGGGTCTGCACTGCCCTGGTTTTAACCCCGTCAAACACATTTGGGATGAATTGGAACAGATATTAAGACGAGTTCCTTTTATTTAACATCAGTGTCTGACCTCACAGAGGCGCATGTGGTGGAATAGTGAGAGAGTTCCACAGATTACACTCCATAATCATCACAAAGCCTCAGAAGAGTCTGAGTGACCAACATAGAGTTAAATCTCATCAAAGCTCCTGTATTTCTAAGGTGGAAGTGTCTGAGGGGACCCCCTCATTTTATGTACACTATTTGTGCCTATAGTTCAGCAAAGTGGTGTGGATGTTTTGTATGTTCTCCACCTCTCGTGTGATGTAGACTGTGGATAAACGGAACGATGTCTGAAGGTGTGATGATCAATCTAAAAGTTTCGGTGGTTTTGGGAATCTTACTTTCGAGGTCCTGTTTCATTTTGGCTGAAGAACCAAAAATGAAAGCAGTGCGAGCGAGTGAAAACCCTGAGGTCTTAACGCTGACCCTGGACCTGTGTGGATACGGCAGCCCGTGTCTCAGTTCGTGTTTTCTGTATTAATAACATCAGAGACAACTGAACTGAAACCGTGTTATTGATTTTAAACGTCTGAGCGAACAGGAAAGAAGTCACTTCAGTTTTTCCGTGTGGAGGCCATGTGCCTTCTCATTACTCTGTTCTTTATTCATATTGTTTGAACGAAGTTCCCGACACTTCAGACATTACTGCATTTAAAACGATGCAGACGCAATTAAAAGAGTCAGATGGGATCTTTAATTTTAACATCTAAATAATTAATTCATTCATTTATCATCTTCCACTTTATCCTATATTAGGGTCGCGGGGGGGGTTACCCATGCCCATCCAGGGAAGAACGTTTCGGGTGCTGGGCAGATGCACCCAGGACACGGGGTCAATCTATCACTGGGCACACACTCACTCACACAGACACACTCTATATGGGGCAATTTTGAGAATTCAATTGACCTTGATCCATGTTTTTGGACTGTGGGAGGAAACCGGAGAACCCGGAGGAAACCCACGCGGGGAGAACATGGAAACTCCACCCAGATGGGGATTCGAACCGGCAATCCCTAGTGCTGAGAGGAGAACATGCTAAACCACTAAGTCACCATGCCGCCCCAATTTTAACATGTAAATAAATATCAAATTAAATATATTGTTTAGACTGAACTGCTGTTATAATCCAGCTGTGTTGGGATGTGACACATCTGTTTTATTGACTGACCCTCATTGGTTTGCACAGTTTGTGCTCCTCATCCTCCGTCAGCGCTCACACGATGCTCGTACCTGGACGTTTTGGGTGGTGGACTGGTTCTTAGGTCTTTAAAATTCCAGATTAGAACTTAATCTCTGTGACCACAGAACGTTCCCAGTCTTTTTTGGTTCTTCTCAGGTGACTTTAGACCCAGAGAACCTGTTAGTATTTCTGCTTAAAATTGATATATGGCTTTATTTATTGATTGATTGATTGATTTTTATTATATAATACAGGTTATAGTTACATTTGTTGATGCTGTGGACTGTTTGAAGCGACTAGGATTGTTCCTCGTACCTCTGAGGTTGCGTATCTTGGTCCATCACCGTTCCTCATACCTTTCTGTCTGAGGGATTAACATTCACGTACATTAAGCAGCGGTCACTCTGTCCTCTGTGCAGCAGGATTTTCTCTGATTTGATGAATCTTTTCATGATAAGAATTTTGTCTAATAAAGAAAATCAGCCCTTTTTTGTCGGCCCAACGCAGAGGTTAAAATAAGTACAGAAAACATGATTTTAAACTTCTAATCTGTTTATAGCGTATGGTACATGATGCCACTAGTATTATTTTTATCAAGATCTTTATATGTAATTCTTAAATCCATATTATTTAACATTTAAAAAAGTTAAGAGCTGTGCATTTTATCTTCAAAGCTGACAGTGAAGCTCAGTGTCCTTTTTTTTTTACTCAAATCGATGTATATTTAATATGTGAGTCTAAAAATTCCATCCTTTCTGAATCTGCACTGTTCTCTGTTCTGTCTGTGAAATTGAATCTTCTGTTTTTTTTATCCTAAAGCATGAAACTGAAGCCTGATCATTTACATGCATTAGGATTTGTGTGTGTGTCAGGTGTATATATATATTTATATATATATATATATATGTAGCATAAACAAAACCTGTTTTTCACACTGATGTGGGGACCTCGTGTAATAATAGGGGCCGCTATCTGGTCTCCAGAATGTAAATGATTCAGTTTTAAAGTGAACTGGTGTTGTATTATTAGGTTAGATTAGCGTTAGGTTATGGTTATTGTAAGGTTTGGTTAAGTCTCTACAGCTTTACATGTCTTTCACATTAAACAGCCCAGTAATAAAGCAGACATCTTACTAAAAACTGCCTCCGGTTCTCATCCTGATGTTTGTTCTTTTGTCAGCTCTGTGTTTGAGCTCTGCGTTTACTTTGGGAACGATCAGGTATTCTGTATACACTGTTAATTGTGTTTAGTTTTAGTTTGGTCTTTTAGTTTAGTTTGTTTCTCATTCAGGTGTGTCTGTGTGTGTGTGTGTGTGTGTGTGTGTGTGTGTGTGTGTGTGTGTGTACATTCACTGAGGAGGACTAAAACCCATTACTGTAACGCTTATCTTTTGTGGTTGTATATTAATTTGTGTTTAATTCCAGCCTCATCAACACACATTAATATAGTTCAGAGATTCGACTCTTTTGTGATCGTTTAATTAATTATTGTATGTTATATTATGAGGATGTTTTTTTAATTGTTGTAAAGGCTCGGCTTCTGCTGCTCCACTGCTTCATTGTAGTGAAATGCTGACCGTGCAGGTTTTCTGTATTTATACCCCTGTATCAGCACTAATGTGCGATTCCGACACACGGCCTCACGGTTCAGCTGGTGATCTTTATCGTGGCTCTGGAACTTAATCTATCTGCAATGAAGATCAGATTTGCAGAGAGATGTACGGTTTCCTAAACGTTGAGGTCACTGAAATTCTGTTTTATTATTCAGTCGTTCTCTTCCGCTTTATTCTCTACTAGAGTCGCAGGGGGGGAGAACATGCAAACTCAACCCAGATTGAGATTTGGACCTGGATTCCCCAGTGCTGTGAGGAGAACATGCTAACCACTAAGCCACTGTGCCGTCCTTTTTCTGTTTTAAATAATCCCAAATCCAAATGGGATTAAACGAGCAGGGTTTTAATCATAAATCTCGAGCTACACAAGTAATTAAAACTTAAAAGATATATTAAGAAAAACATTTTGGATCCTTTAACCAGCAGCTCGGTGTTCCACGTTTTAAGGTGGTAGATCGTTCTAAAGTGAATGAAACCCTCCGGATGTCCAGATTAAAAACCCCAGAGCCCTCTGTAGTCAATGAGACTGAAAGGAAAGCAGAACCAAAACACAGAGAACATGTTCAGAGTTTGTGTTACGAAGTAAATTGTGGTCGGGTTCCAAAGCAGCGTGCAGTAACCAAACCCAGTGAAGCCCTGACTGGTTCCACATCATGTTCTCCGTCTTCACTGTCGTTTCATTAGATCTTGGTTGACTTGCTGAAGCTCTGAACCCTTCACACTCCGTTCTCTGTAATCATCGATAATCAGTCGATAATCATATAAAAAAAAAATAAAACAATAAGTTTTTAGTTCATAATGTCGTATTAGTCATGAGTTTATATAATGAGCATTTTCATTTCACTTTTACAAATATCACTTTCCTTTTATGAGTGTGTGTGTGTGTGTGTGTGTGTGTGTGTGTGTGTGTGTGTGTGTGTGTGTGTGTGTGTGAGAAGGACTTTCCCCTCCTGGATCTCTTGTTGCCACAACAAACAGTTGATTTTTTTTTTTACTGACAGGTTTGTATTTCATTCAGATGGAATTAATGGCGTTGTACAGAGACGGTGTGTTAATCTGGTGTTTCCTGTCGATTGAGGGTTTAAGATGAACTGATCGGAGTATAAAAATAAATATTCATCCTCATTAAAGAAACACAAACCGTAGCGACCTGCGCGGCGTGAGGTGCTCTGTGTAAAAGCAGTAAACATGAGAGATGATGATGATGTATGTTAATAGCCGTGCTTTATTTCTTATTTTTCTTATTTCTTATGTTATACAAAATTTTTTATATTCATTTTATTAAGAAAGCCTGTGCTCTGAACTCAGCCTTCAGCCGAAGGGTTTATTTTCACACACAGACACATACATGGGGCTGTGTAAGGGGTGCGGCGTGTGCTTGTGCAGTAAAACACTATAAGGAGAACAAGATAATGCACCAAATTGACACACACACACACACACACACACACACACACACACACACAGTAGACTTTCCGTGCAGCAGCAGCAGCAACAGTAACTGTAATTTTTTAAAATCACTTAAATCTTTATTTAAATGAATAAATTTATATAACTAGAACTGAATGCCTGCGTCTCACAGAGGTGAAGGTACAAAGTTTCCAAAAACGTTCTGTTAGGTTTAATAATGAACATTTTTAATTAGAGCATGTCAGCTCATCAGGTCTGAGTTTAATTAAAGCAACACTGAAGGTTTCCTCTCTTCACCACAAACACAATACCGCAGTGAATTCAGACCTGTGTGTGTGTGTGTGTGTGTGTGTGTGTGTGT
>JAFMOD010000021.1:150496-182919 GCA_019802435.1 Corydoras maculifer
ACGGGGAGAACATGGAAACTCCACCCAGATGGGGATTCGAACCGGGAATCCCTAGCGCTGAGAGGCGAACGTGCCGCCCACTAAGCCACCGTGCCGCCAAAATGAGAAACAGTATTTTTTAATGTTACGAAATGACGGCTGATTTTATATTTTATATTGGGTTTAGTTAATCTTGATATCTTTAGCTGAGCTGGAGACCTTGTGTATTTAAATGACATTTGTTATTAATTCTCTATAAACGCTGCGGTCTTATTTTCTTGTTAATGGTGATCTTGACACCATTGTTTTGCTTTTTTTATGTAATTAATAACAGGGGTAACAGATTACTGCACCTCCCCCTGGGCTTGTACCTCCCTGGGGGGAAATCCACACTCTAATTAACAAAGCTGGATTTCTACTTCGGTGATTTGAGTCACAGACAGAATGCGTCCTGCGTTCCTGCACTGAGAATAAACATAATCCAATCTTCATACGCTCCTGTATAAATCATAATTCCAGGAAAATTAGGACTAAATGCAATTAAAATATATAAAAAGGAAAACGAAGACCAAGACCACTGTTTGGGAAGGTCACATATTAAACAGTTCAATAGACGAGGTGATCAGAACGGAGCAGCAAAGGAGGAGGAGCTTCTCCACGTCCAGACTTTGTGAAAGAGGTTTCTCAACAAATCACAAAAAAAAAGAATTTAAATATTACACCTTCCATCTTCAGGAAAAAAAAAGTCATGGAATTATACAGAAATCCTGGTGATTAATATCCTAATGATTATCCTAATGATTAAGCCCTCATGTGGTATTTATTAAGAATCATCAGAACTGAGTCACAGGGGCTCGGGAGTACTTTGGAAAATCATTTCCATTTCACTGCTGCATCAGAAGCTGCAAAGAGGAAAAATTATTCCGATTCTTTCTAGAAATAAATCTCAGATTGTGCAGAAAACAATGGACACGTTTATATTCACAACCTCGAGTGTCTTATTGCTTTAATAAAACACTTACAAACACAATATAATAATAAAAAAACAAGGTTTGATTCATAAATGTGTTTATTAAAAGCAAAATCGTTAATAATCTGATCTGCAACGTAATCTAGTTCGATTTTTAAAGTGAATTCTGATTGCTGGTTTCTCTAAAGACCAAACACTGCCATCTAGCGGCCAAATTACAGAACGCAGTTTATAAAACCGTGTAACGGGTTTAGTGCAGATCTCTGTTTGTATTCATTTGTATTTTATGATTTATTATAATGTATTGTATATCACACACTGATACGAATGTGATGCGCTCAGAGGGGTGTGTTATTGGTAATGATGTCACGCACGGCTCAGCCAATCAGATTTAAGGAGCGGTTTGGAACTGCCCGTTTTTTAATATTTATTTTGTTCCTTCCATCCAGGAGCTCTGAAGTCGTACCTGAGGGATCTACCTGAACCGCTGATGACCTTCCAGCTTTACGACGACTGGATTCAAGCCTCAAAGTACTGAACACTCAGCATAATAGTGTGTGTGTGTGTGTGTGTGTGTGTGTGGGGGGGGGGGGGGTGGGGGGGGTTATGAATGACCTTCATTAATAATGACCTCCTCTGTGCAGTATTTCGGACGTTGATAAGCGCCTGCAGGCTCTGTGGGTCGCATGTGACAACTTACCAAAAGCCAACAAAGCGAATTTCAGGTGGGATGCAGACACGGTGTGTGTTCTGTGTGTGTGTTCACGTCCAGCGACGTTCTGAGACCTTCTGTTTTGCACGTTAAGGTATTTGGTGAAGTTTCTTGCCAAGCTGGCTCAGGACAGTGAGGTCAACAAGATGACTGCAAGCAACATTGCAATCGTACTGGGACCCAATCTGCTGTGGACCAAAACCGAGGGGTGAGTGCAGACAGGGGTGAGGGGTCAGCCACAAAGCTGGACGCAGCATCATCAGAAAACGGTCCAATCAGAGAAGACTCATTTAATATTCAACATTTTAATGTGACACATGACTCCTGCAGAGGATACGGGATTGTAATGTTCATGTTTTAATAATAATAATAATAATAATAATAATAATAAGTCTTTTAAAATTTAATATAGTAAAATAATATATATATATATATATATATATATATATATATATATATATATATATATATTTTGGCTTAGAAATGAACTTAATGAATTTATTAGCATTTCTAAACCCCAATGTTATTCTTTATGAAAATAATACATTCAAATAAAATAATTAATTAAGAATTTTAAATAACGGAAAAAAATAAATAAATAAAAAGAAATCTCAGATACATAAATTTCCAACGCCATATCTGATTATCGTATAATATTATATCTTATAATAATTGGTTAATCATCAGCTGCAGTCAGTAATGTGTCTACTGTTGGTACGAGATGATTCATCATTTTTACAAATAATCACGATTAAAAATGTTACAATTAATTAGTGCTTTAACATCGTCATGATGACATTTACTAGAAAAATACATATTATGCTGGAAGCCAGAACTTTAGACCAATTGGCACAACTCGCACAGAACGTTACGCTTGCAGAACACAGCTCTTCACTTTATCAAAAAAAAAAAAATAATAATAATATTCTAGGTTTAATTTACTAAACCAATGAAACAGATGCAAATGTACACTTTTAATACACAGATTTGATTTTACTTGATTTTTTACAAAAGAAAATGTGTGATTATGCATCAAAAAAAAATTGTATCACTTTTTAAAATAAAATTAATTATTCTATAATAATCGTGTAATCCTGATAATTTCTTAAACAATACTCATACCGTTAACTGTGATTAACTGTGATTAAAAATTAAAATTCCATAACGTCCATGTGAAATATAAAGCTTTATTAAAGTGAAGTCTGTGATTCTATCGGAGTTTGTTCGAACCCTCAGGAGCCTGGCCGAAATGGCAGCGGCGACCTCCGTTCATGTGGTGACCATCATAGAACCCATCATCCAGCACGCAGACTGGTTCTTTCCCGATGGTAAAAACCACACACTCATACAGACTGTAGCTCTCACAGTTCACTGCACTTCGGCTTTAAAGTCTTCAAATAAATAAAATAGTGGGCCGGTGGTGTTTTGGTGATTAGCATGTTCTCCCCTAAACGCTGGGTATCTGGGTTCAGAACTGTTATTGACCCAATGTCTGTGTGTCCTGTGTTTCATTTCCTCTTCAGAGGTGGATTTCAACGTGTCTGGTATATTTGCCATGCCCACCGCCCCTGCACACCAGCCCGGGAACCCTGGCGCCCCTGAACCGGAATACGCCACCATCGACAGGAAGCGCCAAGGCAGTCAAGGGGCGCCGGACGGCGATGCTTCCTGTAAAGACAGGTACCCATTGCACCCTCGACTTCACAGACAGGACTCCAGATCCGCAGCCGCGTCCGCTTTTTATGTCGTGGCCGACGAGTCCGTTACAGTCAAATCGGACGCTCCGTCTCCAGAGGCTGTGTAGTTCTCCGCATGTCCCCCGTCCCCCCAATGATCCATTTTCTGTATGTTTATTCAAAACAATAAAACATCTGGGGTTTTTTTTCTTTGTCCGTACGTTGAAACCGATGTAAACTGTGTGTTCTATTTATAAATCCTGTTTTAACGCGGTGCGGACCTCGGACAGCCGGACGCTCCGTCGTCCAGCCCTCAGTCCGATGATGGCCTGATGTGCGATGGATGAATGACGCAGCAGATTTAAACTTTTGTTTTTTCATTGTTTTGGGAAATGTTTTGGTAAAATAGCACAGCCTCCTTACTGTTTTCATATTTAATGATGGTTTTAATATTAAAGAGCTGAAAGGTCCAAAGATCTTGAAATCAACTTTAACTGTAGCAAAAGGTCAAAACTGCCATTTAAAAATATTTATAGGTACGGGGTTGCCCCCTCCCAGCAGACCTGTGGATTTGGACTTAATTATGTAAATTAGCATGAAAACGAAGTAGATGATTTCAGGTTCTCAATTCAGTTCATTAAAATGATCTCTTTAAGGGTTCTTAATCAGGGAGGCATGGTGGCTTAGTGGTTGGCATGTTCTCCTCTCAGCACTAGGGATTCCCGGTTCGAATCCCCATCTGGGTGGAGTTTGCATGTTCTCCCCGTGTCCGCGTGGGTTTCCTCCCACAGTCCAAAAACATGGATCAAGGTCAACTGAGTTCTCCAAATTGCCCGATATAGAGTGTGTATGTGTGAGTGAGTGTGTGCCCAGCGATAGATTGCCCCCTGTCCTGGGTGTATCTGCCCAACGCCCGAAATGTTCTCCCCTGGATGGGCATGGGGAACCCCCCCCCCCCCGCGACCCTAATAGAGGATAAAGCGGAAGATAATGGATGGATGGATTCTTAATCAGTGCTTAACTCATCAGGTGTGTATGTGTGTGTGTGTGTGTGTATATATATATATATATATATATATATATATATATATATATATATATATATATGTATATGTATGTGTGTGTGTCTTTTATTTATAGTTAGTCATTTCGCAGACACTTTTATTAAATATTTAGCATAATAAAAGTCATTATGGTATAAAAAATCACAGCAGACGTTTATAATTAAAGTAAATTATTAGCACTACATTTCCTGTTGAATGTATAAAGCTCTGTAACCGCCGCGTGGTGGTGACCGTATCCATGGTGATATAATGATGCGACTCCGTTGGTGCTGTGATGTTGTAGAGTAACATTCACAGAATTCCTATTTATGTTTCAACTTTCAGCCTTTTGATTCACCTCCCAAAAATTTTAACCCCGGTTCCATATTTTTGGGTCTGATTCTTTAACCAATCCAAACCCTCTGACCCTATAGAGAGGAACTTTAACCAGTCCAGTGAAAAGCAGAGGCGTCCAATGAAACATTACGCCAAAAAAACAGCTAATAAAACATTAATCATGTAAAACTAAAGAGTTTTAAAGAAACTCTATATGAAAACAAAGTAAAAGGACACCTTCAGAATACAACACCCTCGAACCTTCATCACATCCAGTCATGAACATCAGTTGGTTCCTTATTTGGAACCGTAACATTTTCCACTTTTTTTTTTTAATACAGATATTTTTGTGCGTCTGTGGAAACATTAGAGCGTTAGAGAGGGCTATGAGGACAGGAGAACATGTCTCACAATCATCCCAACAGTTATATGAGGTTGAGTTTAGGGCTTCGTTTGGACAGTGAGCTCAAAATAGCCATGCTGGATCAGTAAACTGTTCATACACAGCTGAAAGCATGCAGTTACCCAAAATCCATAACGAAGTTTTATAATTTATAAACAATTTAAGGAATAAAACACATAAACCTACTGATTATAACGTTTTTGAGGTTCCATATAATTTATTAAAACAAATAAATATACCATGAGAATTAAACAGTTATGTTGCTGATGGGTGGTACAGTGGCTTAGTGGTTTAGCATGTTCTCCTCTCAGCGCTAGGGATTCCCGGTTCAAATCCCCATCTGGGTGGAGTTTCCATGTTCTCCCCGTGTCTGTGTGGGTTTCCTCCGGGTTCTTCGGTTTCTTCCCACAGTCCAAAAACATGGATCAAGTCAATTGAGCTCTCCAAATTGCCCCATATAAAGTGTGTGTGTGTGTATGTGTGAGTGTGTGCCCGGTGATAGATTGCCCCCCCCCACCCCCCCGTCCTGGGTGTATCTGCCCAGCGCCCGAAACGTTCTCCCCTGGATGGGCATGGGGAACCCTAATAGAGGATAAAGTGGAAGATAATAGATGAATGAATAAATGTTGCTAATGTTATTGAAATCTGTGATTTATGTGGAAAACACTTTATAACATCTTATTAGAAATTTAAGTATTTTAAAAATAAAATTTAAAGTGTGATGCAGATCATTAACATATCTGAATATTCTAATGAAGCAGAGTTGCTGTAATTTAAAACCTTAAATTGGACGGAAGCGTTGTGGACGGCGTTACCTTTTGCTACAGTATAAAGCATCGCCGTTCCTTTGATCTCGGGTTCCGCTCAGTGTGTGTCGTGGGGGTCTTGTTCATGGTCCTCTCGTTTCTGGTTGCTCTTCAGTCCTCTGTGGTCTCTCATTCCTCTCTGTAGCCGCAGGTCCAGCTTTGACAGGGGTCAGGAGCCCCCCCCCAATTCCACTCCTCCCTCCACTAACAAACAGCCAGTGCACACGCCCCGAAAAATGGGCACTATAAACCGAAAGCAGCAGCAGCAGCCACCGCCGCACTCCTCTCCTGGCTTCCAGCCCCCGCTTCCTCCCCCGGAGGCAGGAGGGCCCCCGGTGTCCGACCCCCCGTTCCCTTCCGCCGCAGGGGGCTCGGAGTCTGGAGCCGTAACGTTGCAGAACCCGGCGGCTTTAGGCACCCCGTCGTCCTCTGAAGAGAGCAGGTAAGGAGGGGTTGGGACGCTCGGCCTGCTCGCCCCCGCCACGCTGCAGCTGTCCAATCAGAAAGCCTCGTCCTGCGTAACAATCACGGCCTCACGGCGTTTCCTTTAATAAACCCTGATTAAATAAATCCAAATCCCGACCACGTAAGTAACGATCAGTCCGCATCTCGTTTCTCTCCGGCTCGGCCCCGGTGCGTCCGGTCTCCTCCGAAACGCTGCGGTTTCCCGCTTCATTCGGAATGTTGTGCAGTCGGCGGTCTGTTGATCGTCTCTTCCACACGTCCTTTATTTCCTCCTTCCTTCTTTTTCAAAGTTCTGTTTTTTTTTTTTTTGTTTTTTTTTTGGTCACGTCTGAATCACCGCACACTCAAACGCACGCGAGCATGCCCGTCCCTCTGTCCGCCCGTCCGTCCGTCCCTCTGTACGTCTGATGAATCTGACGCATGCCGTGATGCAGATGCTTCTCATCCTGTCAATTCCAACGTTCATCACTAACCGCAATGCGTCTGATGAGCAGCATGCGGCGCTGTCTTCATTAACACGTCGATGTGTGCACGCGATCCCACGGCGCTGATTACAAATCCGTCTGAATGTCCGCAGTGCGGCGAGAGAGCCGGCCTCCACCCCCCCGCTCCTGAGGAATGGAACCGGAGGCCCTGGCGGAACACCCGGGCAGCTGACTGTGGGCACTCCGGGGTCGGCGACCAAGGGCCCGAGTCCAAACCTGGTGCGCAGAGGTAAGCTGGCAACGTAATTCAATTACCAAGAGCACAAGCGTTTCTACAAACTTAAACACTGTTATAACGCGGTTCGTTTCTTTAAATCTGATTGGCGGAGCCGTGTGTCCGGCTGTGACATTGTTAACAATAACACGTTCACGTTGGTTTCAATGTGTGATATACATTTTATTTTTAATTATGTTTTTTTTTTTTTTTTAAACTGTTTTCTGTAATTGGGTCACTAGAGGGCCTTGTTTGATTGAGACCGGAATCCTGTTACTCAGCGATCAGTGTTCACTTTAAAAACTGGACTAAATTATGTTGCGGAAGATAAAATTATTAACGATTTTGCTTGTTTTTTATTAAAGTCTGTAAGAGTTTTATTAAAGCAATCAGACTCTGGAGGTTGTGTATTATTGTGAATAAATCACGTTAAGAGGTGGAGCTGTACTGCACTACACATCAGGACTAATAACACCTCTTTATGGACTTTATTCAGAATGAAGCCACACCCCCTCGTATAAAACAGCTGATTTGACTTTTGTTTTTCAGGTACAAAGAAACAGGCTCCTGCACCCCCCAAGGTCACAGCCTCCGCTTCGGCAGCGACGCCTATGAAAACGACACCCCCTTCCTCGACCCCGGTCCAAAGCCCAGTCGGCGCTCCCGCCCAACCTGCCACCATACCACGCCGCAACTCCTCCAACCAGATGCCCATCACGGCGCCGAGCCACCCGCCTCCACAGCCTCCACAAATCAAGCTGGATGCAGAGTCGTCCCCTCCCAGCAGCCCCACCTGTCCGGACGAGGCGCGCCCACGACCCGTCCCCAGACCGCGGCCCCGACCGAGCGTGCCGCCGCCGCCACAGCCCGCAGGTGAGGGTGCGGACGGGGTGTGCGCCTCGTCCTCCAAGATCATCACAGGTAACGCACTCTTCAGTTATTCATTTAGTTTAAGCTTTGGTTTTTATTTTATGACGCTCTCTTCGGTGTTGTTCCGTGGTTTTAGCGCTTAACGAGCTTTAAATCGTTAAACTAACAAACGTGAGCTGGAAATTCTGCAACACTTACAGAATCTCATTACGTCAACTCCATTCTGCTGAGTTGGCATAAATATTATAAATAAGATTTAAAAAAAAACACAAGTGAGAAACAAATCATTAAACCTTTATAGGTTTAATGATTTAAACCTATAACCTATTATTATTTAGATGCAAAATAAATAGTCATTCATCTGCATACATCTCCACGTTCATATGTTGATGATTAATTAAAGATGAACGTAATGTTTAAAGCTCTGAGTTCAGACGTCCTTTAGTCGGTTCACACAGTTTCCTCTATTCGTTTGTGGCTCGTTAACGTCTTTATTGTAATCATTTTACAGAATGAATCCGCTCTGGCCCTCGCTCGTCCCCTCACAGCTCGTTATCCTGACGCTCGTCTGTTTTTAATTTAGAGTGGCTCCTCTGTGAGGGGAACTCCGAGCTTCATGCGTTTTTTTTGCCGATGCAGAGATTTATTTGTCCACATCCTCCTTCTGGCAAAATTTTAAGAGGGAGGAAGAAAACGTCTTTGAAATGGTTCTCTGAGAGCTTGCTCATTTGGGTTCTCCCTCCAGTTTCCACTTATTTTATTTCTGTATAATTAACCGCACAGTGTTTAACCGTAACGACGGAAACGTTAATACAGCTTCATTTTATTTGGACGCGTATGGTTTAGTAATCTGAATGTTCAGAATCCCTCTGTGTGTGTAGATAATGTCCACATGTAATGCTTTCAGGTCTAAATAAAACACACAGACACACACACTCTATATGGGGCAATTTGGAGAATTCAATTCACCTTGATCCATGTTTTTGGACTGTGGGAGGAAACCGGAGAACCCGGAGGAAACCCACACGGACACGGGGAGAACATGGAAACGCCACCTAGATTGAGATTCGAACTGGCTATCCCTAGTGCTGAGAGGAGAACATGACAAACCACTAAGCCACCGATATTTTTTTATTTATTTATTTTTTTTATCGTGCTGTTTTTGTTTGAGTGCCTTCTCCCTCAGTTTTCGAGCTATGGACACAGTTTTTGCAGGACATGTCCTGCTCATTGGTGAGAGCACGGCTTGTTTAAAGCGAAGGCATCGGTCGGACCGTTCCCGATATATTCCCGTATTTTCCGAGCCAAAATTCCCACTCGCTGCATTACGGTGATATTTGCACTCTCCTAACTCGGCCAATTTTCGAGCTACAAAGACGAAATTCATTGGAGTCGGTGACGGCTGCGGCCGGACCGGTCTCGTCAAATCACAGAGTGATGGAGAGACACCCTATTGCCTGGCCACGCCCTCTTTTACCTTTCTTTTGATATACGTATGCAGCGTCTCCCGATCGCACTCGCGTTTTCTTCAGACCCTGCACCTCTCCACTTATTTATTTACTAATTTAAGAAATCTGGAGTCGATGTTCTTGGTGTTTGTGAGAATCAGACTGATGTGTAAAGTCTTCAGCTCCACGATATTTATGAACGATTCCGACTCCGTGGTGATTCGTTCATATGTGCAGAGGATTCGTCCTGGTTTAGTTTATTACGTTTATTTAATAAAGTAACCTGCGTTTTCAGTTTATTCACAATTCAGGGTTGTTGTTATAAATGTTCATTTTCATTACATCCCCAAATATTCAAATCTAACCCTGAAGGTTCCGAGTTTAAACCTGAGTTTAATGTTCCCCGTGTCTTACGCATAAACACGGGATTGTTAAACTGCTCTGGACGCCGAGCTGCATGCGGTTTAAAGGCCTGAATTTAGCTGTCAGTTGCCCCTCCTGGTTGCCCCCCCTGTGGTTTCTCTGCATTGCAGCCACATCTCTTCATCTGCATGAGCACGAACACAGCGATCTGACCTGCGCCTGCTAATAATCCCTCTCTCTCTCTCTCTCTCTCTCTCTCTGTTAGTCTTAGGGTGGTGGATGGGGTATCATTTTGGTCACATGACCGTGCATGGGCCGTTAATGCTTTCTGATGAAGCGTACAGCGTCAGGCTGCCTCACTTTGTACGAATCGGTGATTGATGAATGAATCGGGTGTGTTGAGCTGAGCATGACGTGGCGTTGTTAAACTCTTACAGATGTGTGACCTCCTGCCTGTGAGCTCACAGCTGATTGGCAGGCGACGGTAAGACTGCCGGAACCTCCAGCCGACGCTCTGCCCTGCCGCGGGCGGCCGCATCCGTCCGAACGCTTCCACGCACTAACGCTGCTTGTTGAACGTTACAGACTAACCTCCAGCTCCTCCTGCATGTGGAACGGAGGCCTTTAGAACCGATTACAGTGTTTAACGTGCGCCTCGTCCCCGAAAACAAAGAGCTTTACGTAATCGCACCAAGGACCATGTCCCTTCAGGACGCTGCGATTTAAAGTGAAAATGTTTAAATTGCTGCTTTTATTGAAAATTTCAGCTACTTCATTAAAATGACGGGTTCTTGGTGCGTTTGATTAACAGATGAGTTTACATTAAAATCACTTCCATGTTTTTACACTCAGACATTCATTCATTCATTCATTCATTTACTATCTTCCACTTTATCCTCTATAAGGGTCACAGGGGGGTGGGGGGGGTGTTTCCCCAGGCCCATCCAGAGGAGAACGTTTCGGGCGCTGGGCAGATACACCCAGGAAAGGACGCCAATCTATCACTGGACACACACTTACACACACACACTCTATATAGGGCAATTTGGAGAATTCCGTTGACCTTGATACCTGTTTTTGGACTGTGGGAGGAAACCGGAGAACCCGGAGGAAACCCATGCGGACACGGGGAGGACATGCAAACTGAAATGTACAATCAGTAATAATATATAGCGGTGTTCATGGGGAGGACATGGAAACTCCACCCAGATGGGGATTCAAACCAGGAATCCCTAATGCTGAGAGGAGAACATGCTAAACCTCTAAGCCACCGTGTTTACACTCATCCTTTTCATTAAATTTAAATCCAGGCTGTAGTTCATCTGTTCTGATCTCAATAAACAGAGTCACGTCATGGAACCCTACATGTGGTCCTGCTGCAGAACCGAATAAAAGAGGATTAGATGATCTAACTGCTGGACTACAGTCTGCAGTTAAAGAACTACAAAGTCCATCTATATGATCAGAACAAAATGTATCAGTGTGGAAACACGGAGGTGAATTTAAAGTTGAGCAATGTTGTGCTTACAGATTGTTTTATATTTGTTCTGTAACTCGTACATGTGGAGGTGTGAACACCACGGACGCAACCTTCACAACATGTTTGCCTTCATCATCTTCATCATCTTCATCATCATCATCATCATCATCGTCTCAAACTGAATATTTTTTTTGCAAAAACAGAGCTTCTCAGAATTCCAGCTCAACCCTCAATCCATCATCACCTGACCTTCTGAACCGAAGACGCCCATCTTAAACTCTGCTTGTTTAATTGGTGGGATTTCCATATCTGGCAACCGCACCATCGTTATCCAATTTTTAATTATAGCACCGTATTTGTCTCTCTTTCGTCTCCCTCCATCTTTGAGCTCTCATCACGGCCTTTGCAGGACACGTCCGGCTCATTAATGAGACCGCCGCTTGTTTACAGCTTAGGGATCAGATGAAGCATTCCCAAGATATTCCCGTATTTTCCGAGCCGAAATTCCCATTCCCTTTGCATTATGGTGATTTTTGAACTCGGCCAATTTTTAAGCTGCAATAAGGAAATTTGCTGGCGTTGCAGACGGCTGCAACGGCAGAATGATTTCACCCTTTTGCCCCTGTTACTAACTTTCATTTTTGTTTCCGTGTCCCTGATTCTCCTGATTTATATTTCCCTGTCCCCCCCCGTCCACTGTGGGGGGGGGGGGGGGGGGGGGGGGGGGGGGGGGGGGGGGGGGGGGGGGGGGGGGGGGGGGGGGGGGGGGGGGGGGGGGGGGGGGGGGGGGGGGGGGGGGGTTTTTTTTTTTTTTTTTTTTTTTTTTTTTTTTTTTTTTTTTTTTCTTTGTACCAGTCTTTGCTCCTCATGCCGAGGCCTGCAGGCTGCGAGTTGCAGTTACGTTTAGGATTGCACAGTTTCACCTCGGGGTCAATTTGCCGGGACGTCTTTCCTGAGAACGTTCTCAGCTGTTCTATAAATGTCATAAAAATCTTTCTCACTCGTAAATAATCGACTTTCAAGTTTGGAAAACATTCAGTCATGTTAATACACACACACACACACACACACACACGTGTACAAACACACACACACATATCATAAATTAATAAAGAACGTAACATTAGCACTAGAGGTGGTATGATTATATTCTAAACATTAATCACGACTATTACCAAGCAGTAATTAAAATAAGACAGGACTGCAGCGCTTTTAATAAATATTAACACAAAATATTAAATAGTTTTATGAAATTTTAAGTAAAAGAATATTTGCGTCCCTTAAAGAAAACTTAACATAACTTAATTTTGATTAACTTTGAAGTAAACAGATGTGTTTGCAGCAGTGAAATTAAATTTTTGTTCTGTGCGAGTTCAGCCTCTTAATGTTATGTTTATCTTAGGGATGTCGTCATGACGATTTTTTTGTCGATAAATTAATTGCAACATTTGTAATCGCGATAAATTACAGAAACGATTAATCGTCTCATACCTAATGAGAAGTACATTTTTTCGCTGCATGTTAAATTATTCATTCATTCATTCATTATCTCCCGCTTATCCTCTATTAGGGTCGTGGTGGGGTTCCCCATGCCCATCCAGGGGAGAACGTCTCGGGCGCTGGGCAGATAGACCCAGGACAGGGCGCCAATCCATCCCTGGGCACACACTCACTCACACAGACACACTCTAAATGGGGCAATTTTGAGAATTCAATTAACTTGATCCATGTTTTTGGACTGTGGGAGGAAACCGGAGGAAACCCACGCAGACACAGGGAGGACATGGAAACTCCACCCAGATGGGGATTCGAACCGGGAATCCCTAGCGCCGAGAGGCGAATGTGCCAACCACTAAGCCACTGTGCCGCCCCATGTTAAATTAATTAATCTTAATTAAGTAACAATGTGCTTTTTTTTTAATGTGTTGTTCATCTGATGTCAGTTCTAAAACCTTCCAATCATCATTTTTTAGTGTTATCTACAGAGTAGAATTTAAAGAGGCTGGTTTCTTTTTCTTTGTGTTACAGATTTAATCTAATCAAAGTTAACGTAACACTAACATCTGATTCTGATTTTGTTTCCAAATCCACAAAACACAAACGTTTGCTTATAATTAATCAAATCATCATCTGTTTTATAACGTGTTCAAAACTAAACTAAAATTAAACATATTAATGAGGCGTCCACAACTTAAGAAGTGATTCTCTGTGTTAACTCCTACAGTGGTTGGCAAACTCTATAATTTTTTATATTTCTGCATAAATTTAATGCAGAAATAAATTGATAAATGTAATGATCTGTAGGTTCTGTTGTTGTTATGGATGATGATGATGATGATGATGATGATGATGATGATGAATAAAATCATGTCTGTGGTATTCACCTTCACACTGCACACGCGTTCAGATCACATGACTTTAGGAAGCTTTGTGTCTGTGTTTGGTATTTTCACCGTTTGGTGGACTCACTCTGACCGTTCTGATTGTACAGACGTGGACGTGATGTTGAAGGAACCAGCGCAGCTTCTTATCTCCCAGCTTGCCGTGGAGGTGAGCGTCGCCACGGCGCCCAACTCTGAGAATCAATCCGAGAGCACCAACCTGTAAAGAAGCGCCTCGTCCGTCGGATTCGGGGTTCTCTCAGGACCTGCGAGAGCTCGTTCTGTCCCGCAGAGGACGTGCTGTATATACACTGCACTGAGCTGACACCCCCCCCCCCATATCCTCCATGTGCCACACTGTTTCCTGCTGCTTGAGCTTTGATTCTGAATGTTTTTTTCTTTTGACAAATGTTTTCTATGAGAGTGATTTCCCGCAGGCTGCATGCAGAACACGCACACTCTTTATTGATCTGGTTCTGTTACTTCTAATCAGTTCGGCTGATCCATTATTTTTTTCTTTAAATTCATTTCACTTTAGAATGTAAATAGGAGCCACATCACATGGACAAAAGTTTTGGGATGCCTACAGTAGCTACTCTCACATCCCAAGTGGAGTTCCCCAAAGTTTTCCAAAATTTTGCCCTTTGAGTCAACAGCACGTTTGTGAGGTCTGACGTGGAGGATGGACGTGAGAACCTGACTTACGAAGGTGTTGCGTAGCGTGAGGGTCAGGCCCAAGTACAGACCATTTACACCAACCTCTGACACACAGCACGAAACAGAAGGGCCTTCCCCAAACTGTTTAATGAAACCAGAAGCACTCCGCAGTGCAGGATGCATGATTTTATTCATTTTTAAGAGGGTCGTCCCATTACTTTTGTCCATTAAAGGTGTTTGTGATCATGTTCTGGTTCTTCCAGATGAAACCAAACCAAAGTCCAGGATGATTAATTTTTCTATTTTAAATGAAAACATTATTAAAATGTATTTGCGTGGACAGGAACAGGGTACGAGGTGCACTTCCCCCGGGTTCTCGGCACATGGTTCTACAAAAGTGCAGTGCAGGACAACCTGCTGAAGAAGGTGGTCAGGAGGGAAGCTGAGAATTGTGGGAAATGCATCTCGTAGCTGAATCCTCTGTAAGATTGGGATTCTTAATTCACGCTGAGCTACACATAGAGATTTATATCAGATTATTATAAAATCTGTAAAAATATCAGTTTAACTGAAATCCTGACTTCATGACCTGATGTGTGTGGGTTTAGGGTTGGGGTTAGGGTCACCACATGGTTCCTGCTCAGTCCCTCAGTATTGAGGTGCAGAGGGAGTTTTGGAGCCTGAATTTATTCTGGACGTCTTTTTAAAAACGACGAGCGTCGGGTTCGTGATAGAGAATGATTTTATTTGAAAGTGTGTACGTCAGGAATGCCGTGTATAATACAACAGATCATTAACGAGATCATTACTCGTGCAATATACAGATCCGCTTTAAAGACAATCACTTTTATAAAATAGTTTTTAAAATGACTTTTCCTTTAAAGGACCAAATAATACAGCAATAAAAAGAGGATTGGAGGAGTTTAACATGTTCTCTAACGGGCGCTCATCAGAGATACCTCAAATGAAATGGAAGCGTTCAGCTGATGATAACTGATCAATAAAAACAGAACCCTGCGGCTCTAAAGTTACAACGACGACGATGCTGAGTCCTCAGATCAGAATGGAGGAGACGTTCTCCATCGTCCTAGCGTTTTGTGAAACGCTGTGAACTTTGTTCCTCTGAGGAACCATGCTGGAACCAAAGGACGCGCTGGAGACCCAGAGAGGCGCAGTTTCACTCAGGAAACATTTTAGGAAGCGTTCATCACTGAGATGATGTGACAGCTGGAGGGATGTTTTTTTGGATGTTTTTTTTTCTTTTTTTCAGCTTTTCAAAACCGCTGCTCTGTTCACTGTCTGCTAATAAAATACTATTTTACACTCTCGTGTGTTTTGATGGAATTTTTTTTTTAATTGATGATTATGAAACTTTTTTTTCCACTTAGCTGATTGATCAGCATTTTGAGCCGCGTCTGAAACATGTGACACAAAATAAATACAACATGGTGGTGTAACCATTGGCTCCTTTCTCAAACACTGCAAAGCTTCAGACCGGTTCAGACCACGGTGATGCCATCAGCAGTCTGTTATTTCAATTTGGAAAGCTCACCGCGTGACCCTAATGATTTTTTAAAATAGGAATACTTTAGGGATTAATGAAAAGCTCGTCAGGCCCAGAAAGCAAACAGGAAGACTGCTGCTGCCAGACAGACGATGAGGTTGGCATTAACCACGTGCCTCAGGTACGGGTCCTCCTCCAGGGAGCATGCCGCAGTCAGGGCTGGAGGAGGTGCAGAGGGTGGCTGTCCTCCAGATTTCTGTTCCATCCCACACAACCAGAGCAGAATGGACTTCATCTTAGAGGGCGATCCGGAGTCTGGAACAAGAAAAAACAAAAATAATCAATAAAATAAACATTTTGTAATATAATTTAATAAACACAGACACGATGACTGACACTTTTGCATAATTACACAGCAAATTATAAAATATACTCTATAAAAACGTATTAGTTCTGTGATCTGTCGCCCTCTGCTGTTTAAAAACCACATTACACACCAAACAACAATAACAATAAAACCAGAAATATTTGCATTTAGGGCGGCACGGTGGCTTAGTGGTCAGCACGTTCGCCTCCCAGCGCTAGGGATTCCCGGTTCGAATCCCCATCTGGGTGGAGTTTCCATGTTCTCCCCGTGTCTGCGTGGGTTTCCTCCGGGTTTTCCGGTTTCCTCCCACAGTCCAAAAACATGGATCAAGTTAATTGAGTTCTCAAAAAATTGCCCCGTTTAGAGTGTGTCTGTGTGAGTGTGTGCCCAGCGATGGATTGGCGCCCTGTCCTGGGTCTATCTGCCCAGCGCCCGAGACGTTCTCCCCTAGATGGGCATGGGGAACCCCACCGCGACCCTAATAGAGGATAAGCGGGAGATAATGAATGAATGAATGATATTTGCATTTACATTTGGTCATTTATTGGACGCTTTTATCCAAAGCGACTTACAAGGTGAGCACAGGGTTCATCACAACATCCCTGGAGCAATGAGGGTTAAGGGTCTTGCTCAAGGACCCACATTGGTAACTTCAGTGGACCTGGGATTTGAACCCCCAACCTTCAGATTGATAACCCAACACCCAAACGACTGAGCTACCACTCCCTACGAAATAATTCGTAAATAAATGTCTCAGAGCCAAAGACATTTCAGCTCCAGCATTCCATTAATTCTAAGCAAAATGAGACATTTTTAGAGGGCAAGTCTGGACCCATTTGAACAGGAGGTCCTTCAGAGAAGACAAACAGACCTGTTGTGTGCTCTTCAGAATCCCGGGTGCGTTCTCTGTTCTGCTGAATGATGCCGTCAATACTGATGATTCCAGCATCCTTCTCAAGCTCATCACTCACTGCTGGATCGAATCTGGAGAACCACGTCAGCCGACAGATCTGCAGCGGACGCAGCATCAAGACATTCAGATGACTTACATTTTGGAGGGTTTTCATCCAATAGCTTTCTCTTAATCCTATATTAAGGTCGGGAAGGAGGGGGGGGCTCACACATCCATTGCTGGGCAGACATTCACTTACACAAACACACATATAAACTATAGGGGCAATTTAGAGCACCCAATTTACTTCAAATCCAATGGAAGGAAACAGAGAACCCAGAGTAAACCCACACATGGAAAGTCCACCCAGTGGACATTGAGACACCTACAGGAACTACAGTAAAGTTCCCCTATAGGAAGTTAGAAGGTCAGACACTGATGTTGGACCAAAGAACCAGGTTCACAATTTTTTTCTATTTCAGTTCTATCTGTGAGGATCGAGGTCACGTCCCTGCGTGGATTTTTTTACACCAAATATAAACAAATACAACAAAAAAATGACATTTATTCATTGATTGATTCTCCCCGTTTCCATGTGGGTTTCCTCCGGGTTCTCCGGTTTCCTCCCACAGTCCAAAAACATGAATTAAGTCAATTGAGTTCTCCAAGTTGCCCCATATAATGTGTGTATGTGTGCGTGTCTGTGTGAGTGAGTGTGTACCCAGCGATAGATTGCCCCCATGTCCTAGGTGTATCTGCCCAGCGCCCGAAACGTTCTCCCCTGGATGGGCATGGGGACCCCCCCCGCAACTCTAATATAGGATAAAGCGGAAGATAATGGATGAATGATCTCTACCTTCTGATTGACCTGAACCAGTGTAAAAACAATACATACACTATAGTTCTTAAAACACAAAGCAAATGTAAACTGACAGAGTGTTTTAGAAGGATGTTTAATAACTGTAATAAGTTCATTCATTCATTCATTATCTCCCGCTTTATCCTCTATTAGGGTCACGGTGGGGTTACCCATGCCCATCCAGGGGAGAACGTTTCGGGCGCTGGACAGATAGACCCAGGACAGGGCGCCAATTTATCGCTGGGCACACACTCACTCACACAGACACACTCTATATGGGGCAATTTGGAGAACTCAATTGACCTTGATCCATGTTTTTGGACTGTGGGAGGAAACCGGAGAACCCGGAGGAAACCCACGCAGACACGGGGAGAACATGGAAACTCCACCCAGATGGGGATTCCAACCGGGAATCCCTAGTGCTGAGAGGAGAACATGCTAAACCACTAAGCCACCGTGCCGCCCCCTGTAATAAATGTGTTGGTTATTAAATATATAATTATCACTGGTTTTGAATGTTGGTGTGATGGTTTGGAACCTGCTCCGCTGTGGGCTTCTCTGTCGCCAGGCTGATGCACACGACTACAGCGAGTGTGAACAGGGAGAGGATGATGGAGAAGTACAGATAGTGAACGTATTTGATGATGTCAGGCCTGCCGTCGGCCTCATAGCACTGAGGGACGGGGTAAACGAAATCCAGCAACATTCTCACGATTCCAACCAGCAGCCCCAGCACCAAACCCCAGAACGCCCCCTGGATGAACCCAAAAGAATCAAAGTCTGTTATATGACAGAATCACAATGCAGTCATCATGTATGAAGGTCACCTTCTCGTTTGTTCTCCTCCAGAAGCAGCCAGCCATGAAGACAACCGAGACCGGCGGCTGCAGATACATACTGACAGACTGGATGTAGATGAAGAGCTGCCCCCCCTGACTGGCCTGCACCAGAGGAATCCATAGCACTGACACCACCACCAACACCAGAACAAACACCCTACAACCACATCAGGACACATGACACATGAGGACCACAGTCCAACATCAGTGCCTGACTTCTACAATCACTGAATGACAGAGAAGACGATATATTAAGACAAGACAATATAAGCTTTAATTATCCCAAAAGATAATCGACATCAATACAACAGCATCAAAGACAGAGAACCAAAGATCTATAAACATATTGACAAAATAAAAGTACAAAACAAATCCATAAAAATAAATAAAACGTAAAATAGGGTTAGAATTAGTTTTAAATTTACAAATTTTACAAAATTTTTAACTAAGAAATATAAGTATTGCATATGTGTTGTCATTTTTTTTTTTTTCTGATAAAACAGGTCTTTCTGCTCCTTAAATTTGATTGGCTAAGCCATTTGTTCAGCATCCATCATTAATAATAAATCTTAAAATACAGACTAATATAAACATATCAACAATAAACCTGTTACAGTTTTATAAACTGTGTTCTGTAAATTGGCCACGAGAGGGCAGTGTTTGGTTAGAGAAATCAGCAATTTTAATGATTTTGCATTCAATAAACGAATTTCTGAATTAAACTTTTGTTTTTTTTTATTATAGTGAGTTTGTAAGTGTTTTATTAAAGCAATCAGACTCTCGAGGTTTCATATTATTGTGAATAAATCACGTAAAGAGGTGGAGCTGTACTCCACTAGGTCGAGACTCATTATGGGATTTATTATAATAATGCCACGCCTGTTCGTAGCATATTGTTTTATAAAATGATTGGTGTGATTTTCCCGTACTGATGAAGGTTATGAAGAAATCCTCTACCTGCCAACGATCATGAGCTCCCACTCTGAAGCAGAGTGACGGAAATATCTCCAGAGGTCCATAGTGAAGAGAGTGCTGGAGCTGTTAAAGATGGAGGTCAGGGAGGACATCAGAGCCGCTAACATTACAGCAATCATCAGGCCTCGAAGACCTACACACACACACACACACACACACACACACACACACACACACACAGACACACACACAGACACACAAACACAACATTTATTTTGTAAATTAAAACACTCATCTTAAAGTTCCACTTAAAATACAGCAGGGACAAAAACCTGAAGGGAGGAGTTCCATGACCAGTTTGGCGTAGGCGATGTCTGAGCAGCCCACAGCATTCCCACAGACCTGCTCACAAACCTCCGGATCTGCACAGCCTACCTCATCTACACATCACCACCAACACACCCAAAAGCTTCTCTTAAATATTTATATACATCGATTTTATTGTCACCATAAAAAAAACACACACTCACACACACTCACACACACACTCTAAATGGGGAAATCTGGAGAATTCAATTAACTTGATCCATGTTTTTGGACTGTGGAAGGAAACCGGAGAACCCGGAGGAAACCCACGCGGACACGGGGAGAACATGGAAACTCCACCCAGATGGGGATTCGAACTGGGAATCCCTAGAGCTAAGAGGAGAACATGCTAAACCACTAAGCCACCGTGCCGCCCCATATATATGTCAGCTGATCACCTCAGACAGAGGTAGCACACATCTGCATGCCATCTGGGTTTATCACTGTGTTTATATCTGAATAAGAAAATAAAGTAAAAGCAATAAAACAAGCCCAGGTACCTGGATACAGGATTCTGCTGACCATGCCGGGGAGCACCATCATGAAAAAGGGCAGGATTTTCAGATAGGAAGCCAGCAGAGAACCTCCTTTGGCATGAAGCAGGTTCTTTGCCGCCAAGGAACGTTGCACTATAACCTGAGCAACCACCCAAAGAGACACATGCACACAAGTTACCAAAAAAGTCTTAAAAATGACAAAAAGAAGCAGCAAATTGATTAAAGATGCTCATTATATACTTCATTCTAATGATCTCATCCGTTACTGTGGTAACCTGATAATAGTGGAACCTTTTAAAACAGTGAATCATTTTAGAATCATTTAGTTTATAGACCTCCTTTCCTCACCTGATCAGAACACCAGTACCATATGGAGGGGATGGACATCCCCAACAGCACACCGGGCCAGGGCAGGTCAGAGGTGACAGGATCACGGAAAATGTGAAAGGCATCGTCCCGAGGGATCCCACAGGTGGAATTAGGAACTCTGACTGAGGGGATGGCGCTGCTGTAGCCGTCCAGTATCGCCTGCAAACCACCGACTTCTGCAAAGCCTTCAAGAAGAAGAACCAAACAAAAGTCCATGTTTTTGGACTGTGGGAGGAAAACAAAGAACACAGAGGAAACCCAAGCATCATGGGGAGAACATGCAAACTCCACCCAGATTAAGATTCGAACCTGGATCCCCAGAACATGCTAACCACTAAGCCACCATGCCATCCAATAACATAACATATTTATTAATTAATTTAAAGTTTCATGTACTCACTAAATCCCATGAGGGTTAGAGCCCCGATCAGCATGATGACCGTCTGAGCTGCATCTGTGTAAATGACCGCGGCAAGACCACCTGAAACAACATGCTTCTGATGATGACGCATCAATTAAAATAAAAAAAATAAATAAAATAAGCATTTAAGATCAATCAGTGGATGTACAGTATACATTTGCATAAAAAAATAATTATTATATATATATATATATATTCATTCATTCATTCATTATCTCCCGCTTTATCCTCTATTAGGGTCGCGGTGGGGTTCCCCATGCCCATCCAGGGGAGAACATTTCGGGCGCTGGGCAGATAGACCCAGGACAGGACGCCAATCCATCGCTGGGCACACACTCACTCACACACATACACACTCTATATGGGGCAATTTTGAGAATTCAATTAACTTGATCCATGTTTTTGGACTGTGGAAGGAAACCGGAGAACCCGGAGGAAACCCACGCAGACACGGGGAGAACATGGAAACTCCACCCAGATGGGGATTCGAACCGGGAATCCCTAGTGTTGAGAGGCGAACGTGCTAACCACTAAGCCACCATGCCGCCCTATATATATATATATATATATATATATATATATATATATATATATATATATATATATATATATATATATATATATATATATATATATATATATATATATATATAAAATTTAATAAATGTTCAGAAAAAAATTAACTATTTAATTTTATTCACATAGGCGGCACGGTGGCTTAGTGGTTAGCACATTCGCCTCTCAGCACTAGGGCTTCCTGGTTCGAATCCCCATTTGGGTGAAGATTCTATATTATATTTGCACATCTATACTATACTTTATTGTATTTATATCTAATTTTCTTATTTCGTTTCTGTCTCATGCGCCACATGTGATTCAATTGATAATAAAGTTTCCTTAAATCCTTGAATGTATTCCCCAAATCTAACTGCTGATTAATATAAAATGCAGAATGCTTCTTATTCTGTACCAAACTCTTCTAACCTGCGACCGTGTAGACAGCAGTGATGACGAGAAGCAGAACTACAGCCAGATAAATATTCCATCCCAGAGCCTGCTGAATAAAAACAGCTCCTGCATACATGTCCACCTGCACACAATTCAATTAAACCTCACTGTTAATATTCTGATATAATATGGTGAAAGAGCGAGAGTTTGGTTTAATTAGTAATCATTATTGTTCTTCTTAAAACCATGTACAAAGTATTTAACCTATTTTGCTGAGAAAAATATCTCACAAAAAATAATTTATTAAACAAACATTAACAAATAGTTTTACTCACCGAAATTTTGGTGAAAATGTATATAAATAAATACAAGACGGCAATAAATATCTGAATCCTTTTCCCCCCAAACCTCTTCTGAAGGTACTCTGGCATAGTCGTCACCTAGAACAGTTTTAATATTAATGTGTATGTATAATTTAAAGGTTCTATAGAGTAGAGGCCGGTCGAGTGGACAGGCATTCTGACCCCGGCAGCGATGTAGATGGGAAGGAAGAACCACGCGAGGAGCAGCACCATCAGCATCCCCTGTCAATCATAATCAGTCTCCATGAATTCATCATCCACCTGAACTTTATATGAACGACTTAACTTACATTCCACTCATAAGCAATGGGGCCTATCCCAGCTGCAGCTCCTGATCCAGCCAAGCCGACAAAGTGGCCACTGCCCACGTTACTCGCAAAGAGAGATGTGCCAACCTCCAATCACAGTGAAGACCGATATATTGCATTAATGTGAAACGTTTAGTCGCAACACTGCCGCAGTTTACAAAACTCATTCTGCAGATTTCTCAGTGTGATGTGATTTAAAAAAACAGAACACAATTATAAAAAATTATATATTGACAGAGAGCCTACATTTTTATTATTTATACACAAATAAACCAATTTACAATTAAATTAAGTCGATAAATCATTAATACACAACCTTAATGTATAAGTTATATAAACTGCGAACACTTACCGGCCACCAGGTCATGTTTTTGCCTGCAAGGAAGTATCCACTCACTGTGCTCCTCTTGGTTTTCCACATTGACTTAAAATACGTGACAAAAAAAGATCATTATTAATAAATACACAAATCACAAACCTTAAAGACATGTATAAAATCTAATGCAGGGGTTCCAAAACTTTGCAGACCAAGTAGCTCCCAATATCAAAGCAAAACCTTCAAGTACCGCCTCTGTAAAGAGGTGTGATCAGTCCCGGCGTGTAGCGGAGAACAGTTCCACCTCTTTACGTGATTTATTCAGAATAATACACAACCTCAAGAGTCTGATTGCTTTAATAAAACACTTACAAAAACACTGTAATAAAAAAGAAGCCTTGATTCAGAAATGCGTTTATTGAAAGCAAATGGTTAATAATCTGCCCTTCCGCGACGTAAACTAGTCCGGTTTTCACGTTAAAACATGATTCCGGTTTCTTCAACAATCAAACACTGCCATCTAGTGGTCAAATTACAGAATACAGTTCACAAAATACGTCGAGGAACGTATGTATTAATGTACAATAACGTTGTATTTTTATATTATTATCTTTGTACCGCAGTTTGAGAACAACTGATATAATGTACTGAGTAAAGGAAAACTGTGAACCTCATGAGAGCGCTGTAAGATGATCTGACACTAATGCAGGCCTTATTTTAAAGCCTAATTTGAATAAAAAGCACAAAATTTTACACACAATCTCTACCCAAAACTATTTGGAAAATGCAATGGATTCAGGAATCAAATTAAAAAATTAAAACTTTTCCTCACACTTTGTTTAATAGATATAAGTGTGCAAATATAATGTCATGACAACGGTTTAAGAGAAACCTACCCATAAACCTATCGCCAGGATCAACAGAAAATAGACAGCAAGCACCGCTATATCAGCTGCAGGCAGGACAGTCGGTCGCCTCGAGTCCCCTTCAGTGGGTGCAGGGGGGACACTGGGGGTCTCGGTACCAGCCATGTGCTCCAAGATCAAAAAAAGCAGCAAGGGTATGTCAAACTAAATCATCCTCTCACAGACACACACACACACACACACACACACACACACATAATAATCTAAAGCAGTATGTGGCATTGCAATTCCTTGTACACAACCGCATCAGATGCACAAAATTATGTGGAGAGGTGTAAGAAAGTTGCTCAGGGGCTCAACAGAAAAAAAAATTGACAATACTGAGCTTAAATCATGAACATTTAACCCTTAAACACTATGCTACACACACAACACACTGCATTTAATAAATCTATAGAGGTGGAGGAGGTGGTGGAATGGATTTTATATAAATCATCCTGAGGTTTTGGATAAATAGACAATGTCCACCACATCTTCCATCCATACATTATCTCTATCCTATATTAGAGTTGCTGGGGGGGGGGGGGTTCCCCATGGCCATCAAGGGGAGAACGTTTCGGGCGCTGGGCAGATACACCCAGGACAGGACGCCAATCTATCACTGGGCACATACTCACTCACACTGACACTCACACAGACACACTCTATATGGGGCAATTTGGAGAGCTGACGTGATCCATGTTTTTGGACTGTGGGAGGTAACCGGAGAACCTGGAGGAAACCCACGCGGACACAAGAGGACATGGAAACTCCACCCAGATGGGGATTCGATTTTGGAATCCCTAATGCTGAGAGGAGAACATGCCAAACACTAAGCCACCGTGCTGCGTCCACCACATCTTCATCCATCCATTATCTTCCCCTTTATCCTTTATTAGGGTCGCAGAGGGGTTCCCCATGCCCATCCAGGGGAGAACGTTTCAGGCGCTGGGCAGATAAACCCAGGACAGAGGGGCAATCCATCACTGGGCACACACTCACTCACACAGACACACTCTTTATGGGGCAATTTGGAGAACTCAATTGACTTGATCCATGTTTTTGGACTGTGGGAGGAAACCGGAGAACCTGGAGGAAACCCACGCGGACACGAGGAGGACATGGAAACTCCACCCAGATAGGGATTCGAACCTTTTACGCCTTCACTCCCTGCACATTATTTCATTAGAAACTCATTGCTATCAAATGTATATGGGTTCAGAAATACGACGCTGACTCATGTCCACCAATCAGGCGGTCCCGTCTCCCACAGCCGTGTGTCAGGTCTGATCAAGTCAACAACACCATCTGCCATCTGAAGAAGTAGAAGCAGAGAGTCAGAGAGTCACTCACCAGCAATCACGTTTACAGACCGGGCTGACGGAGGTGGACGAACATCACAGAGTTCCAGCTTCTGAGCCCGCAGACATGTCCCGCTGCCTGCGCCTGAGGGATCAAACTCCACATTAAGACTCCACACGCTGGTTAACGTGTAAGGATGTTTTATTACCAAAACCAGGACAGAGTCGCAGTAACAGGAATAAAATAATGAGCTGAAAGCAAGGTACAAAAAAACCTACTGAAAAAAAAGAAAACATGTTCTTATGAATCAGCTTTTTTTTAAGAAGACAAACTAAAAGACAGTTGGCAGCATGTCATCATCTCACTTTACAATCATCTGATGTGTGTCTAATCTCAAATCAAGCACTTTTATAGATTAAAAACCACGTGAGAAGAAAAGTTCACACATATACAGTATATTATATAATTAAAAACATTATTTTATATTATCTCTCTTTCCTTCTTAAGCATTCTTATAACCGAGTAACGCTCAAAGCTCAATCTGTATTACAGCAACAAAAAAAATCATCTATAAAGGGGAAAATTATAACACGTTCTTTAAACTTACATTAAAGAGTTGTCATTTAAAATACATTTCTTTTTTTTAATTTATTTTCGAGACGTAATGCTTATTTCAGAGGTCAGAATAGACGGGTGATGTCTCTCACTGTGACTGATTGGACTCTGCAGCCGAGTTAAAAGACAAAAACTCAGGTTAAATTATTGTAAGTATTGAAAAATGGATCCATTAAGTCTCAAAACCATGTGAGATACTTAAAAAAACAACGGTCCAAACAAGAAAAACAATCATGAACACGGACCAAAAAACAAATAGGAATAAATTAACATACAAACAGGGTTATATATATTTTTATCAAAAATACACGAAAATAAGAAGCTTATTCGTAAATTACAAACATTGCCCTTTGAAATAATTCATCTGGACAGTCTAAAAGCCGGAGTGATGTGCAAATGATGTCCCCCGTTTATTTAGAGTTATGTTGCTAACAGAGTTGATGTGAGAGGCATGCTTTCTGTATTAACAGGAACTGGGAGTAAAGTGGAGTACGGTGACCTGTGAGGGGCGGAGTACACCACCCTCAGAGATTACACTCTAAAGGTTCAA
Organism: Corydoras maculifer; assembly: GCA_019802435.1. Lineage (NCBI taxonomy): Eukaryota > Metazoa > Chordata > Actinopteri > Siluriformes > Callichthyidae > Corydoras > Corydoras maculifer. Next base: position 177,120 of record JAFMOD010000021.1, read on the forward strand.
ACTACAACAACGACAGAGTGCAACGTCAGCATTCCGAGCGTTCATCAGGAGCGTGGACTGTGTGTGCAACGCGACCTGTAGAACGCTGCCACCATCAGTGTAAGAGAAATCTCATGTAAAGTGCAGGAGAACATGGACTTCATCCTCTATTAGGGTCGCGGGGGGGGGGGGGGTTCCCCATGCCCATCCAGGGGAGAACGTTTCGGGCACTGGGCAGATACACCCAGGACAGGATGCCAATCCATCGCTGGGCACACACTCACCACACAGACACACTCTATATGGGGCAATTTGGAGAACTCAATTGACTTGATCCATGTTTTTGGACTGTGGGAGGAAACCGGAGAACCCGGAGGAAACCCACACGGACACGGGGAGAACATGGAAACTCCACCCAGATGGGGATTCGAACCGGGAATCCCTAGTGCGAGAACGTGCTAAACCACTAAGCCACCGTGCCGCCAACATGGACTTCACGGCTCTAAACGAAACCTTTAAGATGTTGGGATTTTATTGTGGCTTAGTGGTTTAGCATGTTCTCCTCTCAGTGCTGGGGATTCCAGGTTTGAATCCCCATCTGGGTGGAGTTTCCAGGTTCTCCCCATGTCTGTGTGGGTTTTCTTCAGGTTCTTCCATTTCCACCCCCACAGTCCAAAAACATGGATTCACGGTAAATTGCATGCTCTAAATTGCCCCATATAGTGTGTGTTTGTGTGCGAGTGATAGACTGGTGCCCTGTCCTGGGTGTCTCTGGTGTATCTGGGTGAAAGGTCCTCACCTGGATGGACATGGTTAGAGAATTAGAAGGAAGCTAATGAATGAATGTTGGTTTAAAGAGGGAGGGGCTTAAGATGCACCCCATTATAACCAACAAACTTTTCTTCTTCCACAAAGATCAAAGCCTTTTCAGTCCTAAACATGGAAATGATCTCAAATACATGTATACATATTTGGGGTTCTACTTCAGTCGGTATGATTAATTATTCAGTTTATGTTAATTAGTTCGGTTTACAGAACAGTTAAAGCACTTTGTAGGTTTAGCAGCAAACGAATGGCCGAGCTGAACAGAAAGCAATAGAGATAGATACAGCGCAACGTGAGCGGCTGCAGCAACTACATCCTCAGATATTATTCATCTAGCGCATATTATTCACGTATTAAATCTAAAAGGACGTTCCGTCACGGAAGGTATTACTGAATTAAGACAAAAGTTTTAGTATTAACACAGCGCCATCCCAAAAGTCCAAGGTCTACGGAAACACACTCATCAAGAACACACTGCATCTGTTAAACCCTCTTTACACTTTAGCCTTTAAAACACTTCTGTTTTTACATCGTTCACAGTTTTGCACATTCACATGTTCCACAAAACCCTGAAGAACGTAAGCAGAACGCCGAGGTCCCGCTTCTGTAGCAGAGTCTCTGTGAAGGAACCACGTCCTCCGCTCAGGTTTGCACCGTTTATGTGTATAGCGTTTTCATATTTTGGAATAACAGCATGATTAATGTGTAAATAAATCTGTGTAAAGTTCGTACGTCCGCCCGGCGCCTCACCAGGCGAGAGGCGAGGCCAGGCGGGGACTGCGAGGAGGCTGCACCTCCGTGGCCTGGTTATCCATTATGGCTCTCTGAAACACACATAGCTCAACGATTATAACAAACTTGTGATAAAGTGTATCTGCAATAACTTTTTAAAGGTTGGAAAACACCCGATGGGTAGCGTAGGGCGAGTGTGAGAGGCAGCACTTATAGAAAGGTAGGTTTGCTTCGGTTTCCGTCACCATTTATTTTATACACCCAAAAAAACTACAGACACATTTACAGGCGGTCACACAGGCACATGGAAAAACCGTAATCTCTTTACTCAGAGAACAACAAATAACTGCACAATCAAATGTCTCCTTCAAATCACCTGCACCACTTTTCTCCCCCACTGTGGCTAAAGTAGCCCTATTTAAGTAACTAACCCCTCCCCCCAGTTCATACCATACTTCTTATGGGGTAACTGTAGAGGTGATAGTATACATTCATTCATTCATTCATTCATTCATTCATTATCTTCTGCTTTATCCTCTATTAGGGGCGGGGGGGGGTTCCCCATGCCCATCCAGGGGAGAACGTCTCAGGCGCTGGGAAGATACATCCAGGACAGGGCGCCAACCCATCGCTGGACACACACTTACTCACACAGACACACTCTATATGGGGCAATTTGGAGAACTCAATTGACTTGATGCATGTTTTTGGACTGTGGGAGGAAATCGGAGAACCCGCCCTTCAAAAAATTTTTATTATCCTTTATATCACATGTGGTACATGAGACAAAAACGTAATTATGGCTTACGGACCCCGATTACGCCGTTCTTTTAAAGTTTGCTTTTATTTAGGTATGCACGGTGTCTCGCACGGCCAATCTGCAATTACACACACCCTCTCTCTTCAGGAAAAGCAGCTCTCTAATTATTATTATAATCAATGTAGAATCAATGTAGGTCAAATGTCATTTATAATGAATTCACAGCATGAGAAACACTTTTACTGAAATTAAATAGTGATAATAACAAAAGTGTAACTGAGGGTTAAACACCAACCTCAAACTTGGAGATAAAGTCAGAAAAGATGCCAAAGAAAGCCTCGATCGTAGTGGCTTTGCCATCCTCACCAAAATAGGACGCCACCTTGTGGAATTCCTCCAGTGATCGTTGCTGTAGGGACTCCAGAGACTGTATGGCAGGGTGACTGTTTTCCAAAAAGCCCTGCACCCCACGAGCAGTTCAGGAAACACACATTCATCATAATTATCACATTCAGTCTGAATACATCAGGATCCCTGAATCAAATTTTATAAAATGGGTCGTTCTGTTTCTCAATTCTGATTGGCTGAGTTGTTTGTCCTGCCGTGACATCATTAACAATACCACACCCCTCTGAGCGCCTCACATTGGTATCAGTGTGTGATATACAATACATTATATATATTCGTTCATTCATTATCTCCCACTTTATCCTCTATTAGGGTCGTGGTGAGGTTCCCCATGCCCATCCAGGGGAGAACGTCTCGGGCGCTGGGCAGATAGACCCAGGACAGGGCGCTAATTCATCGCTGGGCACACACTCACTCACTCACACACACACACACTCTATATGGGGCAATTTTGAGAACTCAATTGACTTGATCCATGTTTTTGGACTGTGGGAGAAAACCGGAGAACCCGAAGGAAACCCACGCAGACACGGGTAGAACATGGAAACTCCACCCAGATGGGGATTCGAACCGGGAATCCCTAGCGCTGTGAGGCGAACGTGCTAAACCACTAAGCCACCGTTTCGCCCTACATTATATTAAATCATAAAATACAGATTAATATAAACAGATCAGCACTAAACCTGTTACACTGTTTTTTAAACTGCATTCTGGAATTTGGCCACTAGTGTTTGATGGTTAGAGAAAATAGAATCCTGTTACTCAGCGATCAGCATTCCCTTTAAAAACCGGACTAGATTACATTGCGGAAGATTGAATTATTAACGATTTTGTTTTTTACTAAACGCATTTATAAATTAAACCTTGTTTTTTTATTATAGTGTGTTTGTGTTTTATTAAAGCAATCAGACACTCGAGGTTGTGTATTATTGTGAATAAATCACGTAAAGAGGTGGAACTGCACACGTTGGGACTAATAACACCTCTTTAAGGGATTTATTTATAATAATGCCACACCCTCTCATACCGTATTATTTTCTTATATATGAGGCATCATTTCAGATTTTGCCGTGAGGATACACCCATAACAACAGCAAAGCGGTCCTCAGAAGAGGCTGGCATCTGCTGGCAGGCTGAACGGATGTCCTGTATAGTGCAGTGCAGGTCGTTCATCTCCGCTGTGATATTCCTCTGATTCACTAACGCAAAACAAAAATCACAGTCAGTCCTGAACCACATCGCGTTTGGAGCAATGGCTGTTAACATCGATCCACTAAACATTAAACCCGTGTTTTCAGCTCACCTTTGGCTGCTTGCTGTACAGTGGTGAGCTCTTTGGCAAAATCCAGAACCTCTGGGAAATGCTGACACAACGATTTAACCAGAATATGAAGGAAGGTGGATTTTCCATCCACTGTTTTAGTCGTTCCAAGCTGAAAATGAGAACACAGAACAATCCCGGTCACGAAGAACCTTAAAAACACATAACTGAAGCCAAAGTGGATCCAAACTAACCTCCGTTAAAAAGTTGATCTTAAAGCCGGTGGTCTTACCTCCTCTGGGTTGACCATTGTTTAGATAATTTCCCATGGCAAGAACAAACTAATAATAAAAGTACAAAATATTCATTTTTAAAATAATATAGTGTGTATTTAATACTGCAGTAAATAAAGTAAACCCTATATCTGCAGTATAGTGTATAATATAGATACACAAAACTTTAATAACAAATTTAATAACAAACATAAGATTGAACCATCGTACTGTGACCGACAGAATGTGAGAAAGATGGAAATATGACTGTGGCAGGAGGAGTGTGGGGGGGGGGGGATGAGACCGTAATTAGAGGTAATTAATGCACCTGATGAAGGTGTTTTCAGCTTTTAACTTCCATCCTGCCATCATCTTCTGCTTTATCCTATATTAGGGTCGCGGGGGGGGGGGGGTTCCCCATGTCCATCCAGGGGAGAATGTTTCGGGCGCTGGGCAGATACACCCAGGACAGGGGGGCAATCTATCGCTGGGCACACGATCACTCACACACACACACTCTATATGGGGCAATTTGGAGAACTCAATTGACTTGATGCATGTTTTTGGACTGTGGGAGGAAACCGGAGAACCCGGACATGGAAACTCCACCCAGATGGGGATTCGAACCAGGAGGCAAACCAGCTTTTAATAGTTTTTTTTTTATTGATTTCAGCTTTTAATTCACAACACTGCAGAATGCTTCAGTGACCTCAAAGGACGTTATCCATTCAAATATTCAAGGAAAATTTATTGTCATTTACGTAACATGTGGTACATCAAATGTTTCACGGACCCAGTTTACCCTAAGAAGTAGAACTTTAAAATTTAAATATTACATTAAAAGAAAAAAATGTAAAATTAAAAATTAAATACAGCGGCGCATACATAATACAAATGTAAATAAAAAAATATAATAGCAAAAAAATGTAAATAATTAAAATTTTAATGGAAAGCTGTCGTAGTGTCACTGTGTTTATGGAGAGTGCCGGTTGATTTAGAATTTAGTCATCACTAAACGTCAAAGGAACCCTAATGAAACTCTAATGACGTGTTCTGATGGACAGAACCTGAAGTCTGTTGGTCCAGAGGTTTCGCTGCAACAACCTGAATCAGTTTATTCGTTTTGATTTCACAGACCTGTTTTTACTCATCAACACATCTGTATCTTAACGATGAATCCCTCACTGAGCCCCGGTCCTCACAAGGTTTATTCCTTTTAAATCCCAATTCACAGGGAGTTTTTCCTGGCCACTGTTGATTCCTTGTTTTTTTTTTTTGAGGGTCAGGTTTAGAACCCTCTGTATGAAAAACTCCAAACTTTTACCTCCAGAATCTTGGCTAGTTTTTTGCTGTTCTTGAGTTCCAGTGAAGCCTCGTACACACACTCGTATCCCGCTCGCATTTCATCCGTTTTTTCCTGCAGGGTGCTTTTAAAGTGCAAACTTCTCAAGCGGGTTTTGTACTCTGGTACAGACAACATCTAAAATAAACACACACACACACACACACACACACACACACACACACACACACACACACACACACACACACACACACACACAC
>JAFMOD010000021.1:189337-221208 GCA_019802435.1 Corydoras maculifer
TTCGGGTGCTGGGCAGATACACCCAGGACAGGGGGCAATCGCTGGGCACAAAAATATAATAAAATAGTGTGTGTATATATATATATATATATATATATATATATATATATATATATATATATATATATATATATATATATATATATATATATATAAATAAACAGTGTACATGTACATAGTGTGTGTGTTTGTGTATTTATTATTATATTATATTATAGATTAATCTGGTTTGTTAATATTATATAAATGTAAATAAGTGAATTCCTGCAGTATTAATTGTAATAAAGTCAGAATAGTTTCTTACTTGTCCCCAAATAGTTCCCTCTGAGTTCTCCACTTGCTCCCAGCGCAGCCTCTTAACATTCATGGTGCTGGAGTCTGATTTCTGTGGTGAGGACCTGGGCAAAGGAGGTGGCACACAGGGAGGAGGCAACGGTGGAGGCGGCGGAGGCTCCACACCGGACTCCTGATGGTGATGGGGCTGAGACTGAGACGGGTGATGCGGTTGAGTCTGAGCTTCGTGATGGTGCTGATGGTGGGCTTGCTGTTGCAGGGGGTGTGGACTCTGTCTGGTTTGAGTTGGAGGGGGTGCAGGGTGGCTCTCGTGTTGGAGCGGTTGTGGGTGCTGCTGGGGTGGAGGAGGAGGCAGAGGCTGGAAGGTGGAAAGAATCTGAGTCTGATGCGGTTGGTGAGGCTGGTGGATGATGTGATACTGAGGGGCCGACTGCGCTGGCTGGATCTGGTGGATGTGCTCGATCTGATGGATGTGCTGTGCCTGAGGAGGTGGAGGGGGCTGGGCTGAGGAGAACACCTGATGGGATGGCTGACCGGGGTAAACCGATGGATTCGGGTGGAGATGAGCCTGGTGGGGCTGTGGCGTGGGCCGACCCGAGTGGGTCTTCTGTTGGGACAGCTGCACATGGTGCACGTGTCTGTCGGCTCGCTCCAACATTTCGAGTCTCTCGAGACGTTCCATCCATTCCAAATGTTCCAGTCGTTCCAGCCTGTCCAGCCTGTCCAGTCTGTCCATGGAGCTTGAGAGGTGAGCCTGATGGCTTTGATAATGAGGATGGTGAGCCTGCGGTCCGGATGGAGGCTGGAACGCCTCATAGACGTTTCTATCAGAGGGCTCCGTCCTCTCGATTTTGTCCAGCCTGTCCATGGAGCTGGAGAGTGGCGTGGCATGCGTATGATGAGCCTGAAGGCTCTGCTGCATCTGACGACTCTTCTGAGCCTGATGGACTTGATGGCCGTGTTGGGACTGATGGAGACTCAGTTGGTATCCCTCCGGATGCTCTGGGTTCGGATGTCTTTGGTACATCACGTGGCTTGGGATGGACGTTGGAGACATATCTGGGGAAGGCAATGGGGGCAAGGACTGGTGCATTAAGGGATGCTGGGAGTGGCTGCTGGGGGCTGTGGGTTGCACCGGGAGGGACTGGTGCTCCTGCACGACCTGCTGAGCCAGCAACTCCTCACGAGTCGGCAGGACCTTGTTAATGGACTGTCTCTTCGCAGGAGGGTTGGCCCTGGGAGGGGGTGGAGGCGGAGGCCCCGGGTGACGGCGGAATGTTAGAGGTCTGGACGCCTGCTCAAAGTTGTTGGGCGGTTGAGGATCATTGAACTGAACGGGGGGCGGAGGGGGAGGGGTGAGCGGAGGTGGAGGGATGTGCTCAGAGCTGGAGGAGTACGTTAGGGAGCTGGCATCGTCGCTGCTGCTGTGCACGTCGCTGGCACTGCTCAGCTCCGGAGGAATGTACGGGCCCTCATCCTCCTCTTCATCTTGCTCTTCAACATCCTCGTCTTCCTCGTCCTGCAGGGTCATCTGGACCACATCCTGGAGGTATAATCAGGCACATCGACAATCTGATTACAATCAATTAAAACGGTTTAATGAGACACGTTTGCGAGATCATCTCAGAACGTTCTGGATCCACCCCGTACCTCCTCATAGTCATTTTCTGGAGATAGGAAGTCATCCACGGACAGCTGATGTCCCAGCTGCTCACTGAGCGCCTCCATGAACAGGTCCGTGTCCGCACTCTGGGGGGGGCGGGAGAACGTGTACCGCTTTTTACGACTGGGAGGGCTGGTCAGGTATTCTGGGGGGCTCGGGGGATAGTCAGGGGGAGATGGTGGGGAGAGAGGTGGGCTGTCCAGGGTGATGTAGGGGTTGGACTCAGTACTGCCCTGCGATGGATAATCCGGAGCATAGCGTCCCTGGGGACTGGGCAGTGACTCGGACCAGGCTACCGGCTGCAGGGGTGGAGGAGGCGGGGGAGGAGGAGGAGGAGGGGGCTGGACCAGGATCTTACGACTGCCTGTGAACCGGTCATCAAATCAAAGAGTTTGAAATTTATAGATTAATTAAATATTATTTCATTGATTAATGTCAGAGTGTTTGGGTTTGGGTACCTGACGTGGCCCGCACTGAGGGGGAGGACGACTTAGTCCTGACAGACTGACTCGATAAGTGAGGGTAAATGTCCATCAGCGTTTCTGGAGCAGGAGGAGGGCGGCTTTTCAGGGATTTGGACCTCTTCCCTGCGTGCACGTTTTCCAGCTCGGCGTACACAGCGGACAGCTGCAGCAACAGAGTCGGACCGACGGCATCAGCAACGGTGGAAAAACGTTCTGTATGTATTAACAGGTCTGCCGAGCACGGCCGCTTACATTCGTGAGATTGTTGGGTGTCTCTGGTAGAGAGGTCCCATCGCCTGACTGCCGTTCTCCAGGAGCCAGTCTCATAGGGGCCACGTCGACCGGCTCGGTCCGAATCCCTAATCGAACAATTAAACGAGCAGCATTCGCTCATTTACTTACAAAACATGTAAAAACCTTAAATACATTTTAAATTCCAGCTCTGTTTCCAGAAGAGGTTCTAGAAACATTAATTTAATAAGAAACAAACCAAAGTTTCAAAGATGAACATTAATTATAAATAATAAGTATTTACACGTCATTATATTAATACTACAATCTTTATAAAAGCACGTGATTGTAAGTAAAGTAAAATGTAATAATTCATTCATTCATTATCTTCCGCTTATCCTCTATTAGGGTCGCGGTGGGGTTCCCCATGCCCATCCAGGGGAGAACATCTCGGGCGCTGGGCAGACAGACCCAGGACAGGGTGCCAATCCATCGCTGGGCACACACTTACTCACACAGACACACTCTAAATTGGGCAATTTTTGAGAATTCAATTAACTTGATCCATGTTTTTGGACTGTGGGAAGAAACCGGAGAACCCGGAGGAAACCCACGCAGACACGGGGAGAACATGGAAACTCCACCCAGATGGGGATTCGAACCGGGAATCCCTAGCGCTGAGAGGCGAATGTGCTAACCACTAAGCCACCGTGCCGCCAAATGTAATAATAATTATTATTATTATTATTATTAATATTATTGTTATTATTATTATCATTATTATTTTATTATTATTATTATTAGTAGTAGTAGTATTATGCTTCTCATGATTATTATGCTGATTATACTCATCCATCCATTCATTATCCTCCCCTTATACCTCCTGGGGGGGGGGGGTGTTCTCCATGCCCATCCAGGGTAGAACGTTTCAGGCGCTGCACCCAGGACAGGGCGCCAATCCGTCACTGAGCACACTCACTCACTCAAACACAAGTGGGGCAATTTAGAGCATTCAATTTACTTTGACTCCATGTTTTTGGACTGTGGGAGGAAACCGGAGAACCCGGCGAAAACACTGCACGTACACGGGGAGAACATGCAAACTTTACCCAGATTGGGATTCAAACCTGGATCCCCAGAGCTGAGAGGAGAACATGCCAACCACTGTGCCACTGTGCTGCCCTATTATTATTATTATTATTATTGTTATTGAATTAATCATACCCATCCCCAGATGAGTTCCAATAACCAGGTCATCTGAACTACGCCCTCTCACACTGCTGCGGTACGTGGTCCCCGTCACCTTCATTGAACTACTGCGTCGGTGGGGTTCCGGAGCGGCAGGTTCTGGTTCTGCGACTGGCACTTCATACAAACAGAAATGTGGGTTTTAAGATTTTCAGAGTGACGATACAGAATATATAATAATCCACTAATCTGTCATACGAACTTTCTTTATGATCCTTAATTATAATCCCGATGTTGATATGTAAATTAATGAGAACTGAAAATCCCAAACGACTCACATGTGACTTTATAACCGAGGAAACGGGAGATTTTGCTCTGGCAGTGCTCCTGCTCCTCGTACGTCAGCAGCTGATAAATAAACTGCCAGATCACCTGTTTAGCCGGAGTGTCCAGCACCGGAAACACATCCACGATCAGTGTGTCCACATTCCTACAAACCACAGGACATTCCTTACACCAGCATCAGTTTAATACATCCATCCATGCATCCATGGGGGGGAGGGGGGGGGTTCCCCATGCCCATTCAGGGGAGAACATTTTAGGCGCTGGGCAGATACACCCAGGACAGGACGCCAATCTATCACTGGACACACACTCACTCACACAGACACACTCTATATGGGGCAATTTGAAGAACTCAATTAACTTGATCCATGTTTTTGGACTGTGGGAGGAAACCGGAGAACCCGGAGGAAACCCACACGGACCCGGGGAGAACATGGAAACTCAGATGGGGATTCAAACCGGTAATCCCTAGTGCTGAGAGGAGAACATGCTAAACCACTAAGCCACCGTGCCGCCCCAGTTTAAGACATTTGTATGGAAATTAGTCTCCATAAAGCTTAATTTGTAATTATTTAAAGGTAAACGATGTTATTTTGACATTTATGTAATGCTGCGGCCAATCCTAACATCAGCTGGATGAGGAAACATCACAGAGATACAGAATTTCAAAGACATAATTTAATTTCCGGTTCTAATCTTGGGTTGGACGGATAGGCCCCGCCTTCCATGTGGATGTCCCTACATGAGCATTGTTACAGAACACGTTCTCTTTTTCATGTTAACAGTTTCCCGGATGGGCGTGGCCTCTTTTAGCAGCATGAAGCCCCTGATACAGTGGTATGATGGTTCAGGATGGTTTAAGGAGAACATCCAAATCCCCAGATCTCAATCCCATCCAGCGTCCGAGGGATGTCCTGGAAGGACACGTCTCATCCATGGAGGCTCCACCTCAGAACGGACAGGAGTTAAAGGATCCGATGCCAACAACTTGGTGCCAGATAGAACGGCACATGTTCAGGGGTCTAGTGGAGTCCATGTCTCGATGGGTCAGGGTTGGTTTGGCATCATTAATATGACGTCTGATAATGTTTTTATATAAAACAGAGTAATGAGATGTCTGCGATGCTCAAACACACATACTGCTGTCCACTGAGCAGAGAAATGATAAATAATAAATGATAAATAATAATGAATAAATGCGGTATTATCTGACCGATGCTGGAAAAAGGCCTCCAGTGCCTTGCAGATGGTGTATCTCTCCTGCAGGGTGAGCAGGTGCTCCAGCTGCTGGCTGAAGGTGCGGCCATGCACTCGGATGCTGGGCGGCAGGATCTCGGCGACCCACTGCAGGGAGCTGAGCACGGGGGAGCGGGGGGAGATGTCCAACGGTTCGGGCTCGGCCAACGTGAAGGACGGAGGACCGTCCTCAACCACCAGGGAGGGCATTGCTCCACTGCCCTGCAGCATTGCCACCACCTTCTCATGGACGCAGCTCCTGTGACATCACATGTCATTTATTTGGGACATTTTAATAATAATATAACCATGTATAAAAAATATGTAAAAGAATATTTCCAGTCAACCGGATTTTTTATATAATAAACATAAAAAAAAACTGCTGGACTTTATCAAAATTTAATGAATACGTTAAAAAAAATGTTTTTTTTTACCCTGAACCTTTTTATTGTTCAATGAAAAAATAGAATGCACTATATTGCCAAAAGTAAATGCTCACCTGCCTTCACTCCCATATGAGTTTAAGTGACATTACATTCCTAATCCAAAATGTCTTGGTATGCTGAAGCATTCAGAGTTCCTTACACTGGAACTAAAAACTAAAAAAAAGAAAACTCAAACTCGTCCATCAGATCGCCAGTCTGTGTTCTATTAGAGTTCCACACTGGAGTTAAGATAAGATAAGATTAATCTTTATTTGTCCCACAAAATAAAGAGAGCGACCCGTTCTTTCTTACAGTCTGCATGTGTAGAGGCTTGATTTCATACACCTGCGGCCATGGAAGGAATTGGAACACTGATTCTGATCATTTGGACGGGTCAGTACATACTTTTGGTTTAGAAAGAGCATCTATACAATATAATCCTGCAGGGCGGCTATAAGTTTATAATGCATTTGAAGCTGCATTAATTTAAAGATTTAATTTTTTTTAGATTGTGTTACTTTAATGATTCCATGATTTATTTTATATGATGGTTTTGATTCATCTGTGATCTTGTGCAGTCTAGTAGGACTGGAACTCTATACCTCATGTCAAGCCCGTTAAGAAACAAGATCCGATCTCCGGGTTTGAGTCCGGCTTTCTCAGCAGGACTGCCTGATGTGTGAAGACAGAGAAAAGTTCTCCTTACAATAAAGTTTATTTCAAAGAAAGTGTATTTCTCATTTGAACAATGTTGTTCATCTAAAAACAGAAGGTTGACAATGTAACACTCATTCATAATCAATCAGACATTATTATATATATATATATATATATATATATATATATATATATATATATATATATATATATATATATATATATATATAAGGGTGGCACGGTGGCTTAGTGTTTTAGCATGTTCTCCTCTCAGCGCTAGGGATTCCTGGTTCGAATCCCCATCTGGGTGGAGTTTCCATGTTCTCCCCGTGTCCGTGTGGGTTTCCTCCGGGTTCTCCGGTTTCCTCCCACAGTCCAAAAACATGGATCAAGTTAATTGAGTTCTCCAAATTGCCCCATATAGAGTGTGTCTGTGTGAGTGAGTGTGTGCCCAGCGATGGATTGGCGCCCTGTCCTGGGTGTATCTGCCCAGCACCCGAGACGTTCTCTCCTGGATGGACATGGGGAACCCCACCGCGACCCTAATAGAGGATAAAGAGATGATGAATAAATGAATGTATATATATATATATATATATATATATATATATATATATAAGATTAGATTTAAATTTATTGTCATTGGGCAGAGTACAAGTACAGGGCCAATGAAATGTAGTTAGCATCTAACCAGAAGTGCAATATATACATTATTTACATAATAGTAACTAATAGTAAAGTGCAGTAGTACTTATAGTACTACTAGTATATATATATATATTATCTTAATCCTTAGGGTCATGTTGGGGGTTGAATCAAAAAAGCCCTGGACTTTTTTTGGTTTGTGACTCTACCTGGGATGACGGAGTCGATCCAGACAGGAGCATGACCCCGAAGAGTGAAGCCGAAACTCTGGTTCCCTTTATAAACCCGCACAGTTCTATAACACACCAAGAGATCAGAGCAGAAAACCAACTTTGAACATGACCACGAGACCAGGGGGCGTCATACATCATACACACACACACACACACACACACACCTTACCCTTATATAGCCCCTTTGTTGTTACCATAGTGACTCCCTGGGGCACCATCAGAGTATTTAATTATTTAGATGTAGATGAATGAAAATCAACAGATAAAGTCCGACACTAACATTTAACTTTAACACTGAGACTCACATCTGCACTTTGATCCTGTTAATAAGATTTAATTCAGATTAAGTGTTAAATTAATCAATCAAGTTTAATTAGTCCTACAATGTAAGGATGATTATAAAAAGTAATAAAAGTTTAGTTGATAAATTTACCACCAACTTTAGGTCCTTTTATCCAGAATGATTTATTATTGTAAATAAAATGAATGAAAGAAATAATTTAACATGTACATAGAACATTTTAAATGTGCCCCCTTTTAACTAAATAAAAAAACAATATTTTAAACACTTCTATAGAAATGAGAATTCTAAACTTATTCTAAATTACTGGCCTGCGATTGGCAATGGCTCCTGAGTGGCCGGCGATGAGAGAAGTTGTCTTACGCAGACCACGGGAGGGTGGGACGATGCCATCCTCGTGAGCAGTGCGTGGAACCGAGCTGGCCCGCGTGGACACCAGCAGCCTCTCGGGATGGTCCTCGCTGCGACTGCGCCGCAGGCCGCTCTGCCGGTGATCGCTGAAGCTGCGGCCCCGCAGGCGGCTGATCAGGCTCTGAGACACCACCTCATCGAAGCGCTGCCGGTGCTTCTTAGGAATGAAGATCCTGATGAACATGACGGACAGAGCAGAGCAAAGAAAGAGTGACGGGTCTGAGAGATGAGTCTGAGGGACGAGCCTGAGGGACGAGCCTCAGTGATGTGGGGTGATGAGCAGGCAGCTATTTCAGCTGCGAGGGGAAGAGAAAGGGAGGTACAACACCTTTATGTAGGCAAAGGGGAGAGGTACACACGATTTAAAGGAATTAAAACATAAAGCTGTCGTCCATTCTGCTGTTTAAAAAAAAAGCAATATATTAAAAAACCCTCAGGCCAATGAGAACGGTTCTGAAATACAGCTCCGAGTTTGAATAATAAAATAAAAAAGTTAAACTATCATCAGGAAATCAAATGCTTTCACTGAAATCCACTGAGCACGCCTTACAACGCGAACGACTCACTGACCGTCACCATGGAAACACTGATTTATTTAGATAACTGGGGGGGGGGGGGGTCGTGTTGGCCCCCCCCCCCCCCCCCCCCCCCCCCCCCCCCCCCCCCCCCCCCCCCCCCCCCCCCCCCCCCCCCCCCCCCCCCCCCCCCCCCCCCCCCCCCCCCCCCCCCCGGGATTAGTCCTCCAAGAGAACATGGCTCCACTGCTCTACAGTCCAGTGGCAGAATGCTCTACACCACCACTCTGAACCGTTTGCATTGGATGCAGCTGCTCGGTTACGGAAGCCAAGTCCATGAAGCTCTCTGCCCTTTGATCTTCAGCTGCCACATGAAGTTTGTAAAGGTTGATTATTTAAGCTGGTCTAACACTTCACAGTCTTATTACTTCATTATAAAGTAAACTGAGAGTTAACTGGAATATTCTGTAGTGAGAAAACTTGTTGCACAGGAGGCGTCCAATCAGAGAACCTCGCTGGAAATCATTGAGCTCCTCAGAGAGACCCACTCTCTTATAAATGTTTTTGGAAGCACCCTGCATGAACTAATGCTTGGCATAAAACTGTGATTGGAAATCCTGAATTCAATGATTTGGATGGAAGTGTCAGGCATGTCCATCTAAACCCTGTGGAGAGATCATTCAGGGATCTGAGATCATTCAGGGATCTGAGATCATTCAGGGATCTGAGATCATTCAGGGATCTGAGATCATTCAGGGGTCTGAGATCATTCAGGGGTCTGAGATCATTCAGAGGTCTGAGATCATTCAGAGGTCTGAGATCATTCAGAGGTCTGAGATCATTCAGGGGTCTGAGATCATTCAGGGGTCTGAGATCATTCAGGGGTCTGAGATCATTCATCCATGGCTCGGCCGAAGCACTACGATGATTACTGGATGGAACCTGGATATTAATTGGACTTACATATAGTTGTCCAGTTGTTGGAGTTTTTCCATTTGTTAAATATAGTCACATGATCACCACACAGTCTGTACATGGCTGTCCTACACTGTTGATGCTGCCCCCCCGCTCAAGGAGGATGAGCCCCCCACTAAGTCTTGGTCCTCGCAAGCTTTCTTACTTAAAATAACAACATAACAGGGAGTTTTGTCTTGCCACTGTCGCTTCGACTTGCTCTTTGGGGGTTTAAATGTTTATGACTCTGTAAAGCTGCTTTGTGAAGATGTACTGATGTAAAAAACACTATAGAAATGAATGACTTGAACCTGAACTTGTCTGAGTTTGTGTCCTGCAGGGTCATTTCTTTTCTAAACAGGACATGAGTCTGAATGTTAATCTGCTGCTATTATAAATTTGACGTTCAGAACCATCAATCACTTTCACACACTTCACAGTTTGCGTTCCAAACGCACTCTTGTGACTTGGCCTGCATTTAAAACGCTGTTGGCTCTTGTTCTCAGCGGCAGAATGAAAAGTGTGAATTCAGGCCAAATCTGGCACCTGTGCCTGGTACTGGAGAGCCACTCCGAGCCAAAGCCGCCATGTGGGCCACTCCAGATCTGCCACATGGGTCCGTGATGGAGACCGTGATGCGTTTCATACGCATTCAACACACCGTGGACAGAAATACAAAGTATGCTAATGATTTTCTCAACGCTGTGCTCAAGTGACTGAATTATTACGGCTACAGCATTTCTGAATATTGGTTTTAAATTGTTTTTCAAACTTTCCAAGTTTCCAGTCCTGCAAATCGAGTCCAGATCACTCGTGTTTAACTTTCCTGTACGCTGCGATGCCCTCAATTAGAAGGAGGTCGCAGGAAGACTAAAATTAACCTAGAACTTGGGTTTTTCAGATCAAGGACAAGCTATTCACAGGCGCGAGCGACAGATGAGCTTCTTTAAGAGATTAACCACCTTTGCTGAGCACCGGCATATTTCTGCAGATATAAATATAAAAATGCAAATGTCTTAGAAAATGTAACATAAATAAATACACCGAATAAAAAAAAAAGCATTGGAACACCTCCATGTCTACAGAAGCATTTAGCACATCCTGTTTACACCATCTTATTAAACTCTCTGCTACCCACGATTCATCCAAAATAATATTTCAGAGGTCAGACACCGATGTTGGACGAGAGGACTCACGATCTCTGTTCTAGTTCATTCCATGGACATCAGTAAGTTCTTCCACAGTAAATTCACCGGACTTTGTCTTTGTAAACCTTGGTTTGTGTTCTAAGGCAGGTCGCTAAAACAGAAAGGAACCTTTTTTGTTTGTGGACTCGTTGTTTATTTCAGTTCCACCTTCTGTACAGATGTTTTACGCTTATAGACTTCTGATCCATCAACGTCTCTATATACTTAATAAGTCCCCTTGACTTTGTTTTCTAATGTCTGAACCTCCACAGGACAATATTCATTCATTCATTCATTTATTATCTTCTACTTTATCCTCTATTAGGGTCATGGGGGGGGGGTCCCCATGCCCATCCAGGGGAGGACGTTTCGGGCGCTGCGCAGATACACCCAGGACAGGGTGCCAATCTATCACTGGGCACACACACACACACACACACACACACACACACACACACACTTTGGAGAACTCAATTCACTTGATCCATGTTTTTGGACTGTGGGAGAAGTGGAGGGAGTTCAAGGATCCAAGGATTTTTATTGTCACATCACCTCGTACTGAGGTACCGGTGAGAGAAAAACTTATGAGCAAGCGCCCACAACTGTTCAAAAAAAGCAATATTTACAAACATGAGGAAGAAAATATACAATGAATTAAAAATAAATTTAAAATATCCATCCATCCATTATCTTTCACTTTATCCTATATTAAGGCAGCGGGAGGTGGGGGGGTCCCCGCATGCCCATCCAGGGGAGAACGTTTTGGGCGCTGGGCAGATACAATTGACTTGATCCATGTTTTTGGACTGTGGGAGGAAACCGGAGAACCCGGAGGAAACCCACGTGGACACGGGGAGAACATGCAAACTCCACCCAGATGGGGATTCGAACCGGGAATCTCTAGTGCTGAGAGGAGAACATGCTAAACCACTAAGCCCGACACTGATTATAATTATTATTATTATTATATGTTTATATGTTTATTGTATTGATACTGCTACTGGCTGCTAAATTTCCTTTAGGGATAAATGAAGTATTCTATCGATCCATCTCTCTATGATGTGGTGGTGGTGCATTCTGTGAGCGCTGATGAAGGATTAGAAGATGACTAACACAATCCGTACAATAACAGACGTATGGTTTCTGACATGCGGCGTGATACGATCGAATAAACACTATGTTTAAGTCCCAGCAGCACTGCCCTGTCTGTCCCACTATCCACTCTCTGTTCTAGTTAAGTTCCATTGAAGGCCGGACATAGAATACAAACTCCTTAAATAATCTGCTTTACAAACTTTAACTTTATAAACAAACTGTATATACTAACAGGGTAGCTTAGTGGTTGGCATGTTCTCCTCTCGGGGCTGGGGATCCAGATTTGAATCTCGATCTGGGTGGAGTTTGCATGTTCTCCCCGTCTCCGCGTGGGTTTAAATATAGAATAAAGTATAAATACAATGTTTAAAAGTTGCAGCAGCACTACCCTGTCTGTCCCACTATCACCAGAACAGTGCGAACACCACCACGTCACTGTCACAACACTGTCACTGCAGTACGTGACATGATCCAACACCCAACCTGTACCTGATCTGTGATGGTCCTCTGGACGTCCTGAATTTTTAGAGAAAAGAATAAGTATTAATTAATAATTAATGAGCTGTTTAAAATAAGGAAGTGATAATTGTACAAAAAAGGGGGCGGCACATGTGTGTGTGCATGTTTGCGTGTGTTTGCGTGTGTTTGCGTGTGTGTGTGTGTGTGTGTGTGTGTGTGTGTGTGTGTGTGTGTGTGCGCGCACATGCATAAGCACCTGGACCTAAAACAGCTTTTTTTTAAAAATCTACATAAAAGACAAAAACAAAAAAGCGAAAGCCGAAGCGTCTTGTCTTACCGAAAGTGTTTGGAGAAACTCCTGTCCCGGCCCATGCTTCAATCTCAGCTCATCACTCAAACCCAAACCACAAGGTTCTCTAACACACAGTGTTCCCCAAGAACGCAGCCGTGCACCACAGTCCTCAGATATCTCGTTCTGCAGAGGGACCACGCCGTCCTGTGAGCCATGGAGCTCCTAACGTTTTAAAGTTCTACTCAAATGATAAAAGCCCCGATTGTGGTCCGTTATATCCTCAGGGAATTCGGGGCTTGCTCGGAGTCGCCAGGCTGCACCTCAGATCATCTGGCATCCATCAAGGATGAGCAGTGAGGCAGCCTGAAACTGGAGAGAGAACGAAGGACGGAGGAGAGGAGCCAGAGAGGACGGCGAGCAGAACGAGGGGACTCCCGGCGGGGCGGCGCAGGCAGGTCAGCACGTGGGCTGCTTCACAGATCTGAAGGATGAGGAGCTGCCACCCAAAGCGGCACAGACATTTCACACAGCAGATGCCCTCAGCACCGCGCCAGCCGACATGCCAACAATCCACAAAGACGACGCCATGAAAGCTGAGCCACCAACAAAAAGCCCTCGACTTTCATCAGGACTTTGTGCAAATTTGTAGTGCGTCACCAACCAAATGCCATTTATTCCAAGAAGTAGGCTGAGTAAAAATAGTCGGGCACCCGGAGGGAGAGCGCAGCGCCACAGAACACGGCGACGAAAAGGACATCTCACCAGTTCATATGAAAACAGGATTTTTAATCAGAATAATTTTCATTCATTATCTTCCGCTTCATCCTCTATTAGGGTCGTGGGGGGGGGGGTTCCCCATGCCCATCCAGGGGAGAACGTTTCGGGCGCTGGGCCAATCCATCTCTGGACACACACTCACTCACACAGACACACTCTATATGGGGCAATTTGGAGAACTCAATTGACTTGATCCATGTTTTTAGACTGTGGAAGGAAACCGGAGAACCCGGAGGAAACCTACACGGACACGGGGAGGACATGGAAACTCCACCCAGAGTGGGATTCAAACCAGAAATCCACAGAGCTGAGAGGAGAACATGCCAACCACTATGCTAGTGTGCCGCCCCTCAGTAAAATATAATAATATAATTCAAAGCTTTTTAAAACTAAAGTATAAAGACACCTTTTCATCATTCAATTAAAACAACTGACTGCCTCTGGTGTAAGCACTGTGGGGAAACAGTTTGGGGAAGGCCCACTTCTGTTCCAATGGGACTGTGTCCCGGTTTACAAAGCGAGGTCCATAAAGACACAAAGGTTTATCTGATGATTCTGAGTTTGTAAAATCTCAATCTTATTCAACAGATTTGGGATGAACAGGGATCACAAATGTCATTTTAAAAAATTAATTTTGTTGGAAATTCGTCCCAAATAATGAAAACTATTAACCAGCGTACGATGCGTCTGTCTGAATACTGAAGTCCTGGAAATAAACTGTAATAAAACGACTGATCAATGTGTTACAGAAGATTTACGTCTCAAAAAAAACAAAAATTATTAATCATGATCCACTGTGTAAAAAAAAAAAAGTTACGGAGATCCAGAGGAATCTGGGTATTTAGAGCATGATGTTCTGCTTCTGTTCTAGTTAAGTTCCACTGAAGGCCAGACAGAGAATACAAACTCCTTAAATAATCTGCTTCACAAACTTTAACTTTATAAACAATCTGTATATACTAACGGGTGGCATAGTGGTTGGCATGTTCTCCTCTCAGCGCTGGGGATCCAGATTTGAATCCCAATCCGGGTGGAGTTTCATGTTCTCCCCGTGTACGTGTGGGTTTTCTCTGGGTTTATTAGTTTCCTCCCACATGGATTCAAGGTGAATTAAGTGCTCTAAATTACCCCATGTAGAGTTTGAGTGAATGTGCTCAGCAATAGATTGGGGTCCTGTCCTGGGTGTGTCTGCCCAGTGCCCAAAACGTTCTCCCCTGGATGGGCATGATGGGAACCCCCCTCCCCATGACCCTAATATAGGATTAAGTGGAAGACAATGAATGAATATATATATATATAATGAATATATTTACTAACATGTTATTGTTGACATTGTTCGCACGGGGCATCGCTCAGCTATTTACGTTTCATTCATGATTAAGTTGAAAAAAAGATGAATGTGATTTCTTTGGTCCATCACGTCCAGTGCTCCGTTATTCCAGCCCCGCCCACGCCCGGAGCGCCGGGACGGCTCGAATTCCCCTGACTGTCACCCTCATCAGCACCGTTAGACCTCAAAACCAGACCAGGCAGCAGGTTCTGACTGGAGATCAGATTTCAGGACGGAGCAGTTTGACCGACAACATTCAGATGAAGGCAAAAGTATATGGACACCAACAAACTAGAAGCCTATGTTTTTTTTTGTTAAGGGTAAAGATTGAAATGCATTATAGAAAGAAATTTAAGACACAAACACAAAACAAGCAGTTTCATAAAGAAGAGAGAGAGAGAGAGAGAGAGAGAGAGAGAGAGAGAGAGATGTACCGGACTTTAAAGATCCCTGACCTCAACCTCAAATAAACAGCACTGCACAAACACACTGTATGGGCAAAAGTACCAGGACATGCCGAATAATCACTGATCCAGATGATGCATTCTGCATCGTCGCCAGAAATATTTAAAATCAAGCAACCAGCCAAGAAAATTGGACAAATGTATGTATGAGTTTGGTGAGGAGGGATGTGTATGACCCTACAAAAGCATTTCTGGATGAACAGGAAAAAAAGACCATTTCTCCCATTGCTCAGTTGGAGTAACACAGAGAGGGTCGTTAGTCCATCATCAATACACACACAGAGACACAGCTCCACTGTCCACTCATATTACAAACATTCACTCACTAACATCATCTGCACATCACAGATATAAACTTAAATCATTATGATGGAATTGTTGGCTGTTAGTGTTTTAGAGATAAATTTAACAGCATCTTTAACACATTTTCAATTTTTTTTGGAGGGAAATGTAAATCACATCCACAATAATTATCTGTTCTATTTAAATATGATGCTTCAGACCACAAGGATTGTGCTGCACAATATATTTTGTATAATACTCGTTTAAAAACCATTTTTCTTGGTTTTCAGATTGTTTTTATTACATTTACTTGTTCATTACAAAAAAAAAAAAATCACAACTGAATGAAATGATGACCGTCATGCTCAGCGCAGCACAAATCAGGTTTTATCTTATTACAAATTTTTTTTTTATAAGAATTTAAAAACATGGCTTGCTAATCCAACAAAACTTTTTCTAAACTCATTTGAACATGCCTCAGATAAGATTTACATTTTTTACATTTATGTAAATTAATTAATGCAGAGACAGACAGAAAAAGTATTATTATTATTATTATTATTATTATTATTATTATTATTATTATTATTATTATTATTATAAAGAAAAGTTAAGGTTTAACACACAATTCAAAAGTCCATTAAAAAAAAACTAGGGCCTTATTTTTGTATATAAATTAATTAACATGACTGCATATTAATGTGGTTTCTTTTTTGCAGTTTTAATCCATTACATTCATACAGTAAACATTTACCTCTCTGTACATTAATAGAGAGCGTAACGATGTCCACCTAATTATAATTAAATTCCAAATTTAGAGGAGAAAATATGAGAAAATCATGATAATTTTTTTTCAAAAAGGGCATCATTATTTTATTTATTTTTACCTTGGTGGATGTAATGTAACATTAAATAAAGCATCACAGTCCTACAGACCTCACTCACTTTATTTAATGCCGTGTTTCTGGGAGGTAGAGGAACTGGGAGTGTCTATATGAAAGGCTGTCAGAGGAGAAACCTGGGTGTGTATGGGTCAAAGCTGAGTTACACCAACGAAACCTGCTGGCTACATCACCACCACCACCACCTGAGCTCAGAATTCAACAAAAAACATTTAAATTCACCTTAAAGCTACTTTATTAAATAAATTCAACATTTATATAATTATGCTCACTGCGCAGCTGAAATAAATATCTTTATTAACATACAGCACACATCTGCATCAGAGCACAAAACTAATTAATAAAAAACAAATGCTGCAGCCAGAGTGTGAATGCTTCAGAGGTGAGAGCTGATTTAAAACATCTAACACATTTACAAATCCATTAGTTAAGAATTTCCATGTGGAATCTTTACGGCAGCATCTGTAGCACTTACCTACAACAATTCATGCCCTCCTACCAAAGTCTCACAGCACACTGCCTCCTTCATCAATACAAACACATCCCAGAGCACTGACCTACTCCACCCCATCCACCTGACTGGACCAGCCAAGAGTCAAGCAGAGTCAAAAGCAAAGGAAGCTGGGAGAGCACGCCGCAAAGAAAGCCAGTGGGAACATTTGTGAGTGATGGAGAAAATGCCAAACACGAGCTTACAGTTGGCTGCAGAGTGGGGGGGGTGTGTGTGTGATGGTTTATAATGTGAGAGCAAACTATGTGCTCGTGCAGGGTGTGAGAAAACGGAAGGAGGGGGAGAACGAGCCGAAAAAACAAAGAAAACTAACCATGAAAGCACAGGATCTGTAAAATAACAGTGTGAACTCTGAGGACGCACTGAACGGATTCTGAAGATTAGATCGTCAAGGACAAAAAGATTGAGCGCGTCAGCAGCGTTGTGTTATAGACTCCTCATTCCCACAGGGTCTACTGTAATGTGGAGAGCACAAAGAACACAGAAGAGCTTCGGTCTCTGCAAACTGATCTGAGTTCAGCTTCAATAGAAACTATAGAATGATCAGCGAGTTACAAATGGACTGAAAAGAAAACCTTAATGATCAAAGGTGTGTACCGGTCAGCTGATTAGATGAAATCAGCCAGTGGAACTGCGCGCTGCTCATACTCGGACAGTTTCCACCGCAAAATACACCGCACCTTGCACTTTACTGCACATCACCCACATACACTCTTACATACACCATCTTCCATAGCAATCTCATATTTTATATTTTATTATTTTTCTTTCATTCATTCATCCACTTCAGCTTTATCCTCTATTAGGGTCGCGGTGGGGTTCCTCATGCCCATTCAGGGGAGAACGTCTCGGGCGCTGGGCAGATACACCCAGGACAGGGAGCCAATCCATCACTGGGCACACACTCACTCACACACACACACTCTATATTGGGGAATTTGGAGAACTCAATGGACTTGATCCATGTTTTTGGACTGTGGGAGGAAACCGGAGAACCCGGAGGAAACCCACGCAGACACGGGGAGAACATGGAAACTCCACCCAGATTGGGATTCGAACCGGGAATCCCTAGCGCTGAGAGGCGAACATGCCAAACACTAAGCCACCGTTCCACCCTTTTAATATTTTTATGTTTATAATTTATTTTAGGTGGCACAGTGGCTTAGTTGTTGGCATGTTCTCCTCTCAGCACTAGAGATTCCTGGTTTGAATCCCCATCTGGGTGGAGTTTCCATGTTCTCCCCGTGTCCGCGTGGGTTTCCTCCGGGTTCTCCGGTTTCCTCCCACAGTCCAAAAACATGGATCGAGTCAATTGTATCTGCCCAGCGCCCAAAACGTTCTCCCCTGGATGGGCATGCGGGGACCCCCCCACCTCCCGCGACCTTAATATAGGATAAAGTGAAAGATAATGGATGGATGGATATTTTAAATTTATTTTTAATTCATTGTATATTTTCTTCCTCATGTTTGTAAATATTGCTTTTTTTGAACAGTTGTGGGCGCTTGCTCATAAGTTTTTCTCTCACCGGTACCTCAGTACGAGGTGATGTGACAATAAAAATCCTTGGATCCTTGAAATTAGATGAATGCATTTTCAGCAGCACTTTATTTGATGTATTTGTTGAAATAACAAACATAAGAAAAGCTGGTTCTGTATTTAAATTTTTTTTTAATTAAAAAAAAAAAAAAAAAAAAAGTTTAAAGTAAACGAATCAGATTGAAACTCAGCGAGAGATGCAAAGCCATCGAGCTCGAATCCTCCTGCAGCTGCTGCTATCGGACTTGGCAGAGAATATCATTTGAAAATATTTATAGTCGGTGTCCTGATTACCACAAAGCTGTTCACAGCGTGCGTCACCGTTTCAAAACTCTAAATGAGTTAGAGTTATGTTTTTTAAAATGTACACATATAAAAATCTATAATCATATTACTTTAGGTGCAAATAACAAAATATCCATCCATCCATTATCTTCTGCTTTATCCTCTATTAGGGTCGTGGGGGGGGGGGGGTTCCCCATGTCCATCCAGGGGAGAACATCTCAGGAACCAGGCAGATACACCCAGCACATAGGGGCAATCTATCGCTGGGCACACACTCACTGACACAGACACACTCTATATGGGGCAATTTGGAGAACTCAATTGACCTTGATCCAGGTTTTTGGACTGTGGGAGGAAACCGGAGAACCCGGAGGAAACCCATGTGGACACGGGGGAGAACATGGAAACTTCACCAAGATGGGGATTCGAACCGGGAACCCCTAGTGCTGAGAGGAGAACGTGCTAAACCACTAAGCCACCATGCTGCCTAAATAAAAATATATATTTAAAAAATATATTTTATTTATGAAATAAGTGTAGACAAGAAAAATAATGAAATAAGCATCTTTTGTTTTTAAAGAACTGATGGGATTCAGGATGAAACGATAATGTGATCGGTACCTGATGCTGTCAATCAGCTGCTGATGTTCCTCGTTGGTCAGTATCTCGGGAAGGGTGGAGGCCAGCTGCTCGACATCCCGCTCTGAGGCGTACTGCTTCAGCAGGTCAAACAGCTTCTCTTTTACTGAAGGCTCTTCACCTAAAATCTCCTCGACCTGAAAACACAAAAATCAGGATCCGTCAATGGAGAGCTGGAGAACATCCACCAGAACCACACGTCAGTGGAGAACTGGAGAACATCCACCAGAACCACACGTCAGTGGAGAACTGAGGAACATCCACCAGAACCACACGTCAATGGATAACTGGAGAACATCCACCAGAACCACACGTCAGTGGAGAACTGGAGAACATCCACCAGAACCACACGTCAGTGGAGAACTGGAGAACATCCACCAGAACCAAAAGTCAGTGGAGAACTGGAGAACATCCACCAGAACCACACGTCAGTGGAGAACTGGAGAACATCCACCAGAACCACACGTCCCCCCCCCCCCCCCCCCCCCCCCCCCCCCCCCCCCCCCCCCCCCCCCCCCCCCCCCCCCCCCCCCCCCCCCCCCCCCCCCCCCCCCCCCCCCCCCCCCCCTGTGGTACGTCTCCTTCATGCTGCTGCTGGTGCGTTTTTGCCAGCGGTTGATCCTGAGGACGCCCAGGCGCAGGGTGCGTCCCTGCGAGGCCTTGATCATGGCCGCCGCCATCTCATGGTGCTTCACCGGAATGCCGTTAACTTCCATCACATAGTCTCCCGCCCGTAGACCACTGCGGCCTGCCGGGGAGTTGAGCATGCAGTCCTCCACCAGCAGTGGGCAGTCTCCAACGATCGTGAAGCCAAAGCGGCCGTCGGGGCCCGGGGAGATGTCCAGCTGTGATAAAGAACGGACAATTCAGCATCCACACAGCTTTCAACGGCAGACCGACGAACATCAGAGCAAGGCCAGCGACCTGTTCGATTCGGGACACCACGCCAATGCTGGGGGGCACAGTCTTCAGGGTCTGAGCCAAAGCTATCAGAGCTTTAGTGCTGAGGGAAGAAACATTCTGCCCATCGACCTCCAGCACCTGGTCACCAGGCTGCAAGCCTGCCATGTATGCACTGCTGCCCTCCTCCACGGACAGGATGTAGCTGGGTCCGTCTCCTCCCAACTTGAAGCCAAACTCCTCCGGCCAGCCCTGGTTGGTGGCGGGCAACGCCAGCTCTACAGACAGAACACGTACAATCAGAGGAATCATTATACAGAACTTTATCCTCTATTAGGGTTGCGGGGGGGGGGGGCGTTCCCCATGCCCATCCAGGGGAGAACATTTCGGGCGCTGGGCAGATACACCCAGGACAGGATGCCCAGACGCCAATCTATCACTGGGCACACACTCACTCAAACAGACACACTCTATATGGGGCAATTTGGAGAATTCAATTGACCTTGATCCATGTTTTTGGACTGTGGGAGGAAACCAAATTTATAAAAGGTTTTAGATTTGGCAGACGCTTTTATCCAAAGCGACTTTCCAACACAGGGACAGCACTCCTGGAGCAATGAGAGTTAAGGGTCTCACTCAAGTTCCCACACTGGTAACTTCAATGGACCTGGGATTTGAACCCACAACCTTGACAATCCAACACCCAAACACTGAGCTACCACGCCCTTTTCCTTACAAGAACAAATAAATTAATTGCAACTTTTATTTCTCAATGAAAAGAAACTCAAAATTTACAAATATTTTGACAATTATCTGCACCACCAACAATTAATCAATTAATCAATTAATCGATTAAACATGTTCAGATAGGAAACACACGATGCAGACGGTCTCCATCTACATACCGATGTTTAAGGGGAGATCTCTGAGCACCTGAGGATTTGGGTCTGAGAAAGAAAGAAAGAAAGAAAATGCTCTGGATTTGAAAATGAAGACATAACACCTTTCTTTCGTTTATATATAGTATAAAAATTATATATATATAATTCATTATCATGTTGAAGTTAATAATCATCACGTTGCAACAGGAGAGATCTCAGTCACAGAAGCCGTACTGCGTTATTGTTATTTGAAGACCCAGTTTTCTGGTTTCACGTCTGCAAAGCTCTGTAGACCTCATGGCCTCATTCCACACTGCAGTCGCTCTCCATCTGAAATGAATCTATAACCTGCTCCAATTATCTCTGCCTTAATAGTTTAGTTCTTAAAATGATTTAACGAGATCAATACTTTTCAGCTGACACGAAATACATCACTCTGTAAAGAAACCGAAATCCATTAAATATCCTTTAAAATACAAATACAAACAAGAAAACCCTTTTACATTACGCATCAGCACGTACAGGAGATATCACATCCCTATCAACTCAAGATAAACGACCCGAATGTTGCACTAAAAAGAAAACAAAGAAATAATAAAAACCAGGACAGTAACGGTAATTCCTAAATAATTAGAAATTTACAGAACAGCACAGCCAGAAATAATATATATAAATATATAAATATATAAGCAGCATGCAGAGGCCTGCAGTGAGCTGCTTTAATATATTCATACAAGTTCCTACTCCACATATATTTTCTGTCAGGCTTTAAAATGAACTCACGGCTGTTGGGAACATATTAGAGAAAGAAGCAAACCTACAGAAGTCCTTGGTGGCGCTGCGGGAACCAGAGCGGCTTTGGCGGAGAGAGAAGCGGCCCTTCTGGCTCTTCAGGAATCTTCTCATCATGGTTGCAGCTGTTGTTTCTCCCAAAGTTAATACGAAAAGACCACGAGCGGGAACCGGAGTGAAGTCGACTCAATCACCATGTCATCCTGACGCCATGCAGACCTTCAGACCTTCAGAGCTTCAGTCTCGGCTCTGAGCTCTCCTCTGCACCCATGCTGAGTTCCTCTCGTCCTGGCCCTCATGCAGAGCACTGATCAGAAATCTGGGACATGCTGGCTGGGTCCTTTAATGATTCTTTTGCGAGGAAAAGGTAGCGTGAAGCCCTATTTTTCTATAAATACCTCCCTCTCTTGCACAGTCTCTCTCCCTCTCACACCCTCGAAGTTCTAGTGGCTCGGACCCTCAGAGAGCTGAGGACTGACCCAGAAACGGGCTGCTGCTCTTCTGAAGGACATCAGAATGAGGTGAGGTCGGGTCAACAGCAAAGATGATTACACTCTAACTGTTAAACACATTTTACTTACAACACCGCCAATGATTTAGGGTTCTGATGACATCATTTTATAAAGTTCTCTGTAAAGCGAGTTAATGTAACCCATCAGACGTTTCCCCATCACTATTAGTTCTTCCCCTAATTTTGGGACTTTTAAGTTGTAGGTTAAATATTAACAGAAATAAAAATAATACCGGCTGCACGGTGGCTTAGTGGTTTTCCCGATTCGAATCCCCATCTGGGTGGAGTTTCCATGTCCTCCCCGTGTCCGTGTGGGTTTCCTCCCACAGTCCAAAAACATGGATCAAGTCAATTGAGTTCTCCAAATTGCCCCATATAGAGTGTGTATGCGTGAGTGAGTGTGTGCCCAGCGATACACTGGCGTCCTGTCCTGGGTGTATCTGCCCAGCACCTGAAACATTCTCCCCTGGATGGGCATGGGGAACCCCCCCGACCCTGATGAAGATAATGAATGAATGAATGGATGGAAAAATAAACCAAAAGGTTCGTTAATATTTAAATCGATGATTTTTATATTTTTGAATTCACAGACTGCAGTTCATCTGTAACAACCAGAGCAACAACCACATGGTTTAGAGCAGATACCTCGCCGTCTCTCTAAGACTCGACCCCAGTGGTGCCCGATAAAGCAGGAGTTATCATTTCATGGCCTTAGTTTTGCTGCAACTGTCTGACGTGTTCTCCACCAAGGTTCAATTCTTAACACCAATGCTCCAAAAAAACTAACGAAAAATTAGAAAAATGGCTCCATTCTTCGTGACTTTTGCTGAAACTCTAAACTCTCATTCACCTTCAAAAACATTAGAATAAGGCAGGGTGGTATTTTAGGAAAACATGACAATATGTGAAGCACCTGTCAGAACCCTGAGGGCGGGACCAAACAGGTGGGGGGTTCAGGTGGAGAGTTAGAACCTGAGGCAAGGTGAACAAAAGTCCAACGTGACCCGAAACTGCCAGGTGGGCGACTCTTTACGCACGTCATCAATCTGCTGAACAACACTGTGTGAGTCAGAAACCAACGTGTCGCTTCGGAACTAAAAATAAAAATAAAAAAATAACACCAGAACTGCAACTGTACGAACGTACACGAATTAAAAAAATATTATTAAATTGTCATTTAGAAATAAATATTTTTTAATGTATGAAATGTTAATCATTAATCATGAAAAAAATTCATGCCAACAAGAACATGCCAACTCTGCCACTCACTCACAATTAATACACAAAACAAAGAAAACACATTATTCATGTAAATAATGAAGAAAATGTTCTGTCCTATGTCAGACGTGGGGGTGGACATTAATTAATGGTAATTAACGCACCTGCCGGAGGCGCCGCTGATGAACCGAGTGCAGTTTTGATAACTCTGGAGCATGTCCAGCAGTGGGGGGGGGGGGTGACAGCAGCTCTATTGTAATTGTGGTTTAATGCAGGGCGGCACGGTGGCTTAGTGGTTTCCTCTGGGTTCTCCGGTTTCCTCCCACAGTCCAAAAACATTGATCAAGTCAATTGAGTTCTCCAAATTGCCCCATATAGAGTGTGTCTGTGAGTGTGTGCCCAGCGATGGATTAGCCTCCTGTCCTGGGTGTATCTGCCCGGCGCCCGAAACGTTCTCCCCTGGATGGGCATGGGGAATCCCCCCCCCCCCTGGATGGGCATGGGGAACCCCCCCCCTGCGACCCTAATAAAAAAAGCAGTAGATAATGAATATATATTGAGATGTGGTAGCTCCGTGGTTTGGGTGTTGGGCTCTCTATCCGAAGGTTGAGGGTTTAAATTTGGGTTTACTAAAGTTCCCAATGAGCAAGGGCCTTACCCTCACTGTTTCAGGGGTGCTGTTCCGGTGTTCTGACCCCAGCCATCAAGTGTGGGCTCTCAATCTGAAGGTTGTGGGTTCAAATCTCAGGTCCACTGAAGTTTCCAGTGTGGGTCCTTGAGCGAGACCCTTAACCCTCACTGCTCCAGGGATGTTGTACCCATACAAGTGTCTGCTAAATGACCAAATGTGTGTGTGTGTGTGTGTGTGTGTATAAACAGAGAACAGAATCAGTATTTCTTTATCATTTCTCTGACTCTAACGTTGGGCTCCTGCTCTGCTGCGGCGTTTATCACTTCAGAGGGTTTTTTTTGTCTCAGTTTCTCGTGGTTGTGTTCCCTCTGCCTACGTTTTCATCACGGCAACAGCAACGTGTTTGTCCCGTCGGTTATTCAGTACAAAGGGTTTTCAGACTCTTGTGTTGTGACTCTTTATGATATAACATAAGATAAACCTTGATTTGTCCCACAATGGGGAAAGTCACATAACTCCTGTATTGGGGTGGTGCACTACAGTCTGCACGCTCGTGTTTTCGGGGTTCCTAATTCATTCATCCATCCATTATCTTCAGATTTATCAGGGTCACGGGTCCCCATGCCATCCAGGGGAGAACGTTTCGGGCACTAAGCAAATACTCTCACTCACACACACTCTCTATGGGGCAATTTGGATAATTCAATTGACTTGTTCCATGCTTGGCGGCACGGTGGCTTAGTGGTTAGCACGTTCACCTCTCAGCACTAGGGATTCCTGGTTCGAATCCCCATCTGGGTGGAGTTTCCATGTTCTCCCCGTGTCTGCGTGGGTTTCCTCCGGGTTCTCCGGTTTCCTTCCACAGTCCAAAAACATGTAACAAGTCAATTGAGTTCTCCAAATTGCCCCATATAGAGTGTGTGTCTGTGTGAGTGAGTGTGTGCCCAGCGATGGATTGGCGCCCTGTCCTGGGTCTATCTGCACAGCGCCCGAGACGTTCTCCCCTGGATGGGCATGGGGAACCCCCCCGCGACCCTAATAGAGGATAAAGCGGAAGATAATGAATGAATGAATGTTCCATGCTTTTGGACTGTGGGAGAAAACCGGAGGAAACCCATGCAGATACGGGGAGAACATGCAAACTCTAACCAGATGGGGATTCGAACCGGGAATCCCTAGTGTTGAGAGGAGAACATGCCAAACCATTATGCCACCGTGCCACTATAAATATATATATATATATATATATATGTGTGTGTGTGTGTGTGGGTTCCCGGTTCGAATCCCCATCTGGGTGGAGTTTGCATGTTCTCCCCGTGTCCGCGTGGGTTTCCTCTGGGTTTCCTCCCACAGTCCAAAAACATGGATCAAGGTCAATTGAGTTCTCCAAATTGCCCCATATAGAGTGTGTATGTGTGCATGTCTGTGTGAGTGAGTGTGTGTCTAGTGATAGATTGGCGCCCTGGGTGTATCTGCCCAGCGCCCGAAACGTTCTCCCCTGGATGGGCATGGGGACCCCCCCCCCCTTCCCCGCAACCCTAATAGAGGATAAAGCGGAAGATGATGAATTTTTTTTTTTTCTTTCTTTTTCTTTGACCCTTTTCTGCTTCACTCTCTGGTTCATTAGAACCTAAACCCCTCAACCACTTAACAAATAAAAAATATATAATAATAAAGTGTTAACAGTACTCCGAAGACGGGGGGGCAAAAAAAGAAAATAAGCATTAGGTAAATATAAAACCATACGAGGGAGGTGATTTTAATGTATGGAGACATTTCACAATCATAATGTAAAGCAATGATTAAAAAAGGGGAGCATTCCTGTAAACGGACTTCATTATTAAATTCTTTCTAATCCAGTGCATTGTGCAGTCCCCCCCACCCCCTTTAAGTGCAAGCCACTGAAATTATTGAAGATTAAGGCATCTTGGGGAGAGTGGGGGGGGGTTCTGCTACGTGTTCTGGGTAACAGTACATTCTTCTTTACAGTTGTTGACTGACCGGGTGTCAGACCACCACCACGGTCTGAATCTCCATCTCATCGGAGGAGGCGATGACGTACTGCTCCTCTTGCCCCATCAGCTCCAGCGTGGCGGCTCCCTCGGAGGTGGTGCTGAGGATGGTCCCCTCCCCGATGGCGTTGGCCAGCGTCAGAGCCACCTGCTCGGTGAGACTCTCGGGTGTAGCGATGGTGATGGTGTCGCCGCTGTCGAACACGCCGGGCTTCTCGTCGGCCTCCACGTTCCGCACGATGATCTGCTGCCCGCTGTGCGCCTGATTCACGACCTGCTGCACCACCTCCAAAATCTGACTGTCCATCTGTCCACACAACACGGAGAGGACATCGTAGTAACAAAGTTATGGATGCAAAATATAGAATTAACGCTTATAATTTATGCTGTGGAGCGATCCACTGTAAACTCACCTCATTATGACTTCCCTGAACAACCGTTTCTCCTTGTGCCCCTTCTTCAGACGCCGTCTAAAGAGAAAACAAGAATTATAAATACAAAAAAAAATACTTTTTTCATTCATCCTTTATCTTCTGCTTAAACCCCTAACAGGGTCCATGCCCGTCCAGGGGAGAATGTTTCGGGCGCTGGGGAGATACGCCCAGGACAGGACGGCAAAATAAACACACACAAACACACATATGGGGCAATTTAGAGCATTCAACTTACTTAAATCCATGTTTTTGGAATGTGGGGAGAAATCTAAGAACCTGGAGGAAACCCACACAGACACGGGGAAAGCATGTTATCCCCACCCAGACTGGGATTCAAACCTGGATCCCCAGCACTGAGAGGAGAACATACCAACCACTAAGCCACCGTGCCATGTTTAGATCTTAGATCTCTTCAAATTTTAATCCTGAGGATCATCTGAGCCATTAAAGATTCATAAAACACCCCCCACCTAAAAGTAATGGAATTTAAACGTCTGATGCTCTCTCAGACACAGGGAGGACATGCAGACTCCACACAGTACTCTGCGGTTTAAAAGATAACGATCTGATGACAACTTTTCATTCATTTATTATTTCCCGCTTTATTCTCTACTGGGGTAACGGGGGGAGGGGGGGGGGTTCCCCATGCCCATCCAGGGGAGAATGTTTCGGGCGCTGGGCAGATACACCCAGGACAGGACACCAATCTATCGCTGGTCACACACTCACACAGAGACACTCTATTATGGGGCAATTTGGAGAACTCAATTAACTTGATCCATGTTTTTGGACTGTGGGAGGAAACCAGAGAACCCGGAAGAAACCCACGCGGACACGGGGAGGACATGGAAACTCCACTTAGATGGGGATTTGAACGCTGAGAGGCCACCGTGCCGTCCTCTGATTACAACTTACATGAGATAAACATGCGAAAGAATATTTTTGATCATGTTTTAAAGGAAGGAAGCCGTCACACGGCGACATGGCCGACTACAGCGGTCCTGCTCATATCAGAACCTCGGGTTTGCTGGTATCTGCAGGGGGTTGTGTTCTGTTCTCCTTTAATGGCCGTGTGCTGAAAACGTACTCTAATAATGTACTCCTGCGTATCTGCCACCACCGATGAGAACTCCACCAGAACAGCATGGGGATCTTCTGAGATCAGGGTGGCTGCCATGCTGTCTGCACACTCCTGCTGCTCCTCAGAGCGCGGCACCTGCTCTGCCTCCAGCTCCCGCTCCTGCACGGCGAAGCAGCCACCTGATGCAGAACACACACAAACACACACGTTTCAAAAGTGACTTTGCGTGCCGTCTGCTCTGATCATTACAGCCTCTTTCAATCGCTCACCTTTTGCACGTAGATGGCGGTTGAGCGTGCCGTGCTCGGCGAAACCCCGGGAGCATTTCGGACACTTGAAGGGCTTCTCGCCCGTGTGGTGACGAATATGACGCACCAGCGCCCCCTTCTCCCGAAATCCCCGCGAGCAGTGTGGACATACGTGAGGCTTCTCCTCGCAGTGCGTACGCTGGTGCACCTGAAGGGCGTTCTGTACAGAGACGCAATACTCGTCACATCAAACGTACAGACGCCCTACAACCCCCCCCCCCCTGTTGATAAAGTAAGCCCACCTTGGTCTTGTAGCTCTTGTCACACAGGTGGCAGCGGTGCGGCCGATCGTCCGAATGCGCCCTCATGTGTTCCCGCACGTTCCCGATGGCCTTAAACAGCTTGCCACATTCGCCGCACTTGTAGCGCCGCTCGGTCACGTGCACCTCCATGTGCTTCTTCAACAAGTAGCCCGTTAGAAACTCCTTCTGACACAACAGGCATCTAAACGGCTTGAACCCTGCAGACACAGAGCCACAGTTCATCACAACACACACAACTGAGTTCTAATAACGGGAGTTCCAATTCAGAAAAACGCCGGCCACACCTCATGGCTGCCTCGATTCTGAAAACTCTGAGTCAAAGTCAGGACCGCTGATAAAATCGTGCTACAGAGCTGCCATGTTGATTTAAGAGTTAAACACTGACACAATTCATCAATCACTGCACTTTTTATTGATTTTACTTCTCATTTGGAACGGCACGGCGGCTTAGTGGTTGGCATGTTCTCCTCTCAGCGCTAGGGATCCAACTTTGAATCCCAGTATGGGTGGAGTTAGCATGTTCTGCCTTTGATCGTGTGGGTTTCCTCCTACAGTCCAAAAAACATGGATTTAAGGTGAATTGAATTCTCCCAATTACCCCATATAATGTGTGTGTGTGTGTGTGTGTGTGTGATAGATTGGCACCCTGTCATGGGTGTATCTGCTCAGCACCTGAATGGACATGTGGAACCCGCCCTGGACCCTTGTAGGGGATTAAGCGGAAGGATGATGAATGTTCTTATTTGGAAATGTATAAAGACAACACTACATACTGTTTAAGATAGCTACTATACTGTAACTTGATTATACATTAAACCTATATATATATATCCATTCATTATCTTCTGTTTTATCCTTTATTAGAGTCGCGGGAGGGATTTCCCATGCCCATCCAGGGGAGAATGTTTCGGGCGCTGGGCAGATACTCCCAGGACAGGGCGCCAATCTATCACTGGGCACACACTCCCTCACACAGACACACTCTTTATGGGGCAATTCAATTGACTTGATCCATGTTTTTGGACTGTGGGAGGAAACCGGAGAACCCGGAGGAAACCCATGTGAACACAGGGAGAACATGGATACTCCACCCAGATATATATATATATATATATATAAATCTATGAATATAAATCTATGAATCTATAATATAAATCTATAAATATAAAATCTGCAACAACCTAAAAAATAAAAACAATTTTTTTAAAAAAAAAAAACACCGCTGACAGAATCGCCTTTATTGTTGTGGTTTTAATTGCGGTGTGAGGAAGACTGTAATTAACAGATTGATTGATCATCACGTGACTGATTGAACTTACCGGTGTGGCTTTTGATATGGATGTGCAGGTGAGACGGCCTCCTGAACACTCGATCACAATGAGGGCATTTGTGGGATTTGGATGGAGGAGTGTCCATGTCCTCTGAGGATTCCTACAACCCAAATCACAGAGGTACGAAATCAGTTTGATGATCCTCAAAGAAATGCAGGTTTAAAAGAAAACATTATGGAAGGACAAAGTGAGACGGGTTTAAACACATGTCTTCGTCCAGGTGAGGATATCAAAGTATTATTAGTACAGTATAAACAGACAAACACACACAGTAGCTACTCACCACGGTCTCCATCTCCACCTCCACACACTCCTCAGTCATCTGAATCTCTGAGACTTTGGCCTCAGGGTCCAGCAGGACATCTTTGGAGGACAGAGCCTCGGCCTGCAGCGCGGCTCGCGTGGCTTCGCTTTCCAGAGCGATGCTGGAGCTGATGACCGCCTGACAGATCACACCATCTTCTGCAACCACAGCCTCAGCTTCAGGCTGTGAAATCACCTGATGAACCTGCCCAAGGTCCTCCATCACCTGGATGTGAATTTCATCCTGAACAGTCTGCACCACACTGACCAGGGGCAGCGGCTGCTCGTCCTGAGGAGGCTCCGCAGACGGATTCAGCTCTGCACAAAGCCGAGCATCAACAACCACCGCTGTGTCAGCATTATACACAGAGATAAAAAATCAGTGCACAGATTTTAAAAAGTACAAACGCAAAAACCAATATTCCTTTCTGACCTGAGATCACAGAAAAAAAAAACAATAATTAAATTAATAAAAATGAGATACCAAACACCTAAACGTGTAGTGACCTGCAAACCACGACCACACAAACACAAATAACCACATGCAAAGAGGAAAACAACATTAGGTCTTATATTACAGCAAATTTAATTTAGACTAGGATCTGACCTCGTTATTAAGCTCACAAAATTATTACAGACAATTCTCACCCGGTCACCATCTCCTACAACTGCTACCATCAGGTAGACGTTACAGAGCGATAAAAACAAAAACAAACCGGCTCAGAAAAAGCTTCTACCCAACCGCTGTTCGTGCACTAAATGGCGCATTGTAAAACTTTCACATTTATTTATAACAATTCACTCAGTTCTGTACATTTTTGAACATGCAATATAAACACAACGTGCAATATATAAATGCATTCACTCAGTTGTACAGTCTTATACACTCCTGTAAATAATTTTTCTTTCTTCAAAATTTTTGTAAATTATCGTGCTATTTTTAAAAATTTTTGTTTATGTAAATTTTAGTGTGCGACACCGAAAGTATGGCAACTTAATTTGGTTATACCTGGTATAATGACAATAACGATATTCTGATTCTGATAGTGAACCCTAAAGAGTAACGCCCGGGTCACACCTGAGCGGATTCCATCTTTGCTGATGAGAATTTCTTTGCACTGGCTGTAGCGGATCTTTTCCGTACAGGGAGTAAGCGCCTTCAGATGACGGGTCAGAGCGCCGGATTCTCTAAAGGACACGCCACACTCACCGCAGCGATAAGGACGTTCATCTGAAAACGAAAATCACAAAAACAACAAACTCTGTTAATGACTCACAATATCGTGTGTGTTTTTAATCCTCCTGACAGAAACATTAATCACTGTGGGACTTAATGATGTAATAAGGTATGAGAGGGCGTGGCATTATTCTGAATAAATCCCATATGCAGGTGTTATTAGTCCTGTTAGTTATTAGTTAATGTCATGGCTGGACAAATGGCTCAGCCAATCAGATTTATGGAGTGGAACTATCCGTTTTATAAAAAGATAGATATACATATATATATAGGCGGCACGGTGACTTAGTGGTTGGCACGTTCTCCTCTCAGCGCTAGGGATTCCAGGTTCGAATCCCCATCTGGGTGAAGTTTGCATGTTCTCTCCGTGTCCACGTGGGTTTCCTCCCACAGTCCAAAAACATGGATCAAGTCAAATGAGCTCTCCAAATTTGCCCCATATAGAGTGTGTCTGTGTGAGTCTGTGCCCAGCGATGGATTGGCGCCCTGTCCTGGGTGTATCTGCCCAGTGCCCGAAACATTCTCCCCTGGATGGGCATGGATGGGCACACCCCCCCCCCCCCCGCGACTCTAATATAGGATAAAGTGGAAGATAATGAATATATATATATATATATATATATATATATATATATATATATATATAT
>JAFMOD010000021.1:221645-306645 GCA_019802435.1 Corydoras maculifer
GATAAGTGTGTGTGTACCTGTGTGTCGCCTGTTGTGTCGTATCAAAGAGCCTTTGGTTCTAAAAGCAGCTCCACACTGTTTACATTTATAATCCTTCCTGTCTGTATGGATGAACATGTGAGTCTTCAGGATATTGGCCTAAATGGAGACAGAAGTGCAAACAGACCTGTTCTAACTAATTAGGTTTTTCAGGTTGCTAAAGTACACCCATGGTATCTGTGTATAACGTACCGTCTTGAAGGTGTTCTCACAGATGTGACAAACGTAGCGCCCATCTTCGTTCACCTTCAACACCAGCTTCAGTAAATCTAAACTCTGAGAATCTCCATCTTCAGACTCGCTGTGATCCCTCGCTGAGTGACCCTGCAGCTCTCCATCAGCGGTCACCTCGGAACCTGCCTCATCTCCAAACAAAGATCAACATACACATCATACACAGAGTATAAAACAACAGCCCTTACTGTGCTGCAACACAGTATTTTAAAATGATAATACATAATTATAGCCTTATAATATAAAAAAAAACATAGCCTGTATGTATAAACCAACATTTGTGGAAAAACTAGTTTGCGTGGCTTTTACATGGAAAACATTTAACCAGTTTCTATAAAAGTATTTCAGATACGTTAGAAAACCAACAATGTTTAATGTAATTATTACATTTCTTGTTCTACAACCCAACAGTAGACCCTACCTGATATGGATTGCTTTGCATCAGCTGATGTCGGGTCATCATTTCCATCAACCTGATGAACAGATACGGACAGACAATCTTCACAATATATAAAAAAAGTTTATACTTTTATTTAGAACATGGCACAGCGCTTTTCTTTATATTACTGGATTTTTTTCTAAGAGCTCCCTCTCTGCTAGACTGATTTACATTTAATATCACACGTTTTTATTAATGAAATTAATTAAAATATTGTTTTTATGATCATATTATATTATAATTCTACATGAAACCACACAGCACCTGTGAGCCCTGCGCAGGACGTTTACAGCTCCGGCTGAGTTTGTGCTGGATGAAGGAATCCAGAGCAGAAAACTCCTCACCGCATCGACCACATCTGTGAACATCTTCATCTGCTGAAAAAGGGCAGGCCATTAGAGCAGGAAGCAAAAACACTTCTATTGAAATTAGAACAATTAACAAGTAGTTTGTTGTTGTCAGTAAAAAACAGGAAATAAAATAAAATTGTTAGTTTTTTTTTTTTTTTTTAAGAAAGCAGATGTTAGTAGCAGTTTGAGCTAACCTTAAATTAGGTTGTTAGGGTTTAAAGCAGATACTAAAGGTTTGTTAACGTTGAGAATCAATCTGCTGATTATGTTGTTAATTAATCCGTTAGTTGAGGTTTGTACACAGCAACAAATACTGTGCTTCCACAGCCCACAGTAACATTTATTTCTTACTCTCAGGAAGTAAAATCTGTCATTTAGAAATCTTCAGCGATTATGATGCTAGCCCTAAAAATATTTAATATTTACAATAAAAATTACCATTCCACAATTCCACCAATCACCTCCACACACACTGTCACTTTAATTTTATACCCTCCAACTTGGTCACATTTACTTATTTTTGTTATATAAAGCAGTCTTTCGCATTGCATGTCACACTGTGCATTTGTACCTCCGACAAATTTATATGTGATGAATAAAGAATCTAATATATATATATATTTTATTTTTTTTACATTTTCGGTTCTAATTACTTCCACAGTTTGATGTTAAATCAAAGTTTTAAAACACACACTTTAAAACATTCATGTGAAACTGTTGTAAAACCCTTTACACTATATATTTATATATATATATATATGTATTGATGGGCGGCACGGTGGCTTAGTGGTTTAGCATGTTCTCCTCTCAGCCCTGGGGATTTCAGGTTCAAACCCCAATCTGGGTTTCCATGTCCTCCCCGTGTCCGCGTGGGTTTCCTCCAGGTTCTCCGTTTTCCTTCCACAGTCCAAAAACATGGATCAAGTCAATTGAATTTTCCCCATGTAGAGTGTGTGTGTTTGTGGGTGAGTGTGTGCTTAGTGATGGATTGCCCCCCTGTCCTGGGTCTATCTGCCCAGCAACCTAAAAGTTCTCCCCTGGATGGACAAGGGAACCCCCCCTTGCGACCCTAATAGAGGATAAAGGGGATGATAATGGATGGATGGAGTATTGACAGAGCCGTCCTGACACTCCTCCTCTCGCTTGGAAATAAGTCGTAATCGAGACATATTAAGATTTGTTATCTCGTGAAAACGACTTTAAAACAACAACAACAATAATAATAAAAATAATAATAATAACAACATGTCCTCTCCGGACTTCGGTTAAATCAGAAAATCTAAACATAAGGACTCCATTTTAACACGATCCTGCAGCTTTAAAGATTCTTTAATAAATCAGAGTTTTAAAGTTCGAATTAAAAACAGATTTCTGGTTCAAATGAGGAACAAACAGCCACCTCAGACCGACTGCTGACTCCGTAACGTTTAAACAAAGCGTTCAAACCGAACACATGTGCTGAGCTTCAGGAACTTTAAATAACATTTCAAACGAAAAGAGAAGAGTGTAAAACCATATAAACCGAGCGGAGCGTTGAAGCCGTTAGCATGTTGCTAACCCCGTTAGCTTCGGTTGTAAACACTGAGCTAACGCCGCAGCCCCGCGGCTCTGAGGACAGCCGGCTCACTCCGCAGCCCACAGCCGCGCAGCTCAACCAGCCGCCGGCTCGGAGTGCCCGCGGTTCGGCACGGCCGGGGGCGGCACGGCGCGGCGCGGCGCGGCTCGGTGCGGTACCTTCGTCCGGGATGTGGGAGTGCAGGCTGCCGCGACTCGGCCGGTCGCTAAGCGATTCTGCCGTATTAATCTGCTCCGTCATGTCGCTCTGGAGAGCGGCCTGTGTCGCAACGCTGCAGCAAGGACAACATGGCGGATTTACGACCCCGTCGTCATAACAACAAAAGAGCTCAGAGCTGCGAATAATGCTGCTCTTAAAATCACGACTTTATATAAAACTCTCACAGGCTCCCGTATTCCACACGTGTCTTTAAATACTAATTAAAACTGCACTTAAATGAGTCATATATTATATCTAATGGCGGCACGGTGGCTTAGTGGTTTGAATGAGTGGAGTTTCCATGTTCTCCCCGTGTCCACGCGAGTTTTCTCCCACAGTCCAAAAACATGGATCAAGTCAATTGAGTTCTCTAAATTCCCCCATATAGAGTGTGTGTGTGAGTGAGTGTGTGTCCAGCGATGGATTGGTGCCCTGTCCTGGGTGTATGTGCGCACCGCCCGAAACGTTCTCCCCTGGATGGGCATATATATATATATATATATATATATATATATATATATATATATATATATATATATATATAATATTATGTAATACAATATATATAATAAAACTCCCATCAATTGTATACAAGTATAAAAATGCTTTAAAATAATGTATTACATAACCATTTTTTTTAATCAATTCATTGATTTAATATTATTATGTTAAAGCCATTATGTGTTTATGGTCACAACAGCAGAATACAAAAGATTATTTTTAATCACATCATATGGCGTGTGCATTAAAAGTCTTATTTGTTAAAAAATCTTATTTATTTACAAAACTGTAAATCCTAGTGAAAAACACACACCAGTACAGATCATAAATATATATCATTACTAAGTATAATATAAACAAGTAGGTTTTTTTTCATACAATTTTAAGACAGGTTTGGTGAATTATTTATAATAGTATATATTATTTATAATATTTATAATAGTAAAGCACACACATATATACACATACGGCAACAGGTCGTTTCTTTAGATATAGTTTGCTTTGTCCTAACTGTTAGTGTTTCTATTTTCCATAGTGTTATAATCAACACCTAAAGGCAAATCGGAGATAATATTTTGCACCCATGTCTCTATCACTTGTACACTAATATTCTGATATTTGGTTTACAAATTCCACTGGGTTGTCAGTGACTACTGGTCAAATTACAGACAATAACGATATCCATTCAATTATCATCTATATAGTAAATAAACAGAAGTTTTAAATTGCCTGTAGTCGCGTCCATGTATTTTGCATATGACTCAAACTTTTTTATTTTATTTAAATTTATTATGTTAAAAATGTAAAATCACATACAATTTGTATTTAAATATATAGTAAGATTCCAATTTAGGATAATAACAAAAGCATGTTTTTTTTTACAATTTACATAGGTTTAAAAAAGCAGTACTTGATCAGAGTTTGTTAACACATCTACAATAAAACATTAAAGTACCTTGTATTATTGTACAGTGTTGTAAACATGGACAAAAACCCTAAACATTTGTACTAAAACATGTAATGCACTTCAGGACTGTGTCACACATTCTACATTTTCGTCTTCATTGTTGACTGGTCCACATGAGGTTCAATTGTCCTCGTTTGAGGTGTTATTGCCTAATTGGTTTTAATAGGTGTCCCCCTCATTACCTATTTAGACCTGCCTTAGTGTTGTGTCCTTGTTCAAGCATCCTTTTAAGTCCCATTTGTCTATTTTCGGACCCGACGGTGTTCACTGCATTAAAAACTCTGTACAATACTTCAAAGACTCTCCTCTCAGCGCCGCACCGAGCGGCAGGTCCGGGACAGACTGTGGTTCGAACCGAAGTCCCACTTTTCCAGCAGCTCAGCTATAACAAACAGCCTCACAAGGCCTTTTTAGTTACATATGAAGGATTTAGACTCTTTGGCTTTCCTTTAAGTTTAATGGTGTGCTCCAAGTCTTTTGCCAAGCTGCGGACTCTATCCACGTGCGGGTTCACATTCTCCTCCAGCCATTCCTCTATAGCGTCTGGAAAGAAGATCGTGTCCATGCTGTTCTGCAATTTTTCCAACAAAGGCTCCCATTCGTTCAGAAATCTATCAAAAAGAAAATAATCAGCACTGCACCATGTACTGCACTGAACAGAACACATCTGTATATTTTACAGCTGTATAAGTGTATAATTCTATTATAAAGCATATGTTTAATTATGAGAGTAAATTTCATAATGGACCTTTCTTATCATGGAGTTTTTATCAGGACGTCATGTTTACTTGTTGGGCTGTTTCATTTTTATCTCTTTTCTCAGTATTTCTTCTTTAGGGTTTAAACTTTGCTGTTAATAAATAATAATCTTGTTGCTTCTAGTTTTACTGCCTCTGCTTGCATTTCCTATTTTTCGGTGAGACCACCTTAAGTACATAAAAATAGGCCATAATGTGTTTTATATCTCTGTTTAATTTGTATAAACCTCATATTTTGTAACAGCTTCAGCTCCAGGTTTCTCCACACCTCTCAGACTGATGATACAGCTGATGCAGCAGAACAGAAAGCTTAAAATCCTCTTCCTAAAACTCTAATCTTTTTTGTGTGATGGTCATGAAGTAGATTTATTTCTATTAAACTGCAGTAATGAAGGTGTTCACGATCATATCTTAACATCTTAAAAACATCTTAAAATTAATACAAAGCATAATGGAATAAAAAAAAAATTGTACTCAAATAATTTTTAGTTTAGGAAACAAAAATGGAAACAGTGATTTTAATAAATATAACTTACTTTTGTAGAGCGTTTTTGATATTCTGAATATTTCGTGGGTTTCCAAAGCTGTACTTTCTCTGGTATTTACTGAATGTTCCTCTCACGTAACTGTGCAGGAAAACAAGCAAGTAATCAGGAGAACATACAAAATACTCGGGAATATAAATAGTGTACATAAATGTGAACAGCAGCATAACGTATATAAACAGAGTGATCGATCATGTGCTGTGCTTTTCAATATTATTCAGAAAGTTTTAATGTCTACATGTTTTGTAGTGTAGTTTTTTTTTTTTACATTTTTTTAAAAAGCTTACTTGTTACTCATTATTTGGTC
This sequence comes from Corydoras maculifer, assembly GCA_019802435.1. Lineage (NCBI taxonomy): Eukaryota > Metazoa > Chordata > Actinopteri > Siluriformes > Callichthyidae > Corydoras > Corydoras maculifer. Next base: position 227,560 of record JAFMOD010000021.1, read on the forward strand.
CACTGAATTCTTCAGGTTTTTATAAATCTTTTCCACCGTGATGTAAACGTCAAAACCTGGAAACCTAGCCGCTCCTTGACTGGAGAAGATGGAAAAGATGTATGACATGAGAAATTATTCTTATTTACTCTGCTTTTTACAGAACGTACTCTGAGGTTAGGTTCGTAAAGACACTCTAAAAGACTGACCCTCTAAAAAACTGACCCTCTAAAAGACTGACCCTTTATGACAATGACCCTCTATGAACCCGACACTCTATAAAAGTGACCCCCTATAAGACTGACCCCCTCTAGACCATCTCTTTAAAAGACTGACCCTTTTTTAGACCTGGATTTGTGAAAATCGGGTTTGTTCTTCTTTTTTGTTGCATATCAAAAATTCCAATTGAATATGCAAATGAATTAGAACTGAACTTAGACAATACTACATTAATACAAGCAGAAAAGTTCATTATGTTGACTTGGATTTCAACATTATATAAATTAACTGAGCGTCAACGTAAATGTGAAAGATGTTAATTCATAGAAAGATGGACCATTGAAAAAAAAAAGTTAAATAAAAGCCAAATTTACTCACCAGCTGCTATCAGACACCCGAACCCTGCAGCCCAAATGTTTTTCTGTTTCATTTTGAGCCACATCATTAAATGAACCTGCGTTTAATAAAAAATATATTAACAGCCAATCTGTCCCAGCTTTAGCTTCAGTACTCCTTTGGAGTTTTGTCTACTCACCATGTTTTAAAGTTTGTAAGCATGTGGCCAGAGACGGAATGCCCACAGGAAGCAGTTCACACAGCACTGAGTGATGTTCATACCTAAAACACAGAGGTTTATAGAGGTGCATCAGTATTGCAATCTACATTCAAATATAAAATAGAATGGTTATCAAAGTTAATGTAACTGTTCTATAAACCTCAAATCAGTCTCAGCATTTTTCTGTACCATTTCTTATAAACATTACAAACCCAAGATTTAAAAATTGTACCATTATAAATAAACTCTATTGATGTCTAGATCAGTAGATTTGCACAGATGTTTTCTATTTAATGTGTTTGATGATCAATATGAAAATAATCCCTCTCTCTTTTTTATTCCACATCCTTCCAGCTGTAACACTTTTATAAACCAGATTAATTATTTTAAAATAAGCAACACAAACCTTTGCCAGCCTGTTAAAACAATGCCTTGTAAGGTTAAAGTGGGATAGTTGTTCATGGAGTTCATGACTTTAAGCCAGGCCAGGTGATTCTGTAAGTGGTGATTGATGGGGGTCCACATCTGATCGATACCCGAAGCTCCTTTAAACGCACTCGCAAACCAAACGTCTGTGAATCCAGCATTTTGATAGTTGGAGAGAAGTTGTCCTATAAATATAAAAGTTGGTTATTAGTTAGGCGGCACGGTGGCTTAGTGGTTAGGACGTTTGTCTCTCAGCGCTAGGGATTCCCGGTTCGAATCCCCATCTGGGTGGAGTTTCCATGTTCTCCCCGTGTCTGCGTGGGTTTCCTCCGGGTTCTCCGGTTTCCTCCCACAGTTCAAAAACATGGATCAAGTTAATTGAATTCTCAAAATTGCCCCGTTTAGAGTGTGTCTGTGTGAGTGAGTGTGTGCCCAGCGATGGATTGGCGCCCTGTCCTGGGTCTATCTGCCCAGCGCCCGAGACGTTCTCCCCTGGATGGGCATGGGGAACCCCACCGCGACCCTAATAGAGGATAAAGCAGAAGATAATGGATGAATTAATGGTTATTAGTTAAGTAATTTATTTTATTTAAGACATCTTCAATCACACACCATCGACTTCAGGCTCTTACCGATTGCATGGACGTCCATGTTAGAGTCGTATTTCCAAATCATAGGAGATGCAACTGCCGTCATACCTGATTCTACAAACAAAAAGGAGATAAGGGGAGGAAACGACTTTTTATATGAAGCTACACAACTCTTATAAACGTACCTTTTTCTATCTTTATAATTTGAGCTCTGATACACACTCAGTAAAAGGACCAACACTGAGCCAGTCACCAAAACAGTAAACTTGTCTATTCAGAGTCCTGTTCTTATCATCTTCAAATCGAGTGTAAATAAAAAGTATAAACAGAGATCAGACAAAAACTCCTTTTTAGTACGCATGGCTGCATACCTACAGGCCTCAGGTGAGTCGAATCAAACAGGGTATAGGGCAATTTAGAGTATTCATTTTACCTTCAATCCATGTTTTTGTATCGTGTGAGGAAAACCGGAGAACCCAGGAAACCCCAAGCAAACCCGGGGAGAACATGGAAAGCCTTAAATATAATGATGAAAAATGAATAATCAAATCATTTGGGGGGTGGCACAGTGGCTTAGTGGTTTAGCATGTTCTCCTCTCAGCGCTGGGGATTCCCGGTTCGAATCCCAATCTGGGTGGAGTTTCCATGTTCTCCCTGTGTCCACGTGGGTTTCCTCCGGGTTCTCCGGTTTCCTCCCACAGTCCAAAAACATGGATCAAGTCAATCGAGTTCTCCAGATTGCCCTATATAGAGTGTGTGTGTGTGTGAGTGAGTGTGTGCCCAGCGATGGATTGGATGAAATCATTTGGGACTTCTGTAATCAGACGGCGTGTTCGTGCTGTAATACCTTTGATCGTCGCATGGCTGAACCTTCTGAGCATGTCTTCCCAAAACAGCAGTTTTAATCCTGGCGTCTGTTCGGTCATGAAGCTGCAAACCTTGGTCACATGGTTAAGGAAGAGTGATTCGATGGTTCCACCACTTTGCAGCCAGTTTTTCGATTCAGTACTCTGACCGAGACCAAAAACCTAAATGAGAAAACGAGAAATATTTAAAAAACATGAAATTACATCTCATCTAAAGTACAGAAATCATAAACACAAGCAGAGGGGTGAGACACATGCCGTTCGTCTTTTTAAAAAGTAAAAAAAAAAAAAAGTTCTATTAATCTGAACTCGCCTCATCAGCTCCAATATGGAACCATTTTGCATTCGGATGCATCTTCAGAACCTGCAGCAGCATTTCCTTAATCACATCCAGACTACCAGCTACCTGAGGGTTCAGGCTGTTAGGGAAGTCCTCCACCTCCCTCAGGTTAAAGAACTTCTCATGTTTCAGAACAAACTGCACAAAAAAAAACAAAACACACACACACACATGAGGTCGAGGACGGCGGCACGGTGGCTTAGTGGTTTAGCATGTTCTCCTCTCAGCACTAGGGATTCCCGGTTCGAATCCCCATCTGGGTGGAGTTTCCATGTTCTCCCCGTGAATGAAGATCAGCGTTTAAAATCATGAACATAAATCTTCAAACTGACCTCTAAATGTCCGAACACCTGCACCAGAGGTATCAGTTCGAGGTTGTGGAGCTCAGCCAGGTGCTTTATTTCAGCAAGGTCCTCCGAACTGTGGAACCAGAGTTAGAATTGCATTAACTTTAACAGTTATTGGTATTTTTTAGTTGTTAGTTTGAGAGGGGTGTGGTAGTTATAGTGTTGGGTTATCAATCAGAAGGCTGGTACTCCTCCAGGGGGTGCTGTACCAACCCTGTTTTTTGACCACAGCTGAGTTGGGATGCTTGTAGGTTGCTATGGATGAAAGCATCCCCTCCACCATTAAGGAACAAACAAAAAAAAAAACACGTCCGGTAATCTTCCTGCCCTCCTTTATACTTATAACCCCCCCCCCCCCAGCCAAACCCTTAAGCACTTGTTAAGCATCAGTTAATATTTCCTAACATTTTACATAAACATACATACACAAGACAATTTTGAACACCATGTAATTATACTCCTGGTTCGCCAGTTATTGTAGTTTTTAAAAGTTCCTTTCTTTAAATGTTCTTTTTTACAACCTACAGGTATTTTATTAACTCCCCGTCCTGCTCTCCCCCACCGAGGGAGGAAGTGGACATCACCTCGCCACCTCAACAAGCTCAGGTACGTTGTCTATTGTCTTGGCGTGGAGCTATTGTTTGGAGGATGTAACATTATCACAATGTCCTAAACAACGATAAGTCTCATAACATCATCACAATGTCCTGAACAACGATAAGTCTCATAACATCATCACAATGTCCTGAACAACGTTAAGTCTCATAACATCATCACAATGTCCTGAACAACGATAAGTCTCATAACATCATCACAATGTCCTAAACAACGATACGTCTCATAACATCTGAAATGTAGAAGGTTTGCTGACCTGTATGAAAATGGTGACCTTAGCACCTGAAGGTTTCCTTCATATGGAAACATGTCTTCATACTCCATTAAAACTCCATCGGCCCCCAGAGCCGAGAGCAGAGGAAAGATCTGAAACAGATTCCGTACCATAATTATTCACACGGTCAAATCCACATCGTAACTGATGTAACGGCAGTCTCACCTGCTGAAGATAACTGACTTTAGGGGCAGCACCTTTAAGATCAAGGTGGACCACACGAAGGGGGGGTGAAGGCACTTTATTTAACGGGGCAGTTGTAGATTTCTTCACCTCTGGCGCCTTAACTTTGATTGTAGTCCTGGCCTCCACTGTCTTCCCAACATCCGGAGGAGCTGAAGGTGTGTTCAAGAGCTTCACTTGAGGATCGTGACGCTGCACCCAGAAGTGATCTGGGTTCATGATCTGGAACTGACTGCTACGTGATGGTGGTTCCTTGTCTTCGGGGCCTGAACTGCACAGTGATTCAGCAACGTCAACGTTACGTTACCTGTTTGCACTCTGTTCATTCAGCACTCCGGCAAACAAAAGGGAAAAGCTAAAAACATAAATGATCTTGAAAACCCATCCATTCATTATCTTCCACTTTATCTTATATTAGGGTCACGGGGGGGGGGGGATTTCCCCATGCCCATCCAGGGGAGAATGCACACAATCACACACACACACACACACACACACACACTCTATATGGGGCAATTTGGAGAACTCAATTGACTTGATCCATGTTTTTGGACTGTGTGAGGAAACCGGAGAACCCGGAGGAAACCCACGCGGACACGGGGAGAACATGGAAACTCCACCCAGATGGGGATTCGAACCGGGAATCCTTAGTGCTGAGAGGAGAACATGCTAAACCACTAAGCCACCGTGCCGCCTGATCTTAAATATAAATCACAAAACCATCAAAAAGCATCTGCAGACATGCAGAGTCCCAAGACTTATTCATGTTTAATAAAAGTGGCTGCACACAAAGGGTGGCAAGGTCAGATAAAAAGGTCCGGTCGTCTCAAACCACAGACAGCTTCGGCTCTGTCACAGCCGGCAGTCGGCTACAAGGGATGCGAGGGTGTCACGGTCACTCTAAAACCACAGACAGCTTAGAACCAGTAACATATGTACGAGAGTAGCACTTCCTCTTTTACAAGCATTTCTCACATACACTATTTGCTGGGTCCTCCCATGCATGTCTCCCTTGCAGCCACCTGCCGGCTGTGACAGAGCCGAACCAGCGCAGGGCACGTTAATGTCAGGGAACATAACAGGCTCAGATTCCTGTAGAAAGATCGACTGTTCTGTTTTGGTTTAAGTTCTTTTTCAAAAGTAAGTTTATGCTTGAATCCAGAAAATGAACTGTAATTTAATTCGTCGCAGCCTGCTGGATGGGCAGCACATAACACACACGGCCTTAGTGGTTGGCATGAAGAAAGCTGTCTGCAAGCAATACATGCTTTAAAAATGTATATTTAAATTCTTACTTTATCTGCATGTTTGAATCTGTGATTAATGATTTATTTTTAATTAGATTAGTTTCACTTCTCAACAGATCTGTAGAGACTCACCTGAGCAGCCGGGCAACAGCCACAATAAACAGAATTAATATCACCAGCTTCAGCGCTCTCTTACACTCCATACCTCTCTTTCTACAAAGACAGAGGACACATTTAAAATGTTTACAATACTTACACAGTGTGTGTGTGTGTGTGTGTGTGTGTGAGAGAGAGAGATAGAGAGAGAGAGAGAGAGAGAGTCCTTGTTTGACAAAGCTGCAAATTTAAAAACCGAAACTAAACCCCCAGCCGGAGGAGACAGTAACCAGGCAATGAGAGGAGGGGGGGCAGGAACGAAAACTGCTTAATATTTATTAGTGCAAACAAAGGAAATATGGAGACACTCGTTTCAATTGATCAGTAATGAGAATATTAAAAATAAATTAATTATTTGGTTTATAATGGCATCATTACGTAGCACCAATCAGGATTGCAGAAATAATGGAGGACAAGGTTCGTGTTTATACCAACACACATCAGACATGTGACAAAGTGAATGCACATGAGCTGCTCTCTCTCTTTCTCTCCAATATATATATATATATATATATATATATTGGGGGGGGGGGGTGTCCCCATGCCCATCCAGGGGAGAACGTTTCGGGCGCTGGGCAGATACCCCCGCGACCCTAATAGAGGATAAAGCGAAGATAATGAATGAATTATATATATATACACACACAATGAAATAAAACATGAATTTAATGAATTTCACTTAACATGGCAGATCATTTATTAATCTAAAGATGGTAATTCATATCAGGACAGTAATTAACAGATCAGAGCTTTAACAGACATGTCACAATCGTGTTATCCGACCGCAGTGACCACGTGTTTCTGTGACTGAACTGACCTACATTTCAACAAACTGACTGCAGAGCCTTTAAACAGATTTATAATGCAGCTGGAGAAACCAGACCTCGCATTGGATGGTGGATCATTCACAGGAGTGCAGTGGTAAGAAGATGGTGGTGCTGCATCAGCACTGAGGTTTAAATACAATTCAGATAACATAAAGTTTAAGTTTATTAGAACCATACTGATGGATGACACTGATACAACAGGCTGGAAAAGATTGATCTTTAGGATTTTAAATTTGATGATTTACTCATTAGTTTACAGCAAAATTAAAATTATTAGTTTACATTAAAATGACGTATATGTTTGTAAGACCACACACTGTGTAATGTCCAAAGTTCGTTTTTCAAAGCTTAAAACAAGCCGAGCATTAAATCAATAAAACACTTACTCGTATGTGCTGTCTGATCAAATCCTCCACCCAGCCTCGAACCCTGACCCCATTGATGTTCTCCCTCTGCGCACAGAACTGTCGGTCATCCCTGAACTGCTCTCGTTTAAAAGTCCTCTCCCTCCCCGTTTCCATAAATAATTGCTTTAGAACAGAAACCTACGAGCTGCAGAACGCTGACAGGTTCCTGTTTTTCAGGTTCATTCAATCAGCTGCAGATTGCCCTGCAGTGACATTTACTCCACCGAGCCTTCGTTTGCTGTCAGCCTCACTGTTCCCGATAGGGGTCGCTACTGTTCAGACTCTCTGTATATTATATATTTACGCCTTAAACATATATTTCCTTTAAACTCCACATCACATTAAATAAATACAAAAAATACCTTTAAAACTGTTCATTCAATGCATGATAATAAATATATATTTAATATTCAGCTCTGATATTCGAAGGACTTTGTTCAGAAACAATAGCTGCTCTCCATGTTTCCTTCCTTCCTGACTGATTAACTTCCAGCTCCAGATATGGAACGTGGACAGAACGCTTGATGTAGATGTGAAAGACCAGACTGATATGTCAACAATAACATGGATTAGAACGAGTTATCAGTCACACCATCGAACTGGGACACCAGGACAAACATGAGAGCCAAAGCAAAGGGTTTTAATAGCAAACCCAAAATGTTCTCCTAATTATCCTCATACTACAGAGGAACGTTTTCTCTACCTGAAGAAATATTAATTACAATGTTGATGATATCACAATAAGAACATGTTGTATATAATGGCGAGCAAGCAAACTGGTCTATTTTGTTCCTTTTTGAATGATAACTAAATATATCACAACACAATCTTCCCCGTTTAGCTCGTGTGGAAAAAGTCATGGTGTTTTAATCAAATACCCAGCATCGTGTCTTTCCTTGTTTTGTCGGGAAGTGTTAAGATCCGTGTGTTGTGGTTACGATGCTGAAACCTGAGCAATAATGAAGAAGGAATAACACATCAGAGTAAAAAACATCAACGTGGAGACAGCAGGAAACTCTGTGCCATTCTGAAAACAGCTATAATGTTTTTTTAATATGCTTTTCTCAAGACTGTGAATTGGAGCTTCAGTGAACTCATTCAGGAATGAGGAGAGGTTTGATCTGTTATCTGGAAATCCTAAAAGTACATTTCAAAATACTCTGAAAGTATTGATAACATGTAATAAACCTCAGAAACAGGCGGCACAGAGGCTTAGTGGTTTGGCATGTTCTCCTCTCAGCACTAGGGATTCCCGGTCCGAATCCCCATCTGGGTGGAGTTTCCATGTTCTCCCCGTGTCCGCGTGGGTTTCCTCCGGGTTCTCCGGTTTCCTCCCACAGTCCAAAAACATGGATCAAGTCAATTGAATTCTCCAAATTGCCCCATATAGAGTGTGTCTGTGTGAGTGAGTGTGTGCCCAGAGATAGATTGGCGCCCCCGGTCTATCTGACCAGCGCCCGAAACGTTCTCCCCTAGATGGGCATGGGGAACCCCCCCCCCCCCATGACCCTAATAGAGGATAAAGCTGAAGATAATGGATGGATGGAAACCTCAGAAACAATGGCCTTCAAACAGACAAGACCAAGAACACTGTTTGGAAATAATGCACTCTGCCACAGTCAGTAAAAAACTGTTAAGTACGGTGGTGGAGAAGTATAGATCTGTGATTTGCATTTGTTTGGCATCCACACGGGACTGTGCAATGATGAACACCTTTGTACACTTTTAACTTTAAAATATTTTAGTGTTGAATGTAATCCATCCAAGAACATTGCTTCATTAATGTTCTGCTGTAAAGGAATTAGGTTTGATATTTCAGTTAGCCCACTATTAACTAAAAACATCATAGGTAAATAATTAGTGCATTTAAGGTAGTATAACATAATATTGTGCCCATATTTTGATCAGAATTAAATACTGAAATGTCTTTGAACACATGCGCATCATTAGTTTGTGCTCATTAATAGTTTGTGGTATATAAAGGATTCTGAAGGGCCTTTGATGGGATGCTAAATGGGTTTGGTTTTCATTGTTCTGTGTGTTTGCTCATGGTGGCCCCAAGCTTTCAGATTATTATTATCACTCCTTACCGATCGCTAAACACAGCGCAACCCTCACTGCTCACGTCTGCAGCTGTCACCTAATGAAGCGGCACATTTACAGAATAAAAGTCTGTGAGGGGGGCGGCACGGTGGCTTAGTGTTTGGCATGTTCTCCTCTCAGCACTAGGGATTTCCGGTTCGAATCCCCATCTGGGTGGAGTTTCCATGTTCTTCCCGTGTCCGCGTGGGTTTCCTCCGGGTTCTCCGGTTTCCTCCCACAGTCCAAAAACATGGATCAAGTCAATTGAGTTCTCCAAATTGCCCCATATAGAGTGTGTCTGTGTGAGTGAGTGTGTGCCCAGAGATAGATTGGCGCCCTGTGTATCTGACCAGCGCCCAAAACGTTCTCCCCTGGATGGGCTTGGGGAACCCCCCCACGACCCTAATAGAGGATAAAGTGGAAGAAAATGGATGGATGGAAGTCTGTGAGGATTTAGACATCAAAACAATAAATATATTTGCTAACATTGCCGTTGAGGATCTTACGTTGTGCAGAACTGTTATGATGAAACAGAACGAGTCTTTCCTGTTACCACAAAACTGTTTTGTCTTGGTGTCTTTGTCTTTGCATTAAGACTTTGGTAGAACTGTATGCTGAACTTCATTAGAACCAAACAACTGACCGTTTAAACTGTTTTACACCATTAAGTCTCGTACCAAAATGCCTTTGAAGGTCGCAGAAACATTAAAATATAATAACCATTCATTCATTCATCATCTTCCGCTTCATCCTCTATTAGGGTCGCGGGGGGGGGGGGGGTTCCCCATGCCCATCCGGGGGAGAACATTTTGGTACACCCAGGACAGGGCGCCAGTCTATCTCTGGACACACACTCACTCACACAGACACACTCTATATGGGGCAATTTGGAGAACTCAATTGACTTGATCCATGTTTTTGGACTGTGGGAGGAAACCGGAGAACCCGGAGGAAACCCACGCGGACACGTGGAGAACATGGAAACTCCACCCAGATGGGGATTCGAACCGGGAATCCCTAGTGCTGAGAGGAGAACATGCTAAACCACTAAACCACTGTGCCACCCTATAATGCATCAATCCATGGTAAATAAATCATAAAGTCAAATTACATTTCCAAATGTGATGTTTAAAGATAAGGCAGATGTTTTGAGGGCCGGTATTACAAAAACATGTTCATGAACTCGGCATTACTAAATTAATGGCATTTCCGTTCTGAGAGGGCAGAGCGGTTACTTATCAGTGCATTCAGAGTTTGGGGAACACCCTAAATAGTTTACAGGTCAATGAAGGACAGACTCACAAGCCCGATTATCAGGGCATATGCAGGCAGTTAGAGTGGTGCCACCTAAAAGTTTGTAAGAGTCAAGTGCAAATCCGAGGTATTCTTTAACGCTATGTACCAAATGCAGGATGTATACTTACACTGACATATTTTATATTGCAGTCATTATATTTATTCGTATTAAGTCATTTTAACTATTATAAGTCACAGTTTCACAGTTTGGTAAAGAGCTGGTTGGTAAATTAAAGATTTAAAACTGAAATAAACCACAATAATACAACAAAAATCAGAGCAATTACAAGCTCAACACGTTGCTTAAGGCTTTATCATTAAAAGCTTGGATCTTCTGGAAACTCTTCATTTTTGTCAACGCCTGTAATTACAAACATTAAGCCACCGGTGTTTCAGATAACACACGAAGTTCAGATGTCTGAACCGACGGGTTAGGAGTTATGTAGGTCACGTTGCTGAACCACATTTACAGAGCCGGTTCTTGTGAGACGAGTAATTCTTGACCATGAAACGCAAAAATGATCATTAAAAAAAAAAATGATGGGAATTTAATGGAGGAGCTACGAGCCTCATTCTGTTAACAAAATAACGCTGAATGCTTTTTCCATTAAAGTTAATACATTTACAATAAAGCAAAGTATATAAATCCTTGTGGGTTTCCTCCGGATTCTCTGGTTTCATCCCACATTCCAAAAACATGGATTCAAGATAAATTGAACATTCTAAATTGCCCCATATAGAGTGTGTCTGTGTGAGTGAGTGTGTGTCCAGTGATAGATTGGCGTCCTGTCCTGGGTCTATCTGCCCAGCCCCCGAAACGTTCTCCCCTGGATGGACATGGGGAACCCCCCCCCGTGACCCTAATAGAGGATAAAGCAGGAGATAATGAACAAATGAATAAAACCACAATAAACTCAGCAGTCACTTGAATCATGTTGATGTTGATAGTAAGCAGCACGTCTGCTCTGTATATAAAGCAGCTCTGCCTCTGTACAATTAATAGATTATATTCAGAAAGATCCACCATAAATAAAACCAATCGGAGAACTTGGACCCCTTAAACCAAACCAAAACCCCTGGGAGAAGGTGGAATCAGCCAGGTCCAAAATAAATCATTGGTTTAATGTGTTTGCACAATCTCACCTCATAAAGTCCTGGTAAAGCTCTCGTTAATTAATAAGATACAAAAATAATAACAGAAATAATGAAACTGAAAAATATTTGAATGCATGTCTTTTAAAAGCTGTTATGCATTTTGTTAAAACAGTATTTAGAAATAAGGGCTGCGTGTTTCACGTAATGGAGTTCATCAGAAATTCTGGAGCAAGTTGATAGGAACACAGAGAATTATCTGCCTCCGCACTCTCATCTCAAACACACGACTTAAAAGACAGAAGATTTTGAGTAAGTCATACAGCTCCGGTTGAGTTAAATAAATAAATCACGTAATTATATGAGTTAAAGAGCAAATAAAATAAAAAAAATTGCAGTTGTTTCAGTATAATTTGTGGGTGAACGTGTGAACCTGGGTGTGTGATAATTGCTGCAGTCCTGGGAGAGTCCCGATTACCACACCATCATTTCAGGTTTTAAACAGCTTAAATTGTGTTGGGTCACATTAAAGACACGCAATTAAAACTAATGAGCACAAATACGTCTTCTGAAATGTACAAAAGAATCAAATTACCTTCATTACAATTTACACAAATCAGACTCACTCTGCAGGTCGGAGCCACACCTCATACCCATCACCTTCATGAACTTTTAATTCATTCATTCATTCATTCATTATCTTCTGCTTTATCCTCTATTAGGGTGGGGGGGGGGGCGGCGCTGGGCAGACACACCCAGGACAATCTATCTCTGCCTTTTAATTCTAATCTCATAATTAACACGACATCATTTACTTTCAGTCCCTATTGTAATGTTATCTGTTCTGTTCTCGTTCTGTAATGATGCCGTGTGTTAGTGCTCCTGTATTTATTTATGGTTTTATTGTTTTAAGGTCTGTTTACTGTATGATGACACACTGCAGATTTTCTCATGAGAGAAACCTGCTGTCTGTCAGTCTGTCTGTACGTTCTGTACAGTCACAGGGCAAAAATATCATTTTGACGGGAATATGGTCTCAGTAATTAGTATTTTACAGACATTTAGAGTAAGCTTTTTAAAGAAAGGAGAAGTTAGATGGGCGGCACCTGGCTTAGTGGATGGCATGTTCTCCTCTCAGTGCTGGGAATTCCCGATTCGAATCCCCATCTGGATGGAGTTTCCATGTCCTCCCCGTGTCCGTGTGGGTTTCCTCCGGGTTCTCCGGTTTCCTCCCACAGTCCGAATACATGGATCAAGTCAATTGAATTATCCAAATTGCCCCATATAGAGTGTGTCTGTGTGAGTGAGTCTGTGCCCAGCGATGGATTGGTGTCCTGTCCTGGGTCTATCTGCCCAGCGCCCGAAACGTTCTCCCCTGGATGGGCATGGGGAACCCCACCGCGACCCTAATAGAGGATAAAGCTGAAGATTATGAATGAATGAATGAGAAGTTAGATGTAATGATTATACCTCATACCTGAGCACCACACCTGACCTCTGTCCCTGCAGTTCTGCAGCACCTGCTTCCTCTGGATTAGCCGATGATTGTTAATTTTGTGAATGATCTTCTAGCTCTTAACAGAACATCGTGTGTGTTGAACCCACGTGTTGAAGAGTATTGATGCTTTGATGAAATACTCGGTGTTATTTTGAAAGTTCATGACAATGACATGAACTTGAACACGGAGGGATTTCTCCTAAAACTTGGCAACCCATGCAGTTTCAATGAGGAGGAGCAGACATTGCGTTCCGAAGGAACGCCCACCAGTTTGGATCGCGTTCCAAATAACACCGTGCTCCCTCTATAGTGCTCCCTTCACAGTGGTTCTACAATATTTACGTCCGTAAAAATGAATTATAAAAAAATTTTCTATTATTATTATTATTATTATTATTATTATTATTATTATATTGGGTTTTAAAAATCTATTTGGAAATAGTAGGTCACTTGACTTTTCAAACTATGTGGGTCACTAAGCAGTGGTTTGAAACACGGCCCTGCGGCGGCGCTGTTTGGAAGGTGGCTGAACATGGCGTCTCACTTCAGCGGAGTTTTACGGTTAACGGATTTGGATGATTTTATTACTCCCTCACAGGTGAAACTCACAAATCATCTGTATTAATCATTAAGTAGAAGTTACACTTTCATTAAGGACGCGTTTACACCGTGACATTAAGCTGTGAGGGTGTTAGGACAGAGTTCTGTTGGATTTCACATAACTCTCTGAAGATCAAAGGAACCGAGGGGTCTTATTAATAATATACATGGTTCTTTTAAATACAGGTTTAATGAGGGACTACCTGTGTGTGTGTGTGTGTGTGTGTTAAAACTGCCTGTACTGTTGTAACTACAATAAATTATATTACAATTTCTAATTAACAAAAACATCTGATGGTTGACATCCATTCATCCACTTCAGCTTTATCCTCTATTAGGGTCGCGGTGGGGTGTCCCCATGCCCATCCAGGGGAGAACGTTTCGGGCGCTGGGCAGATACACCCAGGACAGGGCGCCAATCCATCGCTGAGCACACAAACACTCAAAACTGTTTTGTCTTGGTGTCTTTGTCTTTGCATTAAGACTTTGGTAGAACTGTACGCTGAACTTCATTAGAACCAAACAACTGACCGTTTAAACTGTTTTACACCATTAAGTCTCGTACCAAAATGCCTTTGAAGGTCGCAGAAACATTAAAATATAATAACCATTCATTCATTCATCATCTTCCGCTTCATCCTCTATTAGGGTCGCGGGGGGGGGGTACACCCGGTACACCCAGGACAGGGCGCCAATCTATCTCTGGCCACACACTCACTCACACAGACACACTCTATATGGGGCAATTTGGAGAATTCAATTGACTTGATCCATGTTTTTTGGACTGTGGGAGGAAACCGGAGAACCCGGAGGAAACCCACGCGGACACGGGGAGAACATGGAAACTCCACCCAGATGGGGATTCGAACAGGGAATCCCCAGCGCTGAGAGGAGAACATGCTAAAGCACTAAGCCACTGTGCCGCCCTGGTTGACATCCAGGATTCTGAATGCTGAGCCTCATGACACCATCATCTGTTACAGAAGCTTTAGAACTGTTAGTGTCTCTGTGTCTAAATAAATATCAATAAAGTCGCATCACTGATTTCTCTCAAATTAAATAACTAGATTTGGAAGCACTGACAGCGCTGTAAATGATGGAAGGTGTTACTTACCTTATTTTGGTGTATAGTAGATGTAAAAACATGATGTCTTGCTAATAAAACCCTCTTCTGTGTGTGTGTGTGTGTGTGTGTGTGTGTACGCATGCATTTATGTTTGCTGGTAAATTCAAACTTGGTTTGCATTGCAAATAAACTAGGAGTGTGTAAAGCCAGTGAAAGTTGAAAAAAAGCAGGGAAGATCGGTGGCCAAAATCCAAATCGAAGACGACGGGGCTTACTTTCAAGTTAATCAGGTTTGTGAAGTTGCATTTTTTTTTTGTTATTAACAATTTAAAATTTCCAATTTTCCCCTGATACAGAAAAAATATTCACAGCTTTTCACAGAACCTTACAGTATAAATAACTTCTGTACATGCTCTCATCATAATAAAATTCATTCATTATCTTCCGCTTTATCCTCTATTAGGGTCGCGGGGGGGTTCCCCATGCCCATCCAGGGGAGAACATTATAGGCGCTGGGCAGATACACCCAGGACAGGACGCCAATCCATCACTGGACTCACACAGACACACACACACTCTATATGGGGCAATTTGGAGAACTCAATTAACTTGATCCATGTTTTTGGACTGTGGGAGGAAACCGGAGAACCCGGTGGAAACCCACGCGGACACGGGGAGAACATGGAAACTCCACCCAGATGGGGATTCGAACCGGGAATCCCTAGTGCTGAGAGGAGAACATGCTAAACCACTAAGCTGTGCTGCCCCATTAATAATATCATCTTATATATTTGATTATTTGGCAGCAGGGCAGTATATAAAATAATACACCTTCTCATAACACCAACCACCACACAGCACCACAATAATATATATATATATATATATATATATATATATATATATATATATATATATATATATATAAAAACTAAGATTTCTAGAGGTCCAGATAATTAATATTCGGTCAGTAAATAATTATTTGTTTGGAGAAAAACACTAGAAATAGCATTTATACTGTAAATGCAGTGCTTTTTGTTTTCACACAGAAGCTGAACAGTACGCTAAGCTTCTTATTGTACTAAATGTAGTTCACTAAAACACGTGCCTCGTTTTTTTTTTAGGATGGACAAAGGCAAAAACTAGAGAAAGCCAAGATCACGCTGAATGATTGCTTGGCCTGCAGTGGCTGCATCACGTCTGCTGAGAGTGTTCTGATCACACAGCAAAGCCACGAGGAACTGTACAGGGTACTGCGCATCAATAAGGTAATAAAAATCTGAAATTAATATTGTATTAATGTGAGTGAACATGGAGTGAATTGTGTTTTGGCCGCTGACTGACTGCATTGCTCTGTATGCAAATAAATGGACTTGGTTTTCATTTGCAGAGAAGAAAGAACCTATGAATGAAGCACAACCAGCTTCAGCCTGTGTGTTTTACCTTCACAATCATTTGAAGAATAATGCACAGCCTTTATTACAACTATAATATCTGTAAATAAAGCCTTTAATGCGTTTGTGGCTGCAGCCCGGTTCAAACGGAATAAGGTGGAGTTTAATTAGGCGTCTGTGTAATCAGGGCAGGAATGAACCGGCTGAATGTCATTCCAGAGTTTTAACAAACAACCAGCAGAGAACAATTATGAAGCGTTATTAAAAATGTTTTAAGGCAGTGCCTGTGTGAGGACGTCGCGTGCTGAGGACGGCCCAGGATGGATTTGCATGATCACTGCTAAACAAATTCAGGACATCTGTAAATGAGACCCAAACCATTGGATCTCAGTGCGTCTCGTGTCATTTCACATCTATTTAGTGTCGTCCAGTTATACAAACACTCAAAACACAATGCCAGCTCTGAACCGGGAAAGTGTACCTTCAGCACGTGTTGATTGCATGATCAGTGTGTTGAGCCTGTGATTGAGGACATGGTGGGTGTGTGGTGCGTTTGTGGTGTGGACCTCTGAGTGACAGATGTGTCTCCATGCAGCAGAGCAGCGGCAGTGAGCAGAAGCTGGTGGTTGTATCGGTGGCACCTCAGTCCCGAGCCTCGCTCGCAGCACACTACGACCTCAGCAGCAGCGAGGTGGCGCGCAGGCTCACGGCCTTTTTTAAAAACCTGGGTGAATATTCATTCATTCATTATCTTCTGCTTTATCCTCTATTAGGGTCACGTGGGGTTCCCCATGCCCATCCAGGGGAGAACGTTTCGGGCGCGGGGCAGATAGACCCAGGACAAGGCACCAATCTATCACTGGGCACACACTTACTCACACAGACACACTCTATATGGGGCAATTTGGAGAACTCAATTGACTTGATCCATGTTTTTGGACTGTGGGAGGAAACCGGAGAACCCGGAGGAAACCCACGTGGACACGGGGAGAACATGGAAACTCCACCCAGATGGGGATTCGAACCGGGAATCCCTAGTGCTGAGAGGCGAATGTGTCGCCCACCTGGGTTTAATATTGAAATATTAAAGAGGCTCCTTTCCATCGAGGCATTCCTGCTGATTCTCCACGATTCTGTTTCCTAAAATAAAAGATGTTTGTTCTGTGTTTCAGGTGTGAATCATGTTTTCGACACCGGCTTCAGTCGGACTTTCAGTCTGCTGGAGAGCCAGAGGGAGTTCCTCCAACGGTTTGCTCGGAAAGAGGAGGACCGAAACGCCTTGCCCATGCTGACTTCGGCCTGTCCCGGTGATTTTCATTCGTACTAATGACCGAACTCAAAAGGCTCTCATACAACCGCAGTCACCAAACCTGAGTTCTACATGTTCTCCCTTTTCAAAACCCAGAGATCTCTCTATAATTAGTGTATCGTGGGTCTGTATCTGAACTACATCTCAACACTGATGAGTCCAGCCTGACTTTGTCCACTTAGGAATCTAAAGCGCTTGGTCCCTGCAGGTTCCTTTGTGTTTTGAACTATATCTGTTCTACATGGTTGGATTTAAACAGGTTGGATCTGCTACGCTGAAAAGACTCATGGGGACTCGATCCTGCCGTACATCAGCACCACGCGTTCTCCCCAACAGATGATGGGCTCGCTGGTCAAACACTTCTTCGCTCAACAACAGGTAGCACCTTCAGCCCATGTCTTTGCAAACAGCTCAGGAATATGTTCTATTCCATATATACACATATCAGTGTTCTGAATACTGGATGGTTGTGCTGGTACAGGGACTGGAACCACAAAGGATCTATCACGTGTGTGTGATGCCCTGCTACGACAAGAAGCTGGAAGCTTCCAGGCCGGACTTCTACCTTAGTGAAGCTGAGACCAGAGAAGTAGACTGTGTCATTACATCAGGTGGAAAACCAGTTCAACCTTTAAACAGATATTCTAAAGTATTTCATTTTTTAATTTGGACTTGTTCACCACACAGGGGAAGTTCTCAAGATGTTAGAGAATGAAGGGGTGTCTCTGAATGAGATCGAGCCAGCGCCGTTAGATTCAGTGTAAATATCTGATAAATCAAAGAAAACATCCTGGAGCTTACAGTACAGCATTGATACTCAAGATTTTCTTCTGTGTGTGTGTGTGTGTGTGTGCAGGTTCAGTAATGTGTGTGGTGAGGAATTGCTGTGTCATGCTGGGAGTGGTTCAGGGGGATACCTTCATCACGTTTACTTACATGCTGCAAAACAGCTATTTGGAATCGACGTGCAAGAAATTACATACAAAACGCTCAAGTGAGTTTAAACAGACCATATATATAAAAAAAAATATATATATATATATATATATATATATATATATATATATATATATATATATATATATATATATATATATGCAAATTTCACCCTGGGATTGATAAAGTATTTATATATATAATGTTTATATATATATATATGTATTCATTCATTCATCATCTCTTTATCCTCTATTAGGGTCGCGGGGGGGTTCCCCATGCCCATCCAGGGGAGAACGTTTCAGGCGCTGGGCAGATACACCCAGGACAGGGCGCCAATCTATCACTGGGCACACACTCACACAGACACACTCTATATGGGGCAATTTGGAGAATTCAATTGACTTGATCCATGTTTTTGGACTGTGGGAGGAAACCGGAGAACCCGGAGGAAACCCACACGGACACGGGGAGAACATGGAAACTGGGGATTTGAACCGGGAATCCCTAGAGCTGAAAGGAGAATATGCTAAAGCACTAAGCTACTGTGCCACCCTCTATATATTTATATATATATATATATATATATATATATATATATATATATTTTTTTTTTTATTTATTTATTTTTTTAGACACACATCAGTCCACAGAATGAGGTACCACTATACATAGACACTATATACCACCAGGTTATTTAACACTGCATTTAATTATTTCATTATTTAAAACTGCATTATAATGTTAGAACCTGGACACCCTGCAAAAGTCAGAAAAGCATTTTTAAAAAAATAAAATAAACTCCTGACTAAATAAAGTAAAGAAACTTACATCTTCTGATTCCTCCACTGACACTCACAGCAGTGAGCTCCATGTCCTCCACTACCCACTCCACTCCACACCTCGTACAGACAGCGGTCAGAGCTTTGGCTTGAGGTTCTGCGTCCTCGTCACACTGGGTTTCAGCAATCTGAACACAATGAGGACCACACTGGATACATCACACGAATAAACGGGCATCATTCACAAATTAAACATCACTTTGTTCCTCTATGCCCCAGCCTGATTGTACTGGGACGGGCAAAAGGGCATTTCTGAGGTCAGACACTGATGTTGGGGTTGGAAGGCCCGATTGTAGTATTAGTGCTAGCTTATCTTTAAGTTGTAATCGGTCAGTACTTCGTTAAACATTGAGATTGATGCTCTTTTTGTTTTTTACTGTGGTTTAATTTGCATGTGTGAAACAGGAACAGAGACTTTCAGGAAGTCACTTTAGAAAAAGATGGAACAGTTCTTCTGCGCTTTGCTGCCACCTACGGCTTCCGAAACATTCAGAACCTGGTGCAGAAGCTGAAGAGAGGAAAATCTCAGTACCACTTTGTAGAAGTCATGGCATGTCCATCTGGTAATTAATCAGTTTTATATATTAATTCATCATCTTCATGCTCACAGTGTAGATAGATATCACTAAAGTCAGTTCTGATGAGATGGATCATACTGAAGGTGGAGGTTATCCTGTTTACACACTGACATTTTTTTAATTAATCTAATGACTGATTAATTAACTGAACACAAAGACAAATAAAATGACTTCGGAGGCATGGAAGCCAAAGATGCAAATTTTAAACTGTGACAAAGAAAGAGCGCTTACAAAGAGGTGACTTTGCAAAAACTGATGGAGGGAAAAAAAAAAAAAAAAAAAAAAAAAAAAAAAACACGCATGCAGTAGAAGTCAGGTGATGCAACTTCGCTGTCCTAATTTATAAGCTTTATAATTTATAATCTCCAAGACCCATCACCACAAGACTCCGCCCAGAAAAACAGGTTGGAGGACTGAAGTTCAAGCCTAATGCCTGACGGTCACACAACTGTTAACATAATGCTTCTGAAGTGGAATTCTGTATTGTTTTTACTTAAATAATAAACAAAAATAATAATATAATAAATTAATTTGACCAGTGTACCGTACGGAACCTCACTCTAACCCTGCTCATGGTGTCTGGGTTGCTGTGTACAGGGTGTCTGAATGGAGGAGGACAGTTAAAACCTGTGGAAGATCAGTCCATTAAGGATTTGTTGCACCAGGTGGAGGCGCTGTACCGGACAGAGCGGCCTTCCGTACCTGAAGAGGATGAGCACGTTGCAGAACTGTACCACACGTGGCTCAAATCTGTAGGAGAGCAACAAGCACGAAAACTGCTTCACACTCAGTACCATGCCGTGGAAAAAAGTACCAATGGTCTCACGATCAAGTGGTGAGAAAAAAAACAAAAAAAAACCTTGGACGAGGGTGGATATCCGATAAATACCAGCTGATCAAGAAGACATTACAGCATGGTATCTATGTTAACACACTGGAGCCATTCATATTCTGACAAAATAAGACCTTATGTTATTAAAATAAGACCAGTGATGGTAAAGACTGGTCTCCTTTTAGATGCCACCTTCAGATTCCCTTTATAAAAAACTTTGTTTATGAAATTGTATGATTTAAAGTGTTATAAATAAAATCGTTGAGACTTCATTGTGGGTCCTAATATGATGAAGCCATTCTGATGACGCTTACATATATATATATATATTAAATATTAATATATTATTCTTTCATTCATTATCTTCCGCTTTTATCCTATATTTTATTTTATCCTCGCGGGGGGGGGGGGGGAAATTCAATTGACTTAATCCATGTTTTTGGACTGTGGGAGGAAAACGGAGAACCCGGAGGAAACCCACGCTGACAACATGGAAACTCCACCCAGATAGGGATTGGAACCGGGAATCCCTAGCGCTGAGAGGAGAACATGCTAAACCACTAAGCCACTGTGCCGCCTAATATAATATTATAATAGTAATATTTCTCAAACTGTGATTAAAGATGCTCTGCGATGCATCACATCTCCAGGTTCTGTTTATAACATTCCAATATAACACAAAAAAAAACTATCTATATGTGGTGTGAGTGTGTGATTGGGAGGCAGATGGGGTAAAGGAGGCACCTGCCATTTATTTAGCTACATTACTCCCCCACGTCACGGTGCAATTGTCTGTAATGCAGGGTGAGGTGCTTTATTATAAACGGCCGTGACATTTAGACTAATGTAATCACCTGAAATCATTAATTAAATGGTGTGTCCTAATATTTTTGTTTAAACAATTCATTCTGAATTACACTACAATTTAAATAAATGAACACTATAATGAATGATCGTATAAATAACAATTAAATGAATCAGTGAATTAAATTATTCATTTATTCTAATTAAACAGACATACTGCATCTCCACGATTTTTTATTTATTTAAAGCTTATAAAAGTAAAAATTGTTCTGTATTTTAACAGGTCTTTAAATTATTATATAACACTACTGTATAGTGCACTTTGAAAGTTACATTATTAAAAATTTATTAAATAATCAAAGACATTTAAAACAGTATAATAACTTATTTGCACTCACCGGCCAGTTGGGTGCGTCTTCTCGTTTATGTTCCGTTTCTTTGGCTCCAGACATCATACAGATGAACGCTCCGCTCTCATAGCAGATTATTTGGGTGGTGGATGCAGGGACAGTGAGCGTGGTGGTGGTGTCTGTTCTGTTGAATTCCTGCACAGCCTCATCACTGAACAAACCACAGATGAAACAGCATCACAACAGGATATTAACATCAGAAACATGGACCCAGGCTGTGTTTGAGTTCACTGCGCTGCGCTGGATGCATTCCTCCCCAAAAAAATGAGGAGCTGCTGAACTTACCTTAAGAGGTCACACTCTTAGAGAAAGTCTGCAACACAAATTCACCACAACACTTTGGCAGGAGCATTTTATTGAACCACAATTTATATATACAGCAAAGACAAATATATTACTAATTATCTATTAGTGAAATGCAAACAATTTTAAGACTTTAATTTTCTCATGTGCTAATTGAATACTGATGCACACTCTTACCTCGTGTTTAACAATAAGGTGCAACGCTGGCTACAATCATTAGTACATGACAAACTGCATCATTAATTAAATAATCATGAAACGAGAAACCGGCAGTCCTTAAAACGGCTTTAAAAATGGAAATCATGAACGAAGGTAAAGCAAAAAGCACAAGTATTCAGAAGCAGAATGTCATGAATGTTTGTGAGAGAACCTGCAAAGGCCATCCAACCTTTTCACTCCGACACACTCGTCTTAAATTAAGATTCATTATTGCACTTTAAGACAGAGTGATCCTGCAGAAACGCCGTCAGCATGAAACCCAAAAAAACAACAACCCTGAAATCAAATCACAATCTTATTGTGATTCAGCCAACAATCAGTGTCATACTGCTGACTGACAAACCTTAACTTCTTTATTTAAAAAAAAATAACAAAAAAACATAATTATTAACTATTACTTTACTATTAGTATTATAGTATTTCTATGAATAGATTTCCCAGAGTGAAGACGCATCAGTAACTAAACTACATCTGCTTGCAATACCTCTTTTTAAAAAAAAATTTATCTGTCCTTAAGAAACACAATTGCTCAAGACAAATTTAAACCTGTAATGGTTTTAAAATACCAACAAAATAATAAATATTACTGTATGAACTCTTGTATGGACTATTGTGATGCTGAAGCCCTGGTTTACATGCAGCTGTTATTGAGGATGAACACGTAACCAAAGCAAACTAATTCTAAACCACTTACCAAATAAAACATTAAAATTAATTTCTGCATAAAGCTGTGTTCGATCACAGTCCTATAAATCCAGAAGCAATCTTATTTTAAAAATGATATATGAACCTTGTATGGGACATTTGTACAAAATCAGTGAAGAAAGGCTCGTTACTTCATTAACCGAATTTACGGACTTAATATTAGACTTAATACAGACCAATTTTGTAATCATCATACCTCAGCCAGTAAGAAGAAAAAAAAAGTGCTATAGATTCTCATTAACGTGTGAAGGTGGGCAACACGAGCTTTAAATTAAAAATAATGCAGAAACAGATTAGACTTTGGTTCGTCTGCAGGTTTTCGGTCACAGTCCTGTGGATCTCAGCAGTGCAGGGACTGGACGGAAGTGGCCTAGACTTAAACTTAACAATAATGTGGACAGTCCCTTTGAACAGCTCACTTTCAGATAATGAATTCTGTCTCTAAATCAGGATGCAGTGATGATGCAGCATGAAGAATTACTGAGATCCAGGGTTAAAGAGCTCACGCTCAGTCCTTGGGAACTTTGAAGGCATCCTTCTCTTTCCGGATGCTCCTCATGGTGTCTATGGGATCACTTGTTCCTGCATGGTTTTGGACTGATTTCTCTCTACAGCAACAAAAAAAAGTCACCTTGTTAATATAAACTATTTTAATGTTGAAACTTCAATCATAAAAAAAAATGCCAAGTTGAATTTAATATGTAAAAATTTAAGTACATTGCATTCATTGTATTGTACATTGCATTCAAACTGCTTATAAAGGTGGGCGGGTCAACGTAATTGATTGGCATACTGTTACCATAACAACGACCAATTATTATTATTATTATTATTATTACTACTTTCCTTGCAGCCGGGTTTCCATGTGTTCTATGTTTGATGCTTTTATTAATGTTCTGTTTGGGGGAATGCGGGTCTGAGGGATTGTTGTGTGATTGTGTTGTATGCTGTGTTCGGGGTGGGGGGGGTGGTAAGGGGTTGTCATGTCCCAAGTTCTCTCTGTGCTTTTTGCTGGAGCATGGTTAAAAAAAAGAGGCAACCCGAAGCCGAGGCTTTTCTCTGCTGAATTCTCAAATTTAACACGAGTGTAGACAGGTTTCAACATTAAAGTTTAAAAAATAAAATAAAATCCTGGTAGATCATGATGACCTGTCCACTGGAAAAAGTCGATCTGGGGTCAGAAAAGTGTGAAAATTGTGTTTTTACAAAATACAATCTGAAAAACAAAAGATTGTAAAGGATAAGGCGTCATATTAAACACTATGGATTATGAACCAGGCGCCACTTATGTTTGTGAGTGAAGGCAAACGAGTGAATACTTTGGGCAATTTAGTCTATTTGGAAGTTAGTGCAGTGCGTTAATCATTGTTTTGACATTAAAGACCTTTTAAAAAAATTAAAAAATAAATAAATTTAAAAAAAGTCTTACTCTCCGTACCTGACTCTCATGAAGGGGTTAAATGTGAACTCCTCTGCAATGGTGGAAGGAATAGTGGGCTCTCCGTTATCATATTTCTCCTGAAATGACAGGTTCAGTAAGATTATTATACACGTTTAATGACTGAGCGGTTATAAATGTATTATAATGTGGAGTACCTTCGCCCATGCCAGTTTTCGTCTGATGGCCTCGTTATCCGGTTCCACATGACGAGCGAACTTTAAGTTGTTGATGGTGTATTCATGGCCGCAGTAAACGCGCTGAAACACGGCATACAACATGAAAATAAAATAAATGAATATTTAGTGTGATGCAAACCCAAATAACAAACGATGGCGTGGACACGGGGATCAAAAAAGGCTCACCGTCTCTGCAGGAAGCCTTCCAAGAACGTCGATTAAGGCTTTGTACATTTCTTCAGCCGTACCCTCAAAGAACTTCCCACATCCAGCCACAAACAGGGTGTCGCCTGGGAGCAATAAGGGAAAACAAAAAAACAAAGTAAAGTAAATGTTTGAAATGACAAAGTGAACACGCTTTAATTTAGATCAAATTCGTCCTGAACTCTATGCAGCTTGAGTTACATTTTATTTGTACAAATGAAACATAATGGGTTACAGCATCATGGGGTGGGGGGTTGAGGAGGTTAGTTTTAACACCAGTCACCCCTGATTTACACCAGACAGATGCTTTGCAAACGTAATGCTCGAAAAAAACAAGCAGCTCATTATCATACAGCCCTAACGGTCCAATCAAGGAAGGTTTTATAAATTACCTTCTTGTGTATTTGAATTTTAATAAAGCTTTTTACTAAAACAGAGTTTTAAAAAAAAACTAATAAGTAAATGGGACATCATCAACGACATGTGTTACAATCTGCATGTAAATGTTAGTCATTGTGAAGCGGATATTATAACCATGTTATTGCAACGTTGCAAACATGATGCATTATAAAGTTAAAAGTCAAAGTTTAATAATGTGAAACCTGTAAACACAGCGGGGGGGTCCGAGCTGTTTTCTTTTGTCACAAAATAGCAGATATGTCCGCTCGTGTGGCACGGTGTAAACAAGCACTTCACATTAAGAGAGCCCACCTGAAAAACAACAGACAGACATAATGACAACATTTAGGGATTTATTATTCTACAACCTAAAAAAAAACATGGCAGACATTGAAAAAAACAAAAAAAAATTTAAAAAAAACCAGTAAAGAGACAATAAAGTGTAATGTTGCAATAAAGAGCTGGACAAATGAATACGTTTTGTGAAATGCAAAAAAAAAAAAAAAAAAAACAAACCTTAAAAGTGTTGTAGTGTGTTACTTTTTGTGACAAGGCTCCTACTCGATCATCACCCCCATACACAGTCAGACCCGGTACCAACTTCTGCATCTTCTCATTGCCACCGGCATGGTCCCTGTAAAGGCCCCACCGAATAATAACTAAACAGACTCTTACATGTTGCCTTATTTTAAAATCCAAACAGTGACATGACCACAGAGTTAAAATCTCACCAATGATGATGAGTTGTTAGAATGGATTTGAGCTTCACGCCATGTTTCTTCACAGCTTCAACAACCTAAACAAGGAAATAATTAGACATGTACGACGTGGAACGCATTTAAACATTAAGAACTGTGGTTTGCCTTGACAGGTTCCACTGGGTCCACGATGGCGGCCTCCTTCGTGTCCTCGTCAATCAGAAGGTACATGTAGTTGTCGGTCAGCGCCGGCAGCAGATCGATCTTCATGTTGGACTGCTCCACCAGAGACGATTTCCTAACTTCTGTATGAAAGTAGGCTGACTGGACCGGTGTTGGAACTGAAGGGCAGAAACAACACACAATTTATTAGCTATATTCTACAAACGTCAATTAAAATAATAATAATAATAGTAATAATAACAACTTTAACTCTCACAAATGGGTCATGCCTTTTTTTTCTGCTTTATGAAACTGAGGACTACACTCACTGGTTTTTATTAAGTACACCTCCCAATCCTACACTCCCCTGTCCTCTGTCCTCTTAACTTTGTCCTTAAATAGGTACTCCTCCCTTCCCACCACCACCACAGGAGCACACCAGAGCACATTTTGGTTATTAGATACAGCAAAACAACTGTTCAGCAGCACCTCAGAGTATTACACAAACCAAAACGTATGAAAAGGTTTAGTCACCAACGTCCAATGAGAAGAGATAAGGATTAAATCCTGCGACAAAAACTGAGGTAGTGTCTCAGATTTAACAAGGTGGAACAATATGTTAAATGTGAGGTTGCAGTGTAAAAAAAAAAAAAAAAAAAAAAAAACATTTCCGCAGCACAGCTCTGTCTGATCTGATTAAAGTCCAGGATAACACACACAGACACATCGCTCACATGTCACAGCAGTGATTACCATTATTCACCACCCAAATATCACCTGCACTGTAATTAGAGAACAGTGGATGAAAACATGTATAAAAAATTGGACTGTAATCTGTCACTTTCAAATGACAAAAATATTATAACTGAACACAGTGTAAAATAGTAAACAGTGAGCATAAGAACAGTGAGTGTTATTGATTTTAAGTCGTTATCACGAGATAAGTCTTGTTTTCTTGCGATAACGACTCTTTTTTTTTCTTTCTCGTCATCATGACTCTTGTTATGTCATGATCACGACTTTTTTTTGAGAAGTGGCCGGACAACAACAACAAAACACACACTATTACGTTACATTAATTCTACATTTGTGTTCGAGGTGACACTCATCATCAAAAAAATTAAAAAAAAAATCACAAATTGTTTTATTTTTTATAATCACTGCAGACGTTTAATGCCTGAATCTCGTGTTTATTAATAATAAAGTGTTTCTTGTTGGGTATTCTTTAACATGTTAATGAGCATTAATGTCACTGTACATCAGTGCACATCGCGAAAAACAAAAAGTCATGATGATCTATTCAAAACAATAAAAAAAAAATTAAAAAAAGATCCTTATGTGCATTACGTGCAACAAAAAATTTGGTGAATTGATCTAGTTTGTTGGGTGGCTTCCATCTGGGTGGAGTTTCCATGTTCTCCCTGTGTCTGCGTGGGTTTCCTCCGGGTTCTCCAGTTTCCTCCCACAATCTAAAAACATGGATCAAGTCAATTGAGTTCTTCAAATTGCCCCATATAGAGTGTGTGTGTGTGTGTAAGTGAGTGTGTGCCCAGCGATGGAGTGGTGCCCTGCCCTGGGTGTATCTGCCCAGCGCCTGAGACGTTCTCCCCTGGATGGGCATGGGGAACCCCCCCCCCACGACCCTATTAGAGGATAAAGCTTAAGATAATGGATGGATATAGTTTGTTGTAAATGAATAATTCATTCATTATCTTCTGCTTTATCCTCTATTAGGGTCGCAAGGTGGGAGGGGGGTCACCAATGACCATCCAGGGGAGGACGTTTCGGGCGCAGGGCAGATACATTCAGGACAGGGCACCAATCTATTACTGGGCACACACTCTCTCTCACACACACACACACAGAGACACACTCTAAATGGGGCAATTTTGGAGAACGCAATTGACTTGATCCATGTTTTTGGACTGTGGGAGGAAACCAGAGAACCCGGAGGAAACTCAGTGCGGACACGGGGAGGACATGGAAACTCCACCCAGATGGGGATTCGAACCGGGAATCCCTAGTGCTGAGAGGAGAACATGCCAAACCACTAAGCCACCGTGCCGCCCGAAATGATTAACTTTGATATTAAATTTAAAGCATGATGATCAAATACAGCTGTAGTCACATTAAAGACGCCGCTGTTCGAGTTGTTTTGGTGACGTCGTGACGGCGCTGACTGAAAGTGGACGGGACGTCGTGTGTGTGTGTGTGTGTGTGTGTGTGTGTGTGTGTGTGAGTGTGTGTACCGTTCTGAATACAAACCGATTTTATAAGCTACAGCCGCCGCAGCTCCGAGCGTCCCCGCACCCGCAGCCAGCGCCTTTAACAACATGGCAACACCTGAGAGTCGACACCGCGATGACGACACCGCGGGCGGGCGCCTTCAAAGTACAGTTCGGCCCTTTGAATGCTCTGACCTTTAATTTAACCAATCAGAAACGGGGGTGTGTCGATCCTCCACCAATCACAAACGACGAATTGGACTCGCGCAGAACGTAAGACGTAAAAAAAACAACGACGCACCGTGAGTTTAGCACCTCCGTAGGGCACTCCTCTAAAAAACGAGGTGCAATTTGAAATACAGCCACGTTCTGACGGTTCCATAACACAACAGGGTTGCCAGATCTGCACAATTCCTCAAAAAACACGCTTATTACTTATTTATTTCACAGATGTCCAGTTAAATTAACTTATTTTAATCAATTCTTTGTAATCAAATGCTATTTTTCAAATCTAAAATAAATATATTGGTTTTAATACACATGTAATAATTATGTTACCTACTTAATTACTAATATTACTAAAGTGAGATTTTCCCTGATTTTATATGCGCCTTATATAAATGTATATTTATAAGACAGTCCATGTTTAGTAAGTAAACTTTATTTATACAGAACTTTTCTTAGGCACAGGCCACAAAGTGCTTTACAAAAGGATAAAACATAAAATATAAAAGAGAAGAAACACAATAAAAGAATACAACACAATTTACACAACATAAAAAGTCTTTTTATTAATCCTTAAAAAAAACAATATAAAACATATGCAATACTGAGTTTACTGAAACACTTCAAGAACCCGATACAGCACACAACCCTCTGCTTTACAGAACTGAATCTTAAAAAATGAACTGTAAACTTTATTGTAAAAAATATATCAAAGATGATGGTACAGAGGTTCGTACTACCTTGTTAGTATTTAAAGGAGATATTTTAAATACCTATAAAAGTTAAAGAGTCGAGTTCACAGTTATTCAGTGTTCTATGAGGTTTACAATTTAACTGAAAATTCTTTATAGTTAACATTTTGTAGTTTACCTGTGGAGTCAAATTTAATAATTATTAATTCTTACTGTGACATTCCCTCTACAAATCTACAGTCTATATGGTTAAACTGTCAAAAAATGTTACAGCTTCATAGTCTTTTTGGTCATCACTCAGTTAACAACAATATAATTAAATTAACATTAATAAACAGTGTAAAGAAGTTTTAAAACGCATTTTTAATTTTACAAAGTAAAGTGAACAGAAGTTTTACAGGAGAACCATGACCATTCTGCCAATTCATTTTGTGAATTTTCATTCATTTTTGGTCAAACTCTGAGATACTTTACGGTTAAAAAAAAAATGTAAAATTTAATTATAAAAAATGTTTCACAATGAGACTCCACGGAAGTTTCCTGTTAATAATTGATTCCTTTAGATTTGGCAACCCCGCTGTTTGTGTTCATTCAAAGTCCAGTTTTTTTCTCTCTGAGCATTAAAAGGCAGCCGGTCATTAAATTAAATGAGCTTTATTTTAATTGCGCGTGTTTTTTAATTGGCGGCTCGCGGCATGTCCACGCAGCGCGTGTCTCGTTTTTGGGAGTGGGGCAGAAAGATCGTGTGCGTGGGGAGGAACTACGCCGCGCACGCTAAAGAACTGAACAACGCGCTGCCCGCGGAGCCCGTCCTGTTCCTGAAGCCGCCGAGCGCCTACGTGCGGGAGGGCTCCCCCATCGTGGTCCCGCATTACTGCCGCAACCTGCACCATGAGGTGGAGCTCGGGGTGGTGGTGGGCAGAGCGGGCTCCTCCATCCCGGAGGCCGCCGCCATGGACCACGTGGCGGGATACGCGCTGTGCCTGGACATGACGGCGCGCGACGCGCAGGAGCGCTGCAAGGCCAACGGGCTGCCGTGGACGCTCGCCAAGGCCTTCGACACGTCCTGCCCCGTCAGCGACTTCATCCCCAAGGAGCGCGTCCCGGAGCCGGCGGCGCTGCGGCTGTGGCTGCGGGTCAACGGCGAGCTCCGGCAGGGCGGCAGCACCGAGCACATGCTCTTCCCGGTGCCCTACCTGGTCAGCTACATCAGCGGGGTCATGACCTTAGAGGAAGGGGACCTGATCCTCACAGGGACCCCGCCGGGGGTCGGCGCGGTGCAGGAACACGACGAGATCCGGGCTGGAATCGAGGGGGTCATCAGCATGACCTTCAAAGTCACCAAGAGCCACCGATCATAACCAATAACCATCCACTTTTCATTTAGACTCTTCATATGATTTAAATAGCGATGTACTTGTAATTACGACATAGAATTATTATCAATAAAGACTTTATAATAATACGTTGAGTCGCCATTATAAATCAAATTGCCTTTTTATTCTTCAAATTCTAAAGTAACACACTGACAATTTATAATAAAACTACTAATTATAAACTGCAGACTTGCTAATAAATCTAACCATGATATTTATAATGCTTTTACACACATGCACAGTATAATCAGTGCAATAAAATAAGCACCTGGCACCTAACAAAAATAAAGAAAGGTCAGTGAAGAGTCCACGGTGGTCAGCGGGTGAGCCCTCTGATCAATAAGCTCATAACCAGCACCGATCTGCAGTTTGGAGTCGGTAGCTATAAGAAATGAATAATAGCATTATGTTGGGCTATTTTTAATTCTGTACATTTTTTTAATTCTATGCTCCTAAAACTTTTCCAACACAAGGGGGCAGTGCAGCTCAATTCTGTATCTACATTGTTCCGATGACAACCTTATGAAATAAGACTACTGCTGAAGGATTAAACAGCACGGAACAATACACACTATGCAGACATTAAAAAGTTCTATTCAGCTATTCACACGGGTATAAACTTTAAAACTTTAATACCTTTACCTCATTTGTATCTAAATATTGGTTGGATTTTGTGTTTAATATCCTGGTGAACCATCATCACGTTTAAACTTCAGCACCAGATTTATCTATTTTTATTGTGTGTTGTGCATAATAGTAATAAATCAAGGACCATTAAATTTTTTAATTAATGCATCCAAGACATTCACTGGTTATATGTCCTTTTAAATGGATTTAAGAATAATCAATTGTACTAAAATTTATTTTGCCCTCGTGAATCTTTGAAGTGTATTTTAGGTGATGTATATGGCTTTACTCACCATTTGGCTCTTTTATTAATAACCTATACAATGTTAGATAAACACTCTTAATACAACATTATAGAGATTAACAGAGGAGAGCTGGTATCGTCTCAGAGAAAAGCTCACCAGCAACCAACACTGAAATGTAAAGGAAAACAAACAGTGTGTTTTCACAGTGACCCTCACTGGCCAAATCTTATGCAAAGTATTAAGACCGAGCACCGAACCATCATTACTATGGAGCTTAAATAGGTTCGGGGCAGGTGTTCCTAATCAATGATCAGCCCTACGAATTGAGGACAGGTAGAGGCCTAGAACGCGTTCTTTATCACCCTGTAAGGATTCCATTTCCATTCTAACAGACAAAGCTGAAATCTTTACATGTGAATAAATAATCATACAATACAGGACAGTGCAGAACAGAGGGAGCTCCCCTGACAATGTGGAGACTTTAAATCTACTTAATAAGAAACTGCAAACCACTAATGAAAATCCCAGCACAGCTCACTTTGGTACAATAAATCATTTCATGTCGATTAAAGAGTGTTACACATGTTCAGAAAAACACAACAAAATAAAAAAATTAAATAAAGACCAATAAATCATATAATAAATGTGATACAGGGTCTCTTGGGTCAATAAGAAATCTCGGAAAGTAAATATTTCTATGAAAATGATCAATTTATTCATGGAATTAAATTATGAAATCCTCTCATGCATACAAACAATACAAAATACACCCACTGCAGAAAGCTTTATACATTTAGTTGCCTCTGAAACTGAATATTTTCAGTCCCAGCCGAAGTCATGGCCGGTCATTAGGTAGAACTTGTGGTTAAAAGGTCTGTAGAACTCCCTGAGTTTCTGGAGCACCTCTTCAGGGATGTGAGGGTGAGTTCTGCCTTTGGATTTTCCGAGGCATCGGGGCCTACTGCTGCCCTCCGGCTTCTTCAGACACGGGAAGCCCTTGGTCTGGTTGAAGTAGAAGTGCTTATTGCTGACAATACGTTTGAGGCCAAGAAAGTCTTGCACACGTCCCACTTCTCCAGCCGGGTCGCTCACCAGTCTCTCACCACTCACAAAGAGAAAGCTGGAGAGGGGGAAATACTGGAGCCAGTTCTCCAGGTGCTGAGCGTACATACCGATGCGTACCGCACCCCAGGATGCATCGATGACCCCAGAACTGAAGTTTTTGAAAGCCAGCGTCTGGAAGGAGTGAAGTCCAGATATCTTGATCAGAGTCTGTGTGTAATCAGATACAGCTCTAGTGACTGGATCTCGCACCACCACGATCAGCTTGGTGTCGCAGTTCATGGCGCACAACCGGGAAGGCGTCTCTCTGGTGACAAAGTAGCTGGGTGTTTTCTCCATGGTGATCTGCCCATCAAGGGTTCTGGGCATCAGATTTCTGCAACATAGATTTAAAATGAAATGTTTTATTGTTTATATGAAACAGATGGAATCACGGCAGATGAAATCCAAAAACATTGGTTCTCTTTTCCCCTCATTATCCACCGAGTTTGTTAGTTGAAATTACTATTAAGGACTCATGATATATTTTCTGACAGCAGGATCTAAACATTTTAGCGACACCTGGGTCTAAGGCACAGTTCTGCCCCTCTTAAAACACTTTAGCACCATACCAGCTTATACCACTTATTTCTCCCGGGATTATAACACTCTTATTTGATCATATGTACAGTCATGGTGTCTTTATTAAATATTAATTTCGCGCAAAAAAGAATAATCCCTGCTAAAGAATTTAAAAGCTATACGAGTGTTTCAATACAAACATCTTTCCTTTGCAAATGAACCTTCCTCTCGTGCCAACAGAAAATCTACCACACAATGGGACCTATAAAAGATAAACCTTTATGACATAAACCACCGTTTTGCTCCAATGTAAGACAAGTTTAATGCATGAGCATCTCCTTTCATTCTAGAGGTGTAAATAAAGCATTCTAATGGCTTCTGTGTGAAACTGTACTCCACTCAATAATGATCTGATCAGCAAGAACCACAAAGCCCCAAGAGGCAGTTAAAGGTGATTTCCTGAGACATCTTGTGTTAAAATCCTTTATAAAAATGACTTATCTATACACACCAAACCCCATTTTTCAATGACAGATGTGAGACATATAATTAATATTGGTTTTTAGTATGTTTGACTGATTATGTATGTGTAAACCATTTTGGTCTTCTAAGCATTAATCATTTTAAACCAAGGGCTGGTCAATTAAATTAAACTAAATCACAATCAGAACCTGAAGGATCATTACATTCCTCTCACAAAGTTTTCAAAAAATACTTTTGACCAAAAACCACATGGTATAAGCAACTATAGGATAGGTGAGCGGTAGCTCAGTGGTCAGGGTGTTGGGCTATCAATCTGAAGGCTGGGGGTTCAAATCCCAGGTCCACTGAAGTTACCAGTGTGGGTCCTTGAGCAAGACCCTTAACCCTCATTGCTCCAGGGATGTTGTGATGAACCCTGTGCTCACCTTGTAAGTCTCTTTGGATGAAAGCGTCCAATAAATGACCAAATGTAAATGTAAAATGTATAAGAGAAACTATATAAACAAAAACAGAACAGAACTAAATCAGCATCTTGGGTTCTTGTCAGTTTTAAACAGAATCCATGTTATTAAACTTTTTTTTTTCATGAACGGCAGTGCATCACTGAGCCTGCTCGGATTTCAAATACTAAACCTCTCTGTTCTGGACGTGCGTATGAAGCCGATGTGTGTGTCTGCAGAAGACAACAGATCTGTCCAAAGTGTTTCAACTTAGAAAATAAATTTATTATTTTACTGTCCTTTTGTTATTTTAGTCTCTAACCCCCCCCCTCCCCCATACACACATATCATGCCTTGTCCCATGACAGCTTTTAGCCATGTTCAATGTCTAGGCTCAGGGTGCGATCACATATCTGTGTTTCTGTGACTTCTGTTCCGTAATTATTGGAGATCAATGTGTCTGTCTCCATGGTGTAAATTAAAAAACAGGTGAGGAGCTGGACTCAAAGTTCACAAGGTCATGTGGCCATGGCCTCTATTTCTCCACTTAAGAAAGGAATATTTACTGTAAACAGGAATTATAAAAAGATAGCCGTGATGTTTACAATGCACGAGACAATATGATCAAAGCCACATCCATTAAAACCTGCACACAAATTCTTAAAAAGTACATTTAAACTCATGTTAAGCTTTATATAAATACTTAAAATACAAAAATACAGCTACGGGGTCTTTTCTTAGATTTAAATAAAACTGAGTCATTTATTTAAGGCAAATAAAAGCCAATACTGCTCAATAATTGAAATCAGTTCATTAAATCAGAGCATAAAATGAAAACATCAGGACAAATGTCTGTATTATTATCTTATTCCTTGTAACATTATGTCATCAAATCAGTGAGAAAACGCTGGCTGGCACTGTTATGCAGACTGCTTCTTTCTAAAACGCCATGCCACCCCTAACTGAGAGCAATTTGCTCCTGATTATAGAGTTTCTTTCCACTAAAAGCACAGAAGCATACCGCTATTTATTCCTTAGTATTTAACCATCACACACACTTAAATCACCTCCTTCTCCAGAGCCAGCAGTTTTCACCACCACAACTCACAACACACAAAACTGACAGATCCAGCATCCTGTGAGCCTTCAATGCATAAAGAGCCGACGTGTAAAAGCTTACATAAAAAAAAATAAAGAAGGGTATTAGCTATGGTACAAACAGATGCTCCATGCTCACACAGTGTTAATTAATGCCCTCAACAGAAATGCATGACATCAACCAAAAGCTGGCATTCCTCAAAACTGTGGGATGATGTCACTTCCATTTAAGTGCCTGTTATAGGATTAATTACTGTTCGCCTTATTGTGGTGTTTACTGCGCTTTTTGTAGATTTTAAAGTATGCAAATAATGTAAAATACAAATAAAAGACAAAACATTCACCAAGACTGGCATGGGAAACCCTGCCGTTATATTTGGGGTTCTTAATTCTGTAAATATAAGCCAGTCACTTACATCACTGACAAAAATTTGTACAAATGTTAGAGACTGACAATCATATCAAACTGGACAATCACGGCTAATAATACATGAGATGTGTTAAAGTAAAATGTTGCGGCTCTCACTTTTAGACACTTTCTGTTTAATCCATATATTAGTTCTGTATGAACTGATTATTTTTATTTTTGTTTTATTAATTTTATTTCTACATTATTGTTTAAATATTATAGTTACTACATGTCTGAATTAAATTGTATTAATTTAATGAAATGTTCTTAAATTAAAAAAGGAGGAACATCTGAAGGTTAGGTTATAATAGATCGTTTTAAAAAAGACATGTTTTAAGAAATAGGTGAAAATTGGTGGCAAAATGGGATTTTTTAATATATATATATATATATATATATATATATATATATATATATATATATATATATATATATAAATATATTCAAGTGCACACACACACATGTATAATGTATATACATATATATATATATATATATATAAAATATTTCTTGAAACATGTCTTTTTTAAAACGATCTATTATAACCTAACCTTCAGATGTTCCTCCTTTTTTAATTCAAGAACATTTCATTAAATTAATACAATTTAATTCAGACATGTAGTAACTATAATTTTTAAACAATAATGTAGAAATAAAAAACATAAAAAACATATACCCGTTTTTTAAAATAAATTTTTCTTTGTTCTTTTTTAATCTTCTTAAATCACATGCAAAAACGAGACCCCCAGCTGTAAAGGTATCACCTCAGGGTTTCTCAGAAATCCAAACCTCTTCAGTTACAGCAACCTGAACCGTTTGTGTCTGTGACTCTGCGGCTGTGCGTCATTTTTGACAGACGGTCTGGAATGCTGCTGATTCTTCTCACAGTGCTGCTGGATTTTGACTCGAGGCCACATTCCCGGTTGATCAGTGCTATATACATGTATAAGGACCATTTCCTTTAATCTAATCAACTCTTTTAGAAATTTCTGTGTGAAATGTAACGAGATGTCTAAACATGTTTGACTTTGAGAAGAATCATACATTTGTCATGTTGAACTGGGTTCTAATCCTGACAGGGATTCGGTGGGATTTCACACTGCCAGCTGTTCTCAGGGGTCTCGTTTTCAGAAAGTTGACATTTTGGACATTTGTTCTAAATGAGGATGTTGTGATGAACCAGGAATAAGGCCTCGAGTCAAAGTCCAGCTGCAAAGAAAAGGCAGTGTGAGAATAATCCACACCTGCAGACCCACACACAGTACGGAATAAATGCTATAAACTGTTCAAATTCTGCATTTTAATCGATTATATGCAAATGCAGTTTTATTAAATTACATGTTTATCCATCCATCATCTTTCGCTTTATCCTTATATTAGGGTCGCGGGGGGGTTCCCCATGCCCATCCAGGGGAGAACGTTTCAGGCGCTGGGCAGATACACCCAGGACAGGGGGGAAATCTATCACAGGACACACACTCACTCACACACACACACACTCTATATGGGGCAATTTGGAGAATTCAATTGACTGGATCCTTGTTTTTGGACTGTGTGAGGAAATCGGAGAACCCGGAGGAAACCTACGCAGACACGGGAGGACATGGAAACTCCACCCAGATGGGGATTCGAACCGGGAATCCCTAGTGCTGAACCACGAAGCCCCCGTGCTGCCCCATACATGTTTAATAAATAACTAATTATATAATTAACATATTTTGGATGCTTTATAAACATGTCTCAGACAAAATGAATTTCTATTTAACATTAGAATACGTCAGAATACTTGTAATGTTTACTGTGAAGGGGATGTGTGTGTGTGTGTGTGTGTGTGTGTGTGTGTGTGGCAGTCGGTTTCTAAAGGCAAACAGGAAATTAAATGACTTAATGAACCAACTTTATGGAGAAATGGAAGTTCTAAATAAAGTCAGATTTGTTGTGGCATCAGCCGCAGGAGCGTGGCATTAAAGGCCATGGTTTTCCTGTTTAAGTCCACAGACTGTTTTCCAAGCGATGTGAAAAGCATTGTTCCATAACCTTCTATAACCAAAAGAGTCAAAACTGAAAAACTTTTAAGACTTGTAATTTGATTTTCTGGCTGAACATGAGATGAGATGTCTGAAAATAAAGTTCTCTTTTTCCTTCTTCATTAATTTTTTTTGTTCAGGACTAACCTTTGGATTTTAAGAAGAATGTTATAGCCCCAGTGCCCGAAACGTTCTCCCTTGGATGGGCATGGGGAACCCAGCCCCCCCCCCCCCCCCCCCCCCCCCCCCCGCGACCCTAATATAGGATAAAGCGGAAGATAATGAATGAATGAATGAATGAATAGCCCTTTATATACTGATATTAAACACTTTTAAAGCATTCAAAATCAATATACAAAATACAAAATCAGCCCAACCAATAAGCTGCCTTAAGATCTTTTGCTATATAACCCTCATACGATTTCTGAACAACATCTGGAAACAATTTCCATGCCATGGTTTAAGCCACTTTCATCACATTTCTGATGCTTGAACACTTTCTGATGTGAATATTTACTGAAGCACTTCACTTGGACGCGTTTGGATGTTGAACAGTGCAGCGCTGTCACATGGTTGGGTGATCTGATGATTGCAACAGTGAGTAAATGGAACAAATCCCCAATAATGCTGCCTTTGTTTATT
Organism: Corydoras maculifer; assembly: GCA_019802435.1. Classification (NCBI taxonomy): domain Eukaryota; kingdom Metazoa; phylum Chordata; class Actinopteri; order Siluriformes; family Callichthyidae; genus Corydoras; species Corydoras maculifer. The sequence goes on from JAFMOD010000021.1 coordinate 265,750, forward strand.
CATTTTCACAGAGCGTGGTAACATGAGTGCTTCCTTTTAGTTTAATGAAGAATTGTGACTACTTTAAAAAAAAAAAACTCTCCTTTTTCTTTGTTGTTCTTCAATCTCATATACACTTATGTTCTATTTAATTGTTGCAGATGTGAATCTGTTATAATCAATGACCACAGTCTTACCTTTCACTTGTCACACTTCAATATAAAAGGTGAACATACATCCTGTTAATGCATCCAAAGAAAATAACATCGTTTGAAAAATGCACTCTGTTCAAACCACCACAAAATTTATGGTTTGTGTGGTTGTCTTAGCCACATCTGCATGTAATAAGCTTGCAGCATGTTGAATATAGGGCCAAATCTCCCGATGGCGTTCCCACTGCTGTAACTTGGCTTCCTCCAAACAATTAAAAGACACATAGTGTTAGGCTTTGGCCACAGGAATCTGCAGGCAAACACATCCACTGCTCCTACAGTAAGCAGCGAAACGAAGGTCCACAGAAGGAGGTATAAGAGTGGCTAAAATTATCAGCGGTAAAATGTTACCATGTGTTGTTTTAGTGTACGCTATATAAAAAGCAAGCGAGCATTGTAAGCTTTATGTGTACATTTTGTTTGACTTCTCACTCACTAATCCTGATCTGAATCTGTCTCTATCTTCTTCTTCTTGAATGTCTTACATATTTCACAAAAGACAGTCCTGCCCTAACTCAAACTAAAGTCATTTTAGAACTTTTCAGCTGAAGGAGATCCTGCTGACATCTGGAGATCATCAGAAGTGCTTCCATTCACTGTCTTGGCAGTCAGTAGAAACTATGGTAAAATTACAGTGTTGGATATTCAGGTCATCTTTTCCATTAAAATTTATTACTTACACTGTAGTTAGAAGCCTTCACATGGGATTTTTAATTCCATGCTTCCCCAGCGCTCGGTTATATGACTCTGTAAACACGAGTTACACTCTTAACATGTCACCACCATATAACCATGTTGATTCATACCTGCTCTCAGGACCATCTTAAATAATCTGAAGCCTATGACAGGCAGGGAGCATGAATACATCTCTATTTAATATTAAGTAAAGTGTTAAAAGAAATAACCTTCTTAAAATAGATAAAAATGAGAAGCATTGTTGTTGCATCACTGATTGTCAACAATATGATTTGAAATTCAACCAAATTGAATAAACGAGGATCCTCAAAACATGGCATATTACTTATTAATCAACAGGTCTTTTGTCTCCATGGTGCATGTAATTTCATTAAGATTCATTGATGCCCTTCAGATGTTGGCTACCAGTTCAACCAGTCCAGAGAGCTCAACCCCTTACAGGTGACTTGTTTTAAACCAAGCTTGGTGGTCAGTCAGTTTATTTAATTCACTTAGTTAGTGGAAAGTATATTATGAAAAAACAAGCAAAAAAGCAAGTGATTGTCTACAAACAGACAAACTCAGCAGTGTAATGTAGTAAAAGTTATTTAAAATAATCAGCTTAACTATTTATTATAAAAGGAAAAGTTAAGCCCGTGCCATAAGTTCAAACCATGAGGAAATGTCCCATAACCAGAAACGATAATAAATAATGTAGTGTTTTTATTCAAAGAAAGTTACAAGAAAGATTAAACTGGTGTAGAATGGAATGATGAGGGGTACATTACCTGTACCAGTCGAGACCCTTATGGTAGAACCTGTCGAAGAAGTGCGGTTCGGATCCCACCGCGCGCACATCTGGATGGACGCGCAGGAACTCCAGCAGCGCCCTCGTCCCTCCTTTCTTCACGCCGATGATGATGGCCTGTGGAACTCTTTTAGCTCCGTAGCTGTTGGACACGGGGATGCCCCTCTCCTCGTTGCTGTGGTCCTGCTGCCCGAGCTGAGGAGCGTGCGCTCTGAGCGCGGCGGGGACGCTCCCGTTCCGCCGGAGCGCCGTGCGCGCTCCCTGGAGACGCGCCTGGCCCACGACACATCTGTTTAATGAGGTTTGGAGGTCGGCGATCTTCGGGGCCGAATCGCAAAATCCCTTAAAGCAGTGGAAAAGATAGATGAAGAGTAAAAACATGGTGAAGGGCAGAGGCACCTTAAAGAGCGCTCTGCCCGAGATCAGCCGGGTCCTGAGTTTACTGCATCCCATGGGTCTCGAACATCAGCACCAGACACCATAATGCTTAAACTTCTGTGCTTTGATCAGTAACAACCACAAAACGTATCCCGATCGCGCGTTTAGCTGTTCTCTTCAAACATCCGGGGCAACCGCGCCATGCATGACGATCTGACCCCATCATCTGAGTTCCCATGCAGGTCAAGTGTCTTTATTCGAACCGTTTCAGTGGAACACTGGAGGAACTTGGCATCCCTCACACAGGGGATCTTTCCACGCCCTGTGGGTGATGTCATCGATCTTTAGCTACGGCTTTGACAGAAGCATTAAAGGATTTTAGATGTCATTTTGATTTGAAGCAGCTTTTAAAATCCTGTTTAGTAACTGATCACATCGAATGAAAATGAGAATGAAAAAAAAGAAGAGGTGGAGACACCACAGCTCCAAAATAAAGGTGTGAAACTTACTACAAACTCACTACCAAACTAATGCCTTCCTCTCTCACACACAAGGCATCATAGTCATTATGAATATACATTATGTTAAGTCCTGCAGTTAAATCAACTAAATGTCTAAACTAAACTAAAAGACTAAAAAAATTAACTCAAAAAAGAAATTAAAAGAAGCACAATTACAATAATCTCATTATTACTAACTGTTAAAATTACATTTGTCATACTAAACAAAATGTTAATGTTTGTGCATTGAATTTGTATTAATAATTAATAAAACCTTCATATACAGAGCCTTGCGAAAGTATTCACCCCCTTTACATTTTTTACATTTTGTTACCTCACAACCTGGAATTCAAAGGGAATATTTGAGGGTCTGCATCATTTAATTTACAGACCATGTCTACAACTTTCAACATTTACCTTTTTTTTTTTTGTGAAGCAAACAACAAATAGGACAAAATAACTGAAAACATCAGTCTGCATAACTATTCACTCCGTAAGTCAGTACTTTGTAGAGCCACCTTTTCCAGCAATTACAGCTGCAAGTCGCTTTGGATAAGTCTCTATGAGCTTCCACATCCTGCCACTAGATTTTTTGCCCATTCCTCATGGCAAAACTACTCCAGCTCCTTCAAGTTAGATGGTTTCCGTTGGTGAACAGCAATCTTCAATTCTGACCACAGATTCTCAATTGGATTAAGGTCTGGACTTTGACGAGGCCATTCCAATATGTTTACACGTTTCCTCTGACACCACTCAAGTGTTGCTTTAGCAGTATGCTTTGGCTCATTGTCCTGTTGGAAGGTAAATCTCCGCCCTAGTCTCAGATCACTGACAGGTTTTGCTCAAGAATATCCCTGTATATATCAGCATCCGTCTTCCCCTCGATTCGGACCGGTTTTCCAGTCCCTGCTGCTGAGAAACATCCCCACAGCATGATGCTTCCACCACCATGTTTCACTGTGGGGATGGTGTTCTTGGGGTGATGAGATGTGTTGGGTTTGCACCAGACATAGCGTTTTCCTTGGTGGCCAAAAAGTTCAATTTTGGTCTCATCTGACCACAGTACCTTCCTCCATACAGTTTGGAGTCTCCCACATGCCTTTTTGAAACCCGAAACGATCCTTCCTATTTTTGCCTGTAAGTGAAGGTTTTTTTTTTTGGCCACTCTTCCATACAGCCCAGCTCTATGGAGTGTACGGCTTATTGTGGTCATATGGACAGATACTCCGGTCTCTGCTTGGGAACTCTGCAGCTCCTTCAGGGTTACCTTTGGTCTCTGTGCTGCCTCTCTGATTACTGCCCTCCTTGACCGGGCTGAGAGTTTTGGTGGGCGCCCTCTCTTGGCAGGTTTGTTGTGGTACCATGTTCTTTCCATTTGATGATGATGGATTTGATGGTGCTCCGGGGGATCACCAGAGATTTGGATATTTTTTTATAACCCAACCCTGACTTATACTTCTCTACAACTTTATCCCTGACTTGCTTGGAGAGCTCCTTGGTCTTCATGGTGTAGTTTGGTTAGCTTAATGGTGTTGCAGCCTCTGGGGCCTTGTAGAAAAGGTGTGTATATACTGACAGATCATGTGACACTTAGATTGCACACAGGTGGCCTTCATTTCACTGAGCATGTGACTTCTGAAGGTAATTGGTTGCACCAGAACTTTTTAGGGGCTTCATAACAAAGGGGGTGAATACATATGCACATGCCAATTTTCAGTTTTTTATTTTCATATTCTTTATATACATATATTTTTTTCTCATTTCACTTCTAAAACGTAGACTATTCTGTGCAGATACATCACATTCAATTCAGATAAAAAAATACATACAGGTTGTAATATAGTAAAATAGGGAAAAATCCAAGATTAACTTGATTTTCACAATTTAAAACTCATTACTGCATACAAACTGCCAGACCCTTACACACAAAAAAACTTAAATACAATATTAAATATATTAAAATGCTTAGTGATTTGTATTAGATAGATTGTGTTTAGATTTTATTGTGTGTTTTAAGTGAAGTAGCATCAGATGTATTATATAAGATATTTAATTGCAGAAGACTTTAGTCTTAAAAGACTTCAAGTTTTTAAATGTGAATATTACACAGGTACACGATGCAGTATAAGGTATCATCGCTGTGCCATGTCATATCACATTACACATACACATCCCCACCTGCAGCTCTGAGCCACTTTGAAGTTTGTTAATGGCTCACAGTGTGATGTATCAGTTTGAAAGCTAATAGCCGACATGATCCGGCTAGAAATGACATAAAGCCACGCCAGAGGCAAGAACAATGAATGCACTACAATAATTCCCACTGTCCCAGGTAGACAGGGGCCCAGGAAAAGAAAAGTCGGGAGTGCGGACCAAAATGCGGCACTAGAACCTCTGCCTTTAAGCTTCGTTTCCTGAAAACCATGGCTTAATTTAAAACTACTCTAAAATAATGTATTCCAATATCTGGCTCGGTTTTCTAAAATAAGATCCAGCAAATAATAAATCCAGTGATGGAACTTTTAAAGTCAGTGTCCTTATTTTCTTTATTGTAAGTTGTTTTAAAAAAGTATTTTTTTCAGATGTATTGCAGAATGTTCTTCTGACTCCATCATTCTTTATGTCACTGTTAAACAGTTATTCATTATTTTACAATAATTTGTACTCATGCATATCAGTGTGCAGTATAATGCAGAATGTTGTCTTTCTTTGTCTTTCACACACAGATTTTAAATCATAGCTGAGAAACACAAGCTGCTGCACCGAAGCTTTGAGAACATTTATTTAACACTCGAGTCACATCTCCTCAGGCATAAGTCTAATTTAAAATCACTCATTTTCAGGTTTAAGTGTAATCCTTCTTACTGTCACATTCTAATCTACACGGCGATACTCAATTTAATTTAATAAATTGATTTTTGAGGTTTAATGATTGGGAGATGTTAACTGATAACATTAACTGATAAATTTAGAACAACAAAGATCTTTTTGTAGAAAGTGAAAGACCACCGCCTGTAAGGGGGCACAAAAGGGAATTCCGGAGGCTGTTCTCACACACTGCAACACACTGATGTGTTTCGAGAAGCTGAGTGTCTAGACGGCTCCTCATGATGATGACAGTCTAAAACACTCATCAGCAAAGCTTCCAACGAAGTTCATTCACTGCCTTATGTATCGAATGGAGGCTTGAGAGCTACCATCAAAAAGTTCAAAATGTAAAGAAAAAACCTGAAAAATTGACATAAACAATGACATCATAGATACCAATAGACATATTCTGTATTTATTTAGGTCTTAACCCAACACATCTATTTCTTTTTTACTTTTTAAAAGACCTCAGAATGACATTAGTGAGGATTAAAACATTTAACTTTGGAAACTGGTTATGATTAATCTATTAAGTTGATTAATCTTACATTCTCAGATGCAGAAGTCCAGTTTTTGGTTTTCACTACAGATGCAGTGGACATGTTGGGTATTTCTTTACTGTGTGAGAGATCATAGAGTTTGCAGCATATGGTTAGACCTGCTGCACTGCAAAGATGTGATGAAAAGAAAGGAAAGAAAAAAAAATCAGGGCTGTATTTGGCATGAAATATGATTCAGGGTGCATTAATGACTTCAATATCAATGTATCATACACAATGATGTGCTTTATCGGCTCTGAGTTCAGAACAAAAGACCTTCATCTGGGAACTACAAACAAAAGATGTTTTGAGTGCAGGAAAAACACATGAGTGGGCATGTCTTATGTACCTAGGTGAATTTGTATATAATACAATATTTATAAAAGACTGACATGTCAATGTACCATGCATTGAGCTGTGTATTCATTTGTTTGTTGTGCAATTATGTGCTGGAATAAAGTTGTGACAGACCGTGTGTGTGTGTGTGTGTGTGTGTGTGTGTGTGTGTGTGTGTGTGTATGTATGTGTGTGAGAGAGTAACAACAAAGAGAAAGAGAAGATCATGCAGGTCATCATAGTTTCAGTTTTAAGTTTCATGCCTCACGGCTCACCTGAGGATTTACAGACCTTTGTCGACTGAGCTGACAGCAATATAAGTGATATAATCTAATAAAAACGTATCAGGTTTTTAAAATAACAAAATAACAAAATAACAAAATAACAAATCTCATGACAAAACTGCAATTAATTTAACTGTCATTGATACAACATTACAAACAAAACATACATTTTCTGTCAAATTTAGTTAAACACAAAATGATTTGTAATTGTTTTCCATCAACACATTTTTAAAAATTGGCTATAAAATAAATGGCACGGTGACTTAGTGGTTTGGCATGTTCTCCTCTTAGCACTAGGGATTCCCGGTTCGAATCCCGATCTGGGTGGAGTTTCCATGTCCTCCCCGTGTCAGCATAAGTTTCCTCCAGGTTCTCCGGTTTCCTCCCACAGTCCAAAAACATGGATCAAGTCAACTGAATTCTCCAAATTGCCCCATATAGAGTGTGTCTGTGTGAGTGAGTGTGTGCAAAGCGGTAGATTGCCCCCCTGTCCTGGGTGTATCTACCCAGCGCCCGAATCGTTCTCCCCTGGACGGATATGGGGAAACCCCCCCCAATATAATTTTTAAGCTTCACAGTGGCTTAGTGGTTTAGCATGTTCTCCTCTCAGTGCTGAGGATTTCCTGTTCAAATCCCAATCCGTGTGGAGTTTGTATGTTCTCCCCGTGTCCGCTTGGGTTTCGTGCGGGTTCTCCGGTTTCCTGCCACAGTCCCACATGGATTCAAGGTTAAATTGGATGCTATAAATTGCCATATAGTGTGTAAGTGTGAAGAATGAATGAATGTATATAATTATTAGTTCTGTGAATTTAGGATGTGTGTGTTAAACCCATGAAGACGAGGCTCAGGTCAGTTTCATGTTTTTTGCATTCAGGTCAGAATGTGTTCTGTTTTAGTAAACGCCGAACCCTTCAGCCCGGTCGCTGCCTGAAGGTGAGACATCAGTCACGCCTCCTGTTATCATTCCACTCTGAGATCTGATGATCATGGCCTTTGCGTCACTGCAGGTCAGGATTAACATGAAACCTCTTAGCTGATAGACCTGTTCCTCAGAGTTCAAGCCTAAAAATCCAGTCAGATCTGGATTTTTAAAATCTGTGTATTATAATAGGCTTTTGACTTGTTAACAAACACAGAAACAATTTTTGGAAAGGCGGTGTGTTTTTGTACATTCGTGCCTTTTGGTTAATTGGCTTGACGTCAAGGAAAACCACAGACACCTATTCTGTATATTTCTGTCATGATGGATTGTTTTCAAGAGCGTATAAAATGGTGAGAGTTTCCGTCAAGTGCATGACTTGGACAAATAAAAGTCCCAAGACGGCCACACCATTTTAGAGCAAGTAAACAAATAAAGACATCCTTCACATTGCTGAAGTGCTAACTACATGGCAAGTGATTAAAAAGCCTAGGTTTAGGGATGATGAACAACCAAACAATTTAGCACTATGTTGTTATCGTGTTGTGATCCATGCACATGCACTCATAATGAAGTTTAAAACATCACTGTGGCTTTGTTAGTTCTTTCAGGACTGCTTATTGGAGACGTGGGACGTTATTGGAGACAATTTTTACACGACATGACCAAAAATACCTGAATTTCCTAAAGTTTTCCAATTTTTAGTTGCATTCAAACATTTGGGCAGTCTGTTAAAATTTCTAAATCTCCGTATACGATCTTTGCAGTTTTAAATGTGCACGTGCAAAGTCTTATATAATATAAAACCATAATTTATTAGAAAATAGCAACAATTATTGTAAATAGAGACTCATTAAGCAGACAATAAATTGTCTAAATAAAAGCTGTTAACCTTTAATAACTAAGAAATAAGTGCTGACACTAAAAGTAAAATTAAAGTAATATTTAAACAGAATTTCAGCTTGAATTTAATTCATAAAACATCACAAAAGCAACTCACTTATGATAAGAAAAGAAGAAGTACAAAGATAATCAGTCATCAAAAAGCACCTCCAGATTCATCAGACACTTTTTGTTTAGTTTGACAAATGCAATTTTAAATTCTAAATAAAAATTAAAGAAACGAAAAAGAACAGTGTGTAAAAGAGAAAGACAGACAGCTTCATCAGGAGCAGAGTTACTGCAGGACATTTAAAAGTGAAATATTATTTTTACTGATCGAAAGTTTAAGCATAATAATTTCATTTATTCGTTATCATCAGCTTAATCCTTTACTAGGGTAGCAGGTCCCCATCCAGGGGAGAATGTTAGGGCACCAAAATATTGCTGGGCACACTCACATACTCTATGTGGGGCATTCAATTTTACCTTGAATCCATGTTTTTGGGATGTGGGAGGAAACCAGAGAACCCGGAGGAATCCCACGCGGACATGTGGAGAACATGGAAACTCCACCCAGATCGGGAATCGAACCGGGAATCCCCATCATTGAGAGGAGAACATACAAACCACTAAGCCACCGTTCCGCACGCATACTAAAATAATAGTAAATTAATGAATTTAACAATAAGTAAATGGTCATGCAACGACGGACTGCACATGATTATGAACGCTTAGGTCTAAAAATCCAAGCTGTTGTAATTAAACATTTTTATCTCTGATGTGGAATGTGATGTCTCACAAAAAATGCATTTTCACCTTTTTTTTTTCTTCACTTTTGATGGCAGAATCTGGGCATGGCTCTGTCAGGAGTGGACACAGGATTTGTCAGATCCAAATACATTTTTAAACATATCTCACCTGAGGACTCGACGGTCGCACACATTCACCAGGGGTTTCCACCTTAAGACTTCCCGTACCACAGACTCTCTAAATCCGAATCTTTTCATTATTTCATTTCATTCACTATTATTTAGCAGTTTTGAACCAAATGACAACTCTCTCAAAGTTTGCCACAAAGTGGTGAACCACAACCCATCTCTGCTTGTTAAGTTTAAGTCTTTGGTAAATGCTTTTCATAATATTAAATCTTGATGACATTACCTGTAACTATTGAAACTGCTAAACAGAACCCTTTCAGAACAGTGTTACTCTCTCTCTCTCTTTATTACACACACATATATAAGCCATCCTAAAATATCTGCCCTATGGCTGTCGGGCTGAGTGTGGCTTCTCTGTTATGTAGCAGCAGAAGAGGGACATTAAGCTGTGGTTAACCCATAGTGCTTCATGGCATTCCCATAGGAAGAGCAGATGTGTGTAGCTCAAGTGTGTTGCTCTCGCTCACATTCATGTGGTCAGATCACAAAAAAGATCTGAAGAGGCTCGCACGAGGACTCACGATCTGCAGCACACAAACACATGCCATCAGACTGTTTTTAGAGACATCATCATCCCTATCCAAATCCCCCCCTCCCCAAGAGCACAATGTTCCTCCGGCTAAGAGCTGACCATCTGATTTTATCTTAGATTTTATTCTAGTACAAATCTGTTGGAGGGGTCATTGTGAATGTTTCAGACGTACAGTCCAAGAAAATCTGCTTAGTAACGCAAATTAATGTAATAATGTATAAACCAATCAGCCATGAGGAAAAACATTTTCCTAGAAGAAGAGGCAGCAGTTTTTTTATATAAATTTAGACCAAGACCTTAATCAAAAAAATTGCTTTCTAAATTATGTAACTTATATGTCCACCACAGCAGCGGACTCTGAGATGATACGGCAAAAATGGCCATCGAACAGATTGCATATAATGATTGTAATGTTGTAATAAGTACTTAGAAGGAGGTCATAGTAACAGCGTTCTGGAAGGTTTCTCAGTTTAACCGATTACAAGTCAGGCCAAGAGATTACAAGATTACAAGTCAGGCCAAGAGAAGTGCTCAACTCTACATCTGTGACATCACCAACTCAGCAACAGTTCTAGTACCAAACCTGATGAACCCTGAACTGCAGCATCCACGCTGACAGAACCGCTCTGATACACGTCTCTTTAGTAATAATACCCTGCCAGCTTTATTTTTTTCCACATTATTTTTAACCACTTGAGTTTTCTTTGTGTATGTGTTTGGGGGCAGGGTCTTAGAGTAACAACTCGATTCATCTTCAGCACCTTCAGAGATGGCAGCTGATTTTTATCAAGTATTTTTGTGTCTTGGTAAATTTTTGCACTCATTCTTCTCTAAACTTAAAAAGTCTGTCAGTTCCTCATGCTGAGAAACAACCCCACATCAAGATGCTACCAACTTTAAACATGATGTGTGCTATGACATCCAAAAAGTTTATTCCCCCAGTATTTCATTCAGTCTATAGTTGTGCAGTGAGTGCATAGAGGCAATGGCCATAGAATCTGCCAATTCCAGGTCATTCTAAAGATATTTTCTGATTGTTTTTGGCTCTCTTCAATAAAACCTCTCAAAAAAGCCAGCTATATTTAACATTGTCAGCAAAAATGTGGTATTGATGATCCACGTGAGTTTATTGTAGTGTGAAGTAATTAAAAATATGCAATTGCCTTTAAAATATTTGTTTTTCTATCTCAGGTTTAAAACCAGGGTACCAGGGAATATTTTTTCACTGTCTACTGGGGTAAATCTAATTTGTCAGGAATATGTGACTATTGTTTGTCTTGTTGTCTTGTAAATAGTTTTTCTTTTTATTATTATTATTTATATGAAGCCGACAAATTGAACATTTTATTAATCAATTTTCATTAACCTTAAGGTTAATTTCAATGTTCAAAACCACCGAGCATTAAGCATTTTCTGCAAAATCTTTTAAATATTATGTATATTATTACTTTCCCAGTTTCCTGTGATGAAACAGTCAGCATGTGAGATACCTTCTCTTTTCACAAAGCCTTGGGTTATGTTATCTGTGCCTCCTGACACCCAAAGGTCCCGACTGTGTGTGAAATCCACAGATAAGAAAAGTTGTGAAAAGTGGCACTGAAGGAATATGTCACGTTAAAAACTGCTTACTGCTTGTATGCTCCTGCGACCCTGATCTGGAAAGTTCTAAGGTTCTCATTTTAAACCTTATTTCTGACAGAGTGGAGAGTAACTGCTTGATTTATTTATTAGATGGTATCTTTTCATCTTGAATCTTTAAATCAAACTAAAGTGATGATCCACTCATTAAATAAATCATTTTTTTAGTAACTGTATCTGTAATTGCACATTTTACTTTCTTATATCTGCATTTTTTTTATAGTTCATGTGATAAACATAATCTGGTGTAATTCTAATATTCTTTTAGGAGTTGGAAAGCAGTTGTCATCCAAAAGTTATCTGGGTATTTAACTTTTAGTATTTATCCTATTTTACTCATATTTCCTTATAATTCTTAGATATCTACCATTTCAAAGTAATTCATTTAAATGTATGAGAATCCAACTAAACAGTTTATACAAACAATAAAAGTGGCTGAATATACCAAGAAAACTCTACAAGCAAAATAAAAAAATTCTACATGCAAACACAAATACACTTTATTAACATGTATGTTTTAATAGTATTGTATTTTTATAAAACTATACGACCAATCTGTTTTTAGAGTCTTTCTGGCAGCAATCAATTTAAAATAACTAAACACTGCCCTCTTCAGGTGGATTTGTTATTTTCTAACTGAATGATGGTGTAAATACCTCTTGGTTTTAGCTACGTCAGCTGAAATAATAATCTAATTATACATTTAATTCAGTGCACATGCTCATTTGCTCTATGATGCTGACTAAAAAAAAGTATAAGGAACCTTTATACTAAAAAAAATGTAATTAACAGGATATGAAAAACATTTTAATGTTTTCAGAATTTTCATTTCATTAAAAATTTTTTCCCCTAATTGCAGAATTCTTGAACAAACTGTAAACCCAGTATGGCCACTGAACATCGGTGTTCTGCAAGTCCACTGAGGGTTTTATAGCAGAACACGTCATACATCGTCCACAGCTTTCGGATTTAATTGTCTGTAGATTTTAACCCCGTCTCTTGGTCCATCAGCTCACTCTACTGTCCATCCTATTCTGTACAAGATCAGATCATATGGTTGCATTACATTAATACTAAATATCTTTAAATTACTGTTTATACAATTAACATTTTCAGACTACTAACCAGAATATATGCACAAAAGTATTAAAACTCCACATTACACATGCAGGAGCTTTTATAACATCTCATTTCAAGTTGATCCCTATTTGCAGCTGTAACATCTTCCCTGCATCTGGAAAAATCTTTCAACATAAATGTGTACTGTGTCGGTAGAACTCGTTGTCTTTTCAATTAGAAGAGCATCTTTAAAGTCAGACAAATCAATGTTGGATAGAAATGCCTGGATTACAATCTCCTGTTCCATCTTAACTTAAAGTTATGATATATGGGGTTAAAGTCAAGGTTTCCTATGGATATTTCGTTTCCTGCACACCATATTTAAGCAGCAATGTGTATATTCAGGGTAAAAAAAAGAAAGAAAGTCATAATCATCAAATTATCAGTTTGAAGAATCAAGGTTAGATCACATTATGATTTACAATTTGTCTCTATTGCAAAAGAATTTTACATGAGTGTCTTTTTAGATTGACTGCAAACAAAATTACCTTTAGGAACAAACTTCAGTGAGCTGCTGAATATTCAAAATCGTGAAAGGCCATATTTCGGTCCATCATTCACAAACTCGTGACCCAGTCCATTACCACACTTTCCACATCGAACCTGCGACATGAAGCATTATAGACAGCATTTAACATAATAAATAAATCTGTAAAACTGTATAACCATTTAAAAATGAGCTGGGAGTTGCTTTTTGCTTGTGAGGGAGACAGAAAATAATCCACTATCCACTATGTGAAGTGTCCCTTTTGTCTTAAAGCAACTACATTGGTACTTACTAATGTAAATATATGTAAATCTACATATAGGCAGGACTGATGTATGACTCGACCCAGGAACTTCTGTTTTCTGGTTTAAACTCTTTTCCATCCATTCCATTGTGTTTAATACATTAAAGAAATGAATTGTTTGCAGTGACGTCAGTGTTGGGTTTACCTTGTATGCTCCTCTTCGCTCCTCCTGTTTTGATATGCTATCCTTATGGATGGTCTCCGTGAAGGCGGGCCAGGGTGAGGAGTGCTCATATTTCGACTTGCTGGAGAACAGCTCATAACCACATTTTGCACAAATATAGATGCCTGGATAAGATATAAAGGGATATCAATATTTAATGGAAACAAACATGCATACAAACATTATATATATATATATATAAAACACATACACACACTTTTATTAATATTTTGTAGTATTATGATTATGAGTACAACATTTAGGTATTCATGGTCTACTTCATGTTGCCCTGCTTACCAGTGTGAAATTTAGTAATGAATTAAAACCCAGTATGTTTCTTACATAAAGTAGAAACACTTAATGGGGGGGGGGGGGCACTGGGGCATATAAAGGGTTACTGTTTGTTATTAATATAAAGAAGACCAGTTTTATGAAAATGTTTAGTAGTTAACCCGAAGGCAAAACTCAGATTTCGTGGATGGAACTGAACTATATATATATATATATATATTCACACACATATACACTATATACTATCTGTTTAGTATAAAACTGAAAAGTGCTGAGCAAAGCCACCGTCGGGCACGTGTTACATAAACGTCATTTAGACTAAAACATTAATAAACATCACTACAACACTTTAAGGACGTAAACACGGGTTCTGTTTCATTAAAAACAAACTCTGCTTGAATGAAGAGATTATTTATAATAACAATAAGGTTTAGTTTTTATTAAAAACAGAAACGGAACGCAAAGTCAGAAGAGTTGTTTTTCCACCGAGAGCCTTTAATGAGAGGACTCACCGACTTCAAAGTGATCTTTAAATTTCTCTCCTCCGTAAAACGAACAGAAGGCCATGACGACGGAACTGTGGACTACAAACTCTAAAGAAACAGAGTCTTCATCAAAGTCTTCATCAAAGTCTTCATCAAAGTCTTCATCAGCTGATCAAACAGCTTGCCTACTTCTCAGAGTAATTACGGTGTTCTACAAAGAGGCGGGGCTAAGCTCACAGGGAGGGGCGGGGCTTAGAGTCTTTGATATTATAACTCATTATAATATGATAAAAAGTAATATGATCAAAAGTTTTTTTATCTGCTTTCGATATCAAAGTTTGTGTATCATATAATTAATATAATTATAATTGTATATAAATATAATTTGGGTTTGATGGATAACTTATTTATTATTCTTCCTCCATAAACTTTTTATTTTTTTAAACAGCTGTTTTTCTAATAATAAAAATAATAAACTTTTACAGTTATAACGCAGTGCGATATAAAGTTTTCTACAGTTAGTACATTGTTGTAGTTCGCAGTTATAACTCTGTGATCAGAGATCAGTATACACGTTCCAAAATTATAATATAAGTATTATATGCGCAAAATAAAAAAAAAATTAATTTGTTTAATTTGCAGTTTGTAATTCAATTTAAAAGAGCGGTACATCTAAAGATACATAGATCAGAATATAATGCATGCTTCTGATTGCTCTCACTCCAGAATATGTTCCACACTGCAGCTACAGAACACCAGCCATAAACACATAAAGCTCAATATTTTATAAGGAATAAGTAGAATTGGCACTAATTTGAGAGATTACAGTTTGTTATATAGCTGCATTTATTTGTCACATGTTTGTAAAAATAAATGTCAGCGACTGAATAGACTGTAAGAACTTTTATTCTGTAATCTGTATAAATTTGTTGTTATTTTTAAAAGGCGTTATTTTCACAGATTCTCCTCAGCAGGTTCACTTTTTTGTCTATGAATTCTTCTTTGAAGGGCCCTGCATATGGAAGAGAAAATGATCAGTGAAATAAGGATACCGTGTTCAAATTTTAGTAGTTTAGCTTAAATGTCAGCAGATGGTGAGTCTAAACGTGAGCTTTTATGCTTATGATGTTTGTAAATACAGCCTCACAATTTTAACACATTCTTGAAGTTTAATCATTGTTTCATATACTGTATCTTAAAGTTATTCGATCTCTGTGCTGGTATTAAATGTCAGACTATATTTAGGAATTGTAACAGACCACTGATGAAAATCACAAATTAAAATAAAAGACCACCTCACACAGATTCCTCAGAATGCTCAGCTTTCTTCATCAGATGTTTTTTCTGAGGCCCCTGCAGGAGAAAATGATATAATATAATAATAATCATCATATGATTATCAACTACAAAGAAATTTAATGAAAACAAATGAATTTTACATCAGAGCATCATAACTTCTTTATTATTTTGTCTTTGCCCCAACCACCTGAATGTCCTCTGTTACTGCATCCATATACCTCCTCCTCCTGGCCTTCCTCTCCCCCTCCTGCCTGGTGGTTTCATCCTTAGCATTCCTCTGCCAATATAAACCTCATCCATCACCATTTGTCCTTCCATGTTTCTGTTCCTAAATCAATATCACCTTCTCATCACCATAACTCCCTTTTCTTTGATTGCCTTCACCAAAACTCCATCTAACTCACTTCAGAAATCTTTCCCCTCCACCTCACAACCCACAGCTGGAACATTTGCAGGAATGACAATGAGAGCCTTACACTCATCACTCTTTTTTTTATTTTTTTTTTTAACCTCCACCACATTAATTTTTTACATCTTCCCCTATGTTTCCAATGACACTCCAGTCTAAAGCCACCACCAAAGCTCTTATCCTTTTCAGCCCATTTACTCACCATGAAGGTGAACTTCTCCTGGGCAGTCTGGAATCGGCCGTGACCAAACTTGGAGGTGGTGTCAATGAATTTGAGCTCAATAGGTTCCTTCGCCTTGCGTGAGGTGTGTACTAGTAGAGACTAAAACAACACATATTAATGAGTGCAATTCCCTTACTTTAGCAGGTCTTCATCAATTTTATTATTAGAATAATTTTTCAAAAAAATCAAATGTATCTAATAAAAATGTCACTTGTAGAATATGACTTTGCTTAGGGTTTTGTATGAGATTTTTAAATGCAGTATTGTAACTGCTCTAATTAAGGATGGAAAACCTTTTGAGTCTGCAGCACTGAGTTCCAGATTTTATTTGACTATATGTAATTGTTTGGTAAAAACATGCAAGCAAGACCAGAGGAACAGCAGGTTTTCTTTGTATATTTGTATATTCTTTGTATAACTGTGGCCCTTAAAATGAAACAAAATTTTTTTGTGACTTGTAAAATTTATTAAATCTTAGTGACTTGTAAAGATCCATACCTTTCTGAGAGTAAGAACTCGCTTCTTTGGGCCAACCACACATCCCTTTAGCATTAAAAAGTCATTTTTCACCTCCCCGTAGCGAGGAAATCCTCCCTTTGCAGAAATCACACTAATCAATGCATGAGTCAGATTCATGTGGCAAAAATTAATATGAAAATTAAATTGTAAAAAAATAATAATAATAAAATGTCATCCCATACCAGTGGTGTGATTGACTTCTGAGTTGTGTCATAATTAGTGGAAGCGTTGTTGCAGACCACTTTGCCTTCATGAACATGAACTCCTTTACCAACACGATAGATCTGTTACCAAATAGACAGAAATAATGCTTTCTTAGTACGTCGTACAAAAAATATAAAGCTAGTGTATCACAGGCCTGACTCTTTTAGACAGTTTTCTGTCTGCTGCTTATTTATCTATAATAACTAGTGTAACTATTTTTTAATAGAAAATTGTACCTAATGAGAATAAGAATGGATAATAATATGGTGTCTCTGTTGTACTTTGAAGCTTTAGATATGAAGAAGACGTCTGAAGGCAGATTTAACAATAAAATAATACACTTTCATTCACAAATCAGTCACTCCTGTGGGTTTGGCCTTAGCTGTTCAACAATATCTTTACTATATTAATGTAAAAAGATTGCAGATGTGGTCCAAACAGAGATAGTAGAACATTTAAAGTGTATACTAATGCAAAGGTAATAATAACAAACCTTTTTATTTAGTTCTGTACGATGGTGGTACCCTTTCTGGCCAGCACGGGCCACAGTGAACCCAACGCGAGCTGGGTGCCAGGCTCCGATGCAGGCCACCTTTCTCAGACCTTTATGAGTTTTCCTCGGCAGCTTTTTTGTATGCCAGCGACTTGTTACACCTCAAGGTCAAACAGGGTAATGTAGGGTTAGACTAAATCAGTGACCTCAAGAATCAACCATTTTAGAAGGGTGTACACACTCTCTGAGGTATTTACAGGTGTTGATGCACAATAGTAGGTTATTTTATTCAATATAAATTATTAAATTTAATATAATTGATCAACATTGGATCAACATTTAAAACACAATCAGTAACACTTACACAATAAAACAGCAGAAAGAAAAAAGGCTCATTCTTACCCTTCATACCGTGACCCTTGGTGACTCCAATCACATCAATCATCTCATCCTGGTTAAAAACTGAGGACACAGGAATGGGCTGCTCCAGCTTCTCCCGTGCCCAATCGACCTTCTCAGCGACTGTGCCCCCGTTCAGCTGAACCTCCATCATATGAGCTTTCTTCTGCCTTAAAGGCAACAAACGCATCTGTACCAAAGAACACGGAATTAAGCAAGCTGCAGACACCGAGACGCCATTATCACCAAAATCCACTGTGACGATGGATTAGGTCTTTCATAATGTGACAGCTGAGTTATCCATCGATCCATTCATTATCTTCCACTTTATCCTCTATTAGAGTCGCGGTGGGGTTTCCCATGCCCATCCAGGGGAGAACGTCTCAGGCGCTGGGCAGATACAGCCAGGAGAGGGCGCCAATCTATCGCTGGGCACACACTCACTTACACACACACTCTATATGGGGCAATTTGGAGAACTCAATTGACTTGACCCATGTTTTTGGACTGTGGGAGCAAACCGGAGAACCCGGAGGAAACCCACGTGGACACGGGGAGAACATGGAAACTCCACCCAGATGGGGATTCGAACCGGGAATCCCTAGTGCTGAGAGGAGAACATGCTAAACCACTAAGCCACCGTGCCGCCCCAGTTGAGTTATATATTATATAATTAATTAACATGTGTGTTACCTGAGAGTGGACGATAACCCTGATAACAGAGCAGTACTTCTTCATCAGGGTGATATCTTTCTCCAGCTGTTTTTTGCCTTCCTCGTCCCGCCATTTTTTACTGTATTTGGTAAAGGCCTTCTTCTTGCTTTTATACCTAAAACATTATGTTAGGAAATTACAAAGGAATAGATCAAGGTCATCAAGAATACTTTAATCAAGTCTGTTATAAGAAAGGTCTCATTTTTGTGTTTGATGCTGTCTTAATGCTTTGTACAGGGACCCTTCTGTTTTTGTGCTTTGTACCGGGATGCTGTATGAACCCTGTGCTCTGACCTCAACCATCACGTTGAGATACTTGTAAGTTGTATTTGTATAAAAACGTTTGCTAAATGACTGAATGTAATGTAATGTAAATATTGTCCTCCCACGGCAAATTGTACTTTTTCCTCATTCTCTGTGCACATTTCTAAAACTCTATTAAATATTATAAAAAAATGTATACAGAATAATATAATAATAATCATAATGTCTTTACACAATAAAAAATCAATAGCACAAGGATTTGATTTATTTTTAGTAGGGTGTACACACTCTCTGAGGTATATACAGGTATTAATGCATAAACGTAGGTTGTTTTCTTCAATAAAAAAATAATGAAATTTAATATATATTGTGTTTCTGATGATCAGTTTTTGGGTCTTGTGTGAAATGCTTACTATGTTTTAGAACATTCTTTTTCTGTTGTGCTGGTGTACAGAGACAACATTTTAAAAACTCAATCACATAACTTATGGATCTAACTATGTTTCTGGAGAATCTCAGTGTGGTGATGGCAAGTGTAATAAATGGTCCGAGCACAAACCAGTTTTTGTAGAATCGGCGTTTGCACTCATCACTCATGTGCTCAGCAAAGACGGTCTTAAAAGAGCGCAGTCCTTTCACAGTGCTGATGTATCCCACCAATCCAACCACAACTACAGGAGGAGTCTCGATGATGGTCACAGCCTCCACTTCTTCTCGCTTGGATATTTCTGTTCAAAAGGAATATTAATTAAAGACCAAATATGGTAGTTAGTTCATTTTGTAATCATCAGGAATTGCCTTGTGCAAAAAGGAAAAAAGTTGATGCAACTCACTCGTGCCAGTGCGCTGCACCTCCCTCAGAGTATGGGTCATTCCTGCCTTGTAGCCCAAAAAGGCTGTGAGGTGTATGGGCTGGTTGGGATTATCTTTGGGCCAACTGTGCACTCCCCCACGATGCTTCTTACTTCTCTTGTGAGGAAGAAAGCCCATGTGTCCATGACGTGGGGCATGAAACTTACGGTGAGACTATCAGGAGAACATTCACAGAAACATGCTGACTCAGTCTTTAACATTAAAAAAATTATAGATGTACACGTAAGGCATTAATAGGAATTATCATCTACAATGGAACTGTGATGGGACACACTAAATGAAGTATGGCTTTGTTTCTATTTTTCATTAATAATCTTTTATTTCTTCATTTTAGCCTTAAAAATATACAATCGAAAAGCATATTTTGTGTATGTTTTGATTTTAGCACCTGGACATGAAATAAAAACGCTTGCAATTAAAGTTATAGTAAATCAGATTAATAAATTCTTTACAAATAACAATTAAATAGTTGATAAAACACATGACAACAGCAAAATCGAAATATTACTGTTGAATACACCATACACCAACTACAAAATGTCACATTTACAGGTTTTAATTATGACAAGGAACCCAATATAAATAATACAGACTAAAGACTGAACAGAAATTGGGTACAGAGGTTAAAAACAATAGGAAATCACTGACCATGGCTGTGTATCCAGTAGAGGCACGAGGCAAAAGGAGAAAGAGCGAAGTGCTGTTCTAAGATTATGTTTAAGACCACCTAAAGTTTAAGGACTCTAATTTGGTGGCTGGCTCAATTGAGGAGAGGTATTGCTTTTCACATCGACTATAATGCTGCCAACTGGTGACACTGAGAGGGCCCTGAGACAGGGACAGGGACAGGGACAGTGAAGCCACCCAGCGTTTGTGGAGAGTGGGTCCAGTTGTTCTGCCACTCTAATCCCACTAAAGATTACAAACCTCTGATATTAAGGTTTATCCAGTGCATCCTATTTTATATAATGTATATATTTTTCCTACATTTGGTCTTTCGGCTCTATGCTGCTGCACTTTGATACGAGTGCCTTCAGAAACTCAACACTCTTTTGGATGTTGTTATTTAAGTGCTCTGCCAGGAAATGATTTCAAAAGATTCTAACAGTGTGACATGCAGTCTTCAAATAGATGGGGTTCTGCAATCTGAAAACAATCTTTTTCTTTGTAGGATTCGAGTACAACGGTCTGAAATGTTGCTGAGCGACAGGTTCCTCATGCACCACGCAGGAAACAAACATTCAAAATCAGCCAAAATACGAGAAGATGGCTCAGTTCTCACTTTGTTTCTTATTACTTTATGTAACTTAATTTGAAATAAAGATGAAATATCCAAGACTGGGTGGCTTGACGGCTTAGTGGAGTGGTGCATGTTCTCCCTGTGTTTGTGTGGGTTTCCTCCTGGTTCTCTGGTTTCCTTCCACAGTCCAACAAGATGGATTTAAAGTGACTTGAATGCTCTCAATTGCCCCATATAGTGTGTGTGTGTGTGTGTGTGTGTGTGTTTGTAAGTGAGTGTGTACCCAGTGATAAATTGGCGTCCTGTCCTGGGTCTATCTGCCCAGCGCCTGAAACGTTCTCCCCTGGATGGGCATGGAGAAGCCCCCCGCGACCCTAATATATGTAGGATAAAGCGGAAGATAATGAATATATTTTAGAGACTAGGCGGCATGGTGGCTTAGTGGATTAGCATGTTCTCCTCTCAGCGCTAGAGATTCCCGGTTCGAATCCCCATCTGGGTGGAGTTTCCATGTTCTCCCCGTGTCCGCGTGGGTTTCCTCCGGGTTCTCCGGTTTCCTCCCACAGTCCAAAAACATGGATCAAGTCAATTGAGTTCTCCAAATTGCCCCATATAGAGTGTGTACGTGTGAGTGTGTGTGTGCCCAGCGATGGCTTGGCACCCTGTCCTGGGTGTATCTGACCAGCGCCCGAGACGTTCTCCCCTGGATGGGCATGGGAACCCCCCGCGACCCTAATAGAGGATAAAGCGGAAGATAATGGATGGAATTTTAGAGACTGAATCTCATTTTGTTGCTGCTCTGTTTGTTATTCCCCGCGTTTGGACAGAAACATTTGGACAACAGCGACATCTTGTGGTAAAACTATAGACTCGCTGTTGTGGGTGACCTTTTTTTTTTTTTTTTTTTTTTAGCGTCGATTTCTATTTCTTTGTTTTATTTGCCTATTTATAAATTTTGAAAACACATATTAATAATAAATACCGCCTGAAAAATTCTTATGTGTACATTTTAACTTCATTATTTGTCTTCTTAAACGTGCTCCTCGTGACCTTCCCTCCATGTTGGCTGGTGCGCGCATGCGCGGGCCTCATTCGGAGCGGGTTGAGGTCGAACGGAAATCTTCCGAACAGAGGATTGTGATTAAATTAATCGGCGATGCCGCAGGATTACGATAAAGACGTTTACCCCCAACCCCCGTCACGCACACCCGCCCCGAACGAACAGACAGCCCTGTCGAACCCGAACCTCATCGTCTCCAAGCTCTTTTATTACTCCGTGGATCTGCCGGTGACCACATTCAGGGGTGAGTTCAATCACAAGAACAAAATACCGTTTAAACTCACAGCAGCTCCGCGGTTATAATCACATCTGCGTTTTAAATCACCTCAGTAATCAGACTGCGCTCGCTGTTCCGTCGGGTTGGTTCTTTTCAGGCCCCAGTTCGATGAGCAGCGAGCAGGCTTCACTGTTTCTCAGCTCGTTACGTCATTATAGATTAAAATAAAGAAAGAAATAAAACACCGCGAGTTCAATCTGCCTGAAAATGCAATTTAGATCATAAAATGAGCATAACATTGATTTTGGTTGCGTTGTTTGTTTGGTTATACATAAAGATGAGCTGTAATAGTATCGTTGACTTTGTCATGGCCATGTAAACCTGTCTTCAGGTCACCTTATAATGACGTGTGTGTGTGTGTGTGTATATATATATATATATATATAGCATGTGTGTATTATATAATAGGTGTGTGTGTGTATGTATGTATTATATAATGTGTATTTATCCATCCATCCATTATCTTCCACTTTATCCTCTACTAGGGTCGCAGGAAGGGGTTCCCCATGCCCATCCAGGGGACAGATACACCCAGGACAGGGTGCCAATCTATCACTGGGAACACACTCACACACACTCACTCTATATGGGGCAATTTGGAGAACTCAATTGACTGGATCCATGTTTTTGGACTGTGGGAGGAGCCTGGAGGAAACCCACGTGGACACGGGGAGAACATGGAAACTCCACCCAGATGGGGATTCGAACCGGGAATCCCTAGTGCTGAGTAGGCCACACACTGACCAACCACTGTATTAGGTTCACTTCAGTTCCACTTATTATTTAGTGTTATAACTATAGACTGTAGTATATAACCTCCTGCTCTTAGGAGTCAGAACCAGCACAGAACATACGGGTGGTGGATAATTCTCAGCACTGCAGTGACACTGACCGTGGGTTCTATAATCTTTCATCAGTGCTTGTAGACTTGATTTTTTTTGCTGTCTCCATCAAAGCAGCATAAATACAATTTGCGTATACAGTAAACGGTGGCGCGTGACCTTGATTGCAATCCTTATGTTCATGTAGGACATTTGCCATAAGTAAGAAAAAGTTATTTTAAGAATGAAGTTTACTTCTCCGTTGTTTTTCTCCAGATGCCATTGACAGTTTGAGAGGCAAGAACAAGTTGCACTACTATCACCAACAGTTCCGACGCGTTCCAGAACTAACCGAGTGTCAAGAAGGCGACTACGTATGCTATTATGAAGCCGAGATGCAGTGGAGAAGAGATTTGTAAGTCCGGACCACATCCACCTGCACCAGCTTAAAGATGAGTTTCCATGACACACATGGACATACAGGACACACACCTTCTAAAGTCATGTCTTCTTTGTACAACTCTTACTCTAAAGATTAGTCATTATGTAGTTGTAAATATTATTATAGTATAGGGTAATGCTAATCGTTTGGTGGACACACACATCATCACGGTCACGTTGACCTGTCCATGTGAATTCATTCAGGGAGATCGGTGATGCACACAGCATTGATCTCTATTGAGTTGCTTCATACAAATAAACGAGAAGAATTGCTTTGTCACAAACGTGATCCACCTCATCGTTTGCGTGCAGTAAGGTGGACCAGGAGATTGTGAAAATTATGGAACAGCGTTCTCGTGCCTGTCAGCAGCGAGAGGGAAACAGCTATGTGCAGAACTGTGCCAAAGAGCTCCAGCAAATGAACGAAGTCTCCAGCGCTTACATGTCCCGCTGTAAGTGCATTCACACCCACACAGTTGTGAAGTTATATTTCGATTTAAGGGCTCGTTCCTCGTTAATTTGATCGTAGTTTGCCACCAAAATTCACA
The DNA here is from genome assembly GCA_019802435.1 of Corydoras maculifer. Lineage (NCBI taxonomy): Eukaryota > Metazoa > Chordata > Actinopteri > Siluriformes > Callichthyidae > Corydoras > Corydoras maculifer. Next base: position 289,871 of record JAFMOD010000021.1, read on the forward strand.
CTGATCAATTTGAAACAGATCTAAATAATGAAATGAATGTGACTGCGGCACCAGGATCTGAAACTGATAAATACACAGTTCTTCAGTCATGTTCTCAGTAAAACAGGATCAAGATACAGGGGATTAAACACACATTGGTGTGCTGCAAAGGTAGTTCCGCTCAGAAATAATGAAATGCCCTCTGCTTGCAGATGGAGATCTTGGTGCCTATGCCAGTGCAAGAAAATGCTTAATGAAGCAGAAGGAGCGGATGATGGCTGAGGCAAAAAAAGAATGAGGTTCGTTAAGCTTCAGCTGGCTCTCTGTATGTACACATGTAAAAATAAAAAAATATTAATTGAAAATGTGCTTGTTAAATCACTTATCCATCTTGTTCTAAACTGTGGATGTAGGGTTCAACTTAGTTATAGGAAAATCAAGTGCCATAGGTCACTTTTTAGATAAAAAAAAAGGCTAAAAACTTCAGCAAAACTGAAACTTCAGCTGAAATTAGTAAAATGATTTATGATGAAATGATTATATGAGGCATTAAACTAAAGAAACTTAGACTTTGACTGAGGAGGCTACAGCACAAACAAAAAGCTGAGTTAACTTAGAGGAAATACCGCCGCTTTAGGACTTGGATTACAGAGACATCGTTTGCAAAAATCCTAATTTCAAAAGAACCGCAACACCTTGTCAAATGGGTTTTTTTTCCCATCATCTTGCACTAGGACAAACACCCACAGTGTATCATTCATCAGTGCAGCATGACACCCAGAGAGGAATTTAAGATTTAATTGTTTAGCAGAGCTGCTTAAACAAAAAGCAGCCAAAAAGAAGCAAATGGGGAAGATGAACCCCATCTGAAACCAAAGTCGTATTAAAGACACAGCTTTCAGGATTAAAGGATTTTATTGCAATCCATAGTACAAAATTTAGGAGGGCTGAACTGCAGCCTGGCTTCTTTGTACTGCAACCCTGGTGTGTGTTTTGGCCAGATGGTCCGTGAATTCCTGAAAGAGAATGAAGAGGGTTAGAACCACACCAGCAAGTTAACGAGAGCAGGTCTACTGGAGGACTGGTTACCTGGTAAGGAGACTTTGTAAACACAGTTTCCTTCCACAGATCAGGGGTCAGATAGCTGTAAGTCTTGGAGATGGCATCAAAGGTAGCCTTAGCTGCATGAGGGGAGAAAATTTAACTGATTAAAATCAGATCCCTCCCATAAGATGAGGTGCAGCTAACCCAGCAGTGTTGACTGCACCATAACATTTTTAAACAGGTCTCCTTACCAAAGTTGCCCAATGTGGCAGTACAGCCTCTGGCTGAGGTGTAGCAGTCATCAATTCCAGCCATCATGAGCAGCTTCTTGGGAACAGGAGCAGAGACGATGCCGGTACCGCGGGGAGCGGGAATGAGACGCACCAGGACAGAGCCACAGTGACCGGTCACCTACAAACGTTCAAACCAAAACTGAGCACAGACTGCTTTAAACATGCTCAACTGAAGCACCATCAGATCAGCCAAAACTGACCTTGCAGGGGACGGTGTGGGGTTTACCGATCTTGTTACCCCAGTAGCCTCTTCTGACAGGAATGATTGACAGCTTGGCCAGGATGATGGCTCCTCGGATGGCAGTGGCCACCTCTTTGGAGCACTTCACTCCCAAACCAACATGTCCGTTGTAGTCTCCAATAGCAACAAAGGCCTGAAGACAGAATCAACAATTAACATGTTAAAACTATTAGAATTTGCATCCTTCAATTACAAAAATTTAAATCACCTTGAACCTGGTGCGCTGACCAGCTCTAGTCTGCTTCTGGACCGGCATGATCTTCAGCACCTCGTCCTTCAGAGCTGAGCCCAGGAAGAAATCGATGATCTCAGACTCCTGCAGTGCAACAGCAGAACCGTTAGTATAGAACCGTACAAGTCATGCGTTTGAATTATTGCATGAAGAACGGATGCAGAAGATGCTTCAACGCTGAATCATGCATTTTGTTTGGTTGTTCTTGTACCTTGATGGGTAGAGAATACAGATAGATCTCCTCCAAAGACTTGATCTTCATGTCCTTCACCAGACGACCGAGCTTGGTCACAGGCACCCACTGAAACACCAACACAGAAATAACCATCCAGACTTTCCACAGGTGGATTCGCTTTACCAACATCACACCAAAAATCCCTTAAAATTAACCATCTACACTAAGCTACTGAAGATATAGATTCAGTCCCAATCTGAGTATTTCTATCCTCTGTTTAACGCAACACTGAAACACCGCTGCAATTAGACCCCAAAATTAATAAAGTATTCTTATTGATTTTATAATCAATAACACTAGCTTGTGTAAAAATAAAAGGTTAATTAGTTATGTTGTCAGAATTATTACTACATTTCACACACTCACCCTTTCTTTATTGTGCTTTTACAGTACGAGCCCTCAGCTGGGACCAAAAACAAACCAAATTCTGTACCCAACTCAATAAAACTGGACTTCCACCTCATACAGACATTACATATTTAGATAGTCTTCATTGGTCCAAAAATGGGGAAATAAATAATAAATAAATTGGGTCATTTATTGGACGCTTTTATCCAAAACGACTTACAAGGTGAGCACAGGGTTCATCACAACATCCCTGGAGCAATGAGGGTTAAGGGTCTTGCTCAAGGACCCACACTGGTAACTTCAGTGGACCTGGGATTTGAACCCACAACCTTCAGATTGATAGCTCTACACCCTAACCACTGAGCTAACCCGAAATTTCACATACTCAGCAGCAAACTGGGAAGGAAATCGAACATACAGTCAAGCCCAAAATTAATAATAGCCCCGTAAAATTTATTCTTAAATTTTGAAATTTCATTTACTTTTACTCAACCAGCAATTTTATCTTTGACCTGGAAACGTCACCGGCATCTCCCAGGAGCTAATGCGATGATGTACAAGAGGCATCATTGTGAGGGGGAAATATATATATATATATATATATATATATATATATATTTCTAAACTTTTATTCAGAATTGTACAAAAAGCGGCATGTCCAAAATGATTTACACTTTGCAAACCGTCTTTGGGAAAATCCAAAGTTCTATACCATTCCAAACAGTTTTAAAGCTACCTATTAAGAGAAGTCATTTAAAAACAAAATATAAGAGAAAATAATATACAAACAGAACAAACTGCTTAATTCTGTACGTGACATTTTGCCCCGTGACCCCTATTTTATTTTAAAAGAACCCAAATCAGAGAAGATGAGTGAAGGGCCATCAGAAAGTGAGTTTGTGTTAACAGAACAGGGCAGTCCCACCTCTTTATCCTCGGCTTTGCCTCCACGAGCTCCACGCCCGCGTCCCCGGCCTCTGCCCCGACCCCGACCGCGGCCCCGGCCTCCGGTGCCGAAGCCCCCGCGAAAACCTCCTCTACCACCGGCGTCGTCCGCCATTTGCTTTAAAACACAAACGAACAGAGTGTTACTCACATCTTTAAAACTGACGACGGAGCATCACAACAAACTCACACCGTAAACAGAAGAGATGATCTTAAAGTGTTCTAATTAAATCCACTCATCTGTTCAATGAAGCCCTGACGAGAAACAGCACGCCATTTCTGAACGCCTCATGGGTTCATCACCGAAAAACGCGCTTTATACATAAATCTTACACTAAATACACACAAACACATCTTCACAACATAATGCAGATTAAGTGTGTGATGCCTGAGATTATGTCGGATTAACGATTACACGGATGAAGCTGGATTTCTGTACAGAGACGGCAGCGCGCCATACACTTACGTGATGTATATGCAGGAAGAAGAAGAAGGCTCCCCGAGACTTGGGCTTGACTTTTATTTCACTGTAGCTCTCGCGATATTTGCGTATTGTATGTGTCAGTTGGCGCCCTCTAGTGGAGCTCACTCCTCAACATCATTACGACAATGGACTGAAGAGAAGGCGGCACGTTGGCTTAGTGTTTAGCATGTTCTCCCCTCAGCGCTGGGGATTCGCGGTTCGAATCCCAATCTGGGTGGAGTTTCCATGTTGTCCGCGTGGGTTTCCTCAGGGTTCTCCGGTTTGCTCCCACAGTACAAAAACATGGCTCAAGGTGAATTGAATTCTCCAAATTGCCCCATATAGAGTGTGTTTGTGTGAGTGTGTGTGTGCCCAGTGATAGATTGGCGTCCTGTCCTGGGTCTATCTGCCCAGCGCTCGAATTAATTTATTTTGCTGACCATTATAGAACAAAGCAGTGTTTTCAATGATGAATAAAACAGCTGGACTACAGACTGCAATTGTAATAACTACATTGATTATTACATATGTTGGAACTGATGACTATACTTAGTACATTTGGTTATTTAGCAGACGCTTTTATTCAAAGTGACTACAGGGTGGGCCACAGCATCCCTGGAGCAATGAAAGGGTTAAGGGTCTTGCTCAAGGATCCACATTGGTAACTTTAGTGGACCTGGCATTTGAACCCACAACTTTCCGATTAATAGCCCAACACCCTAAACATTGAGCTACCACACCCTTGGGTATAGGCACAATACACATAATCATAAATTATTAACACATAAAACAACAATGTTAAATTTTTTTCACTGCAGTGATGATGTGACAGTGAATTAATCAGAAGCTAAATTAATGATATGAAATGAATATAAAGAAGCAGACATTTTGTTTTGTTTTATGCATTTATTTACATTTACAAAAGATCATCACAAAGACAAAACATTTATTAAATGTAATTGTCTTACACAAAACAACCGTCCTAAAATGACAGATAATTATATTTCTAAATTTAACATTATCGCTAAAATGTATACAAGACTTTATCCATATGTGATACAAGATGCACCCGCTGTACAAAAGAATAACAGGGAATAACAGAATGAAGCTCATTATCAGATAGTTAACACAACATCCAATGTAACACTATTTTATACACCACAGTGTAACACAAAATGACCTTTGTGGATAATTTTTTAATCATTATCATGTATCTATTTTTCTAATGAATATTGCTCACATTTACAGATTAAATTTATTCATTCATTATCTCCCGCTTATCCTCTATTAGGGTCGCGGTGGGGTTCCCCATGCCCATCCAGGGGAGAACGTCTCGGGCGCTGGGCAGATAGACCCAGGACAGGGAGCCAATCCATCGAGAATTTACATTTACTCAGATAATGTTCTTTCTGTGTGGTTCATGTTTTATCTGATCTTGGTGTGACTTCCTCCGGGGTCTCTGATTGTCTTCAGTTGAATTTGAGACAAACTTTTCCTTTGATGTGAATGATGGCATAAATGGTTATGTCTGTGTACCTACTACCATGTTCTATTACTTTAAAAAACATTTTTTTAAATTACTTGTAAATTCATTCATTCATTCATTCATTATCTTCCGCTTATCCTCTATTAGGGTCGCGGTGGGGTTCCCCATGCCCATCCAGGGGAGAACGTCTCGGGCGCTGGGCAGATAGACCCAGGACAGGGCGCTAATCCATCACTGGGCACACACTCACTCACACATACACACTCTAAATGGGGCAATTTTGAGAATTCAATTAACTTGATCCATGTTTTTGGACTGTGGGAGGAAACCGGAGAACCCGGAGGAAACCCACGCAGACACGGGGAGAACATGGAAACTCCACCCAGATGGGGATTCGAACCGGGAATCCCCAGTGCTGAGAGGCGAATGTGCTAACCACTAAGCCACCGTGCCGCCTTACTTGTAAATTCAGTATGCATTTAGTATGTTACAGAACAAACACGATGAAATCCACCAGAGCAAATTCTTTGTATGTTTAACAATGAAATAAAGTGACTAATTTAATTTCAAAGTCATAGTTAAATTTTAACAATTAAAGCTAACAATTGTTTACACTCTGTGTGCCGTCCTGGTGGCATTGTAACGTTAATCATTTGGTTCTCTTTAGATTTTGGTAGATCTTTTCTCGGTTATCGTGAGGCTTCACCTAAAAAAAATATTCACATGAGTGATTATTATTACAAACATTCCACACTATATTTTTATCTATATTATTATTTATATATCATTTATATTATATGAATATAAATCAAACCTTATTTTCCTGTGAAGCACCACTTGTGGAAGTTTTCTTGTTTTTGATCACGTTCCTCTTGCTGCATAACTCTTGCACAACGGCTCCGAAATGGTTGTCAGTGACGTTCTTCTGAAAAACAGGAAGCTGTATTTTTATGCAAAACTATCAAAATAATGGCATACAAAGACGACAATATCATTCAGCTACAATACAAAAATCGTTGTAGTTGCCGCTTCGGCACAAATTCACAGCCCAACATTTATTTTCTTCTAACCTGTCGGGCTGAGGCAGCATGATGCCACCCTGTGGTGTCTGCTGCCACAAAAGGTGAAATAAGTCCTCCCACTTTCCACTGAAAGGAAGAGCCAGCAGTGTGCAGAAAGACGTCGAACTTGCTGTCTGGTTTTTACAGACTCAAAAAGCAGCTAAAAGTAATGCACCCATAAATATCATAATGCTGTTGCATTACCAGAATATCACTGATGCCTTGTAATTTAATAACATTATTTAGTGATATAATGATATAATGGTCTCTAATCTTTCTTACAAGCTGAAAAGATATTCCCTTATATATAGATTGTCACTCTGTTACATGTATAGACTTACCTTTCTGCAATAATAATATGTTAAATAGAATATTCTGGAGCGGTACCTTGGTCGTGCTTGTCTTTAGACTTCCTAGTAAGAATGGTCTCACTCGTCTCATCTGGTTATTGTATATAAATGCAGTTAGCTTAGTGAATTAAAAAAAAAAAAAAGTATTTCCAGATAAATGTAAATTGTCGGTTGTACCTTTATACCAATGATGATGGCCAGGATTAAAATGCTGTACAGAGACAGTAAGACTGTTAAGGTGATCAGCAGACTTTGACCTGTGTTAAAAATATCTAAACACACAGCATCTTTCTTAGATATTTTATCGTTGATTTGATTTTGTGCCATGATAATGTGAACACTGGCTCTTACCTTGTACTATCAGATATGTGCCATTACCGAAGGCCTGTGCACCTTTTTTTTCATTACTCAAAGCACAGTAATACACCCCTCCATCCTCAAACGAAAGCTTATTCACTTTCAGGGTTTCATTTACCAAACTGTACTTTTGCAGATAACTTGTTGTATCCAGAAGATGGTGAGAGTTTTTCTTAAACACGTACCAGAGTGTGTCCTGTGGGGTGGTTTTGATGTTTAAGCATTCTGGAACGTAAAACTGACAGGGAATGACCACTGAACGGTTGAGTCTCCCATAAACACGATGACGGGGTTGGCTGACCTTCACTGAACACCCATTTACTGAAAACTCTGTGAAAGAATAGTAGCAGTATAAAAGAACTGTCCCTGTACCTCGTTAATTAAACAAAACCAAATCCTAATTGATAAATGTTACAGTTATATATTTTTTTTAATTATCAAATTAAGAATTATATCCGATGATGTACGTTTAGTTTTATCGGTTTTAATTAATTATTGTTGAGTGCCACTAGACAATTAGCATTTTTGCTTTTGCAATTTATTTCTAAAAAACAAGGTCAAAACCGTATAACATTTTTATAAGCCCATAACTTATATATATTTCTCAGTAGACATGGTGCTGGGTGATAAGCTACTAAAAGTTACTTATGGAAGTATTCAGACTTATTTTAGCAAATAATATGAATGTAGAGGTTAATCAATTTTTGCACCTCTTGTTGAAAACCCAGTTTAAGCAGTAATTATATATTTCTAAACTTTTTTTTGTTGTTCTGTGACTGCATGCTCATGATTAGATCACAAACTGACTCGATTACACCACATTTACTACATTATTCAGTGTCATTTCCACCAGTGTGCAAAACTGGGAAATTCTCAACTCTGCAAACATTTAATGCTTTAGATATTTAGTTATATTTATGCCCTTATTATTGCTTTGATATAATTTAATAACAGAAATAAATACATATTTACATAAATTATGGAGTTCTGATGAGGTCTAGACATATACAAGAATAAATAAATCATACATAATGCACTTGACCTTAATTTAAGCGAAATTGTTGTTTAGATCATTTATTTATTGTTTCAATATTTGTACATGACATGTGTTTTAAAAAGACATGAAGCCTTATTTAATAACCAGATAGGCAGAAATCTGTTATGATGATGAATATGATGGTGTTCTTGATCAAAGGCTGTATGTAAATATTTATTACGCTGCCGGTATATTTGGTTAATTTTTATAGGTTTTACCCATTTTCAACACACACATCAATACATGTTATTACATGTGTTTAAAAAATAAGGACAATGTAAAATCTGTATTGCATTTACAATGACTGTGTTCTATTTTTACTACAGGTTATTACAGAGTATTACAGACTGATGAGGTGTGGCATTCTGTTGTGGCTTTCTGAATCACTATACTTTCTAACCTGAGATCTATTTAAAGACAAAAAAATGCTGCATACCTGGTGTAAAGATGAGAATAAACGTGATTTGAGAAAATATATAAAAGAACATGTTTACGTCAAGAGTAAAACTTTTAGCTATTTGTCTATAAAATCCCAGTGGTGTTCTTGAGAAGCTGCTGACAAACAGAACCTGTAGTTAAAAAGAGAAGTTATCTAGTTCCATCTTCAAGGCTCTTCCTTCCTCTATAACGCTGATTGGTTCTTGTACAAAATAATACAAAGTTAACAATCTACTCCTTTTTAAATAAGGATATTTAGGAAGTTTTAGTATTAACCAAATCCTACTTTCACTGGCTTTAAATAAAGAACATAAGCTGAATTTTTAAAAAGAGAAAACATTATTGATGGATTTGAATGCATTAAGACACTTTTTTGCCAAATTATAAAATACTGTAGGGATACTTTGCTAATGAAATAAATATATAAAATAAAATATAATAAAAAGCTCATTACAAGAAAATGCGTCTTATTGATATACATATGAGTAAACTGATACCACCAGTGTTTATGATTTTTGTCCTCTTTATTAGTATAGTCAGTTTGATGTCAGTTCAGATGCTGTAGAAAAGTTCACACTTTAATATGCCATTCAAATTATTATAATTATTATAATATAATTCATTTATTCATTATCTTGTGCCTAATCCTCTACTAGGGTTGGGGGGGAAGGTCCCGGAGTCCATCCAGGGGAGAACGTTTAGGGTACTTGGAAGATACGCCCAGGACAGGGCATCAATCTATCATTGGACACACAGACACCTGTAATCTGCAACTAGCAAATTTATATATATAAGATTTATGGAAACTGTAAACATGCACAATATAATACATGGTGTAAAAAAATTAAAATAATTAGCATTCTAAATCCACAGTTGAAATAAAAATTAAAAGTTTAACTAAAAACACTTTACACTTTTTTTTATTTGAATACGTTGTTGTATTTCAATGTTTAATCGCACATTTCCCTGCGTATTAAAATCAATAAGTCTGGGGTGGCACGGGGGCTTAGTGGTTTAGCATGTTCTCCTCTCAGCACTAGGGATTCCCGGGTCCAATCCCTATCTGGGTGGAGTTTCCATGTTCTTCCTGTGTCCGTGTGGGTTTACTCTGGGTTCCTCCCACAGTCCAAAAACATGGATCAAGGTCAACTGAGTTCTCCAAATTACCCCAAATATGTGAGTGAGTGTGTGAGTGAGTGTGTGAGTGAGTGTGTGTGAGTGAGTGTGTGTGTGTGTGTGAGTGAGTAAGTGTGTGCCCAGCGATAGGTTGGTCCTGGGTGTATCTGCCCAGTGCCCAAAACGTTCTCCCCTGGATGGGCATGGGGAAAATATAGAATTAATATAGGAAAATATTGGCGACCCTAATATGGGATAAAGCGGAAGATAGTGGATGGATGGAATAATTACCCCTCTTAATTCACAGTTGAACCAAAAATAAAGACTAATAAAACTAAACACTTTAAACTTTTTCATTTGAATACATTATTGTATTACAATGTTTATTCATACATGCCTCCGACATATTAACTGTTTTGGATCAGGATTTATACATTTTTCTCATGAATCAGGATCTATTAAAATAAATGAATTGAAGTCTTAAATATCTCTTACCCACCAATCATTCATTCATTCATTATCACCCGCTTTATTCTCTATTAAAGTCGCGGGGGGGTTCCCCATGCTCATCCAGGAGAGAATGTCTCAGGTGCTGGGCAGATACTCCCAGGACAGGGCGCCAACCCATCACTGGGCACACACTCACACACACACACACAATCACACACATTCTATATGGGGCAATTTGGAGAACTCAATTGACTTGATCCATATTTTTGGACTGTCTGAGGAAACCGGAGAACCCGGAGGAAACCCACGCAGACACGGGGAGAACATGGAAACTTCATCCAGTTTCCATGGGGATTCAAACCGGGAATCCCTAGTGCTGAGAGGAGAACATGCTAAACCACTAAGCCACCGTGCCGCCCTCCCACCAATCATGTTTTTCTTTATTAGTTTTTTTTTTTGGTGCTTGAATTATTAAAAAGATGCCGGTATGTTTTTTTTCTGTTCAGTTAATCTAAGTGGTCAAATCATCGTCGCTGTGCCGCTGGCCTCGTGCAGACATGCGGTGGGCGGGACCAAGAGGCCGCGCGCCGGATGGACTACGACTCCCGGCATGCTCTGCGCTTTAACTCCCGGCCACGTCCACCGGCCACGTCGCCCCGAGATCGCCATATTACGAGGAGGAATGCGCTGGGAAAGTGCTGAGGACCGGCTCAACCCCTGCGCTCCATCGGATTAACCGCCGCCGCCGCCGACGACACGCCGCCCGCCGCCGCAGCTTCCGTACCGCCGAGCTCCCACCGAGCAGGATGAATATCTTCCGGCTGGCAGGAGATCTGTCTCACCTCGCAGCGATCATCATTCTGCTGCTGAAAATCTGGAAGACCAGGTCCTGCGCAGGTAACTCACCTGACATCCGGGACCTCACCGCGCAGCACACACCTGTGTGAGGTGTGAGGTCTGAAACCTGCGGACGGAAGAAAGTCCGAGTTCTGTCAGCCTTCTGCTACCTCAGGGTTAGCACGCTAAGCTAACGCCACACGCTCCGGACTGCCATCAAATTCCATCAAAATCCGATATCAACGCGAGAAAAGCAATAAAACTCTGCTATAGAGCGTTTCTGACGCCGCCTCGTTAAACTCCGCTCACTTTAACGGCACCCTTCATCAAATTGTGGCTGCCGGTAAATAAACGCGTATTTTGCAGGGTGGGCAAAACCCCCGAGATTTATTTACACACAATACGATCAATGAGAACGTTATTAATAAAACCTCCTACAAACCAACACGTAACTGTTTGCACAGCATCCGAGCCTGGTCGGCGAACATACCAAAGTGCACGCAAACTTAAGCTGGTTCTTTACCCTGAATCCTCTAAACTGCTTATTTTTTTATTATTAGATATTAATTAAATATTGAAATTATTTATTTCAGTATTATATTAGATTAGCTTTTAGAGACTGTACCACTGCCTCCTTCAGCATGCAGCCTGTAATTAGGGGGCAGCCTGTGACGTGGCAGCAGTTTGTAGATACCTACTGCACTTGCAAAGCAAAAGTAATGTACAATCTGCTTGTAACACACATCCTTATCACTGGTCAGGGTTTTGATAAGTCTGTCCATCATCAGTATGCATTCAAATTCAGGACTGACCAACCTGTGTTGCTTTGCAGGAATCTCTGGGAAAAGTCAAATTCTGTTTGCCCTGGTGTTTACAACACGTTACCTGGATCTGCTCACATCCTTCATCTCGCTCTACAACACCTGCATGAAGGTAAATAATGCACCGTTCAGCCTGCAGGAACGAGCAGTTATGTTTTAAGTGTTAAACCCGTATCTGAATTAGAATGTTCTTTGTTGACTGTGTCCATCCCTTGTGTCCTTTAATTCTTTATCAGTTTCTATTTGCAAAGACTCCAGCATTTCCACTGTGTTTGACTCACTCATACCAGCTTATTATTAGAGAACAGAGTAAATGGATCCTATAATGCATAAAAAAAAGATCAAAATGCAATCATGCACGTGATTTTTTTTTTTTTTTCGACAGACCTCTGTACATAAGTTTGTAACTAAATCTGAGTTTAAACTGCACTTTTTTTTGCTATGTACATGGTGGTCGAGCTCTTTTAGTTAATAGAAATTATTACTGACAAATATGTGTATATCATAGACATATGTCTATAAATACAGATGTTTTGCGCTTTGCAATCCCTTACCTTCATTGATATGAACCCACCTGTCATCTCACTATCCCTCTGAGCCATACATTCTTGGTACATGTTTGTACGTCTGTGAAATTCTTTACCAAATGAGTTTTGTCGTCATGTGTATAGCTTTATTTATCTTTTGTGTACATGTTGTGTTATGTGTGCAAAATAATTCTATATTTTATTTGCATGTGCTTCGTCCCGCTGTTTAAAACATGGACATGGCTGTACTAATAGGATGAAGTTTTTAGTTGGTGGAGATGATCAGCACTGTGGGACATGGTTGTGTGGCAGTGTGTTGCAATGCTATGCATAAAACAAACGCAGGAGTTTTTAAACATCTGGCTTTGAGTAGTCCGGCCACCAGCATCCTGTCACCAGTGTCTTGTAAGCCCTGATGAATGATTAGAGGATGTCCTGGATGTAGGACAACAGCAACAAATCTACTGTCTCTGATTTTCACATCTAAAGAGTAGAGCAAATGTATAGATGTGTCTAATAGAGTCCACAGTGAGTGAACACAGTGACTGAAAACCTCTACAGCACTGCGGTGGCAAATTCACTAATACCAGTGCAACACACGCTGAGTCAATTTAAGTGCAGAAATCATTCATCGCCCACATGATCCCTGCTTTAGTGTGAGTTAAATACTTTTAAACTTTGAGCAACATCATCTGCTTGCGATGTTAAGAGACTTGCTGAAGTGCTTTCATCCTTCTGCTTAACATGTTCATATTTCAGTCACTAAGCCACCTTCTCATGATGTATTTAATATAAAATTTTGCAAACTAAACTTGTGATGTGTGTCTAACACATGCTGACATTCTACAGGATCGAAGGAAATGCACTCTGTACTAAAATAAATAAAAAGCACTGGTTCGTAATAGGGCGGCATGGTGGCTTAGTGGTTTAGCATGTTCGCCTCTCAGCGCTAGGGATTCCCGGTTCGAATCCCCATCTGGGTGGAGTTTCCATGTTCTCCCTGTGTCTGCGTGGGTTTCCTCCGGGTTCTCCGGTTTCCTCCCACAGTCCAAAAACATGGATCAAGTTAATTGAAATCTCAAAATTGCCCCATATAGAGTGTGTCTGTGTGAGTGAGTGTGTGCCCAGCGATGGATTGGCACCCTGTCCTGGGTCTATCTGCCCAGCGCCCGAGACGTTCTCCCCTGGATGGGCATGGGGAACCCCACCGCGACCCTGATAGACGATAAGCGGAAGATAATGAATGAATGAATGAATGGTTCGTAATATCTGTACTGTACAAAGTTTATTCGTTATCATTTATTTGAAGGTTCACATACTAATGTCATTCATACAGTTCATACATTAAAATAGTAAAAGTACATCTGTTTGCATTGTGTGTAACCATAATAATGCCGCCCCCCCCCCCCCCCCAATCAGGTTATCTACATCGGCTGCGCCTATGCCACCGTCTACCTTATCTATATGAAATTCAAGGCCACCTATGATGGGAACCACGACACCTTCAGGGTGGAGTTTTTAATTGTCCCGGTGGGCGGCCTGGCCTTTCTGGTCAACCATGACTTCTCTCCATTGGAGGTATGTTGGAAGTTAGATAATAGTTAAATGGCACCGAAAGCTGTCAATCAAAACTGAAAAGAGTGTTGCGTGTTCTCACTCAGATCCTGTGGACATTTTCAATCTACCTGGAGTCAGTGGCCATCTTGCCTCAGCTCTTCCTGATAAGTAAGACGGGAGAGGCGGAGACCATCACCACCCACTACCTGTTCTGTCTGGGTGTTTACCGCGCTCTCTACCTCTTCAACTGGATCTGGAGGTTCTACTTTGAGGGCTTCTTTGATATGATCGCCATCGTGGCTGGGGTGGTGCAGACCATCCTGTATTGTGACTTCTTCTATCTTTATGTCACAAAAGGTGAGTTTCAATCCAAAATTTCAATTAAAGTTCAGAATGTAGTAAACATTGAAATCACCACCTGTATTGAAGTCTGTAAGTGTATTGGAGGTTTATGGTTGTAGGTAATAATACTAATGAGGGAATCCTCTGTCCTGCAAAACCTACCAAACGGCCATCACAGTAAAACATATGCTATTTAAATTTAGTGTCCTGCAGCAAGATTCTCAGCACAAATGTAATAAATAAATTCTCACAAATGGTTAAATGACGTCTCCTACATTTAGGCAATGCGCACCACTGTCATTAACATGCAGGGAAATGCATTATTTTTTCCTGTGGCCCATGCCCATAAGTATGGCATAAAGCAGTGCATCTCCTGATTTATTTATTTATTATTATTTTTATTATTTGCAATTTACATTACATTTCCAATTACAGGCCAGATCGGTTGTGTTTAACTAATAAGTACAATTTGCTAAGATTAGTGTACTGGAAAGTAAAAGCAGATGATGAGTTTTAAAACATGATGATGATGATGATGATGATGATGGGCAGGAGTAAGTACATACCTCTGTGTATAAGGGAGATAAATAAAGTCTGCTAAAAGATGTGTCCATGTTTGGTCTCTGGTTGGTGAGCTCTGTGTGTACACACTGATTTATTGTTAGGTGTTTATGTACATTTAAGTAATTCTGACTGGATGTATCTCTGCTCTGTGTAGTGCTGAAGGGAAAGAAGCTGAGCCTGCCAGCATAAGTGCCAAAGAACAGAGTCCCGTGCCACCGTTCAGACTCGCGTGGTGGACACGGGCGGGCGAAAGCCACCGCAAGAGGCTGAAGACAGACGCGCATGTTAAACTGTTGCTGTTTTCGTGACGAGTCACCTGGGTGAACATGACGGCGCCATGAACTGCAATGAGGATTTCTCTTGAATCTGGCAAATTTGTTTTCAGCATCTTGCAATACCCTTTTTAGTGCTGTTAAAAAAAAAACTAAAAAGAAAAAAAAAAACATTTTCTATGTGAGGTGTTCCACAGGATGAAGCTTCAGCTGTTGAATTGGCGACATTAAAAAAAAAAAAAGAAGTAATTTAATGTTCTCTGCTTACTCTATGAAATATTTCCTTTTTGTTTCAAAGAATTCCGGAAACGGAACTTTTTTTTTAAAAATCAGACCATTAGCTTCTTTTTTCCATTCATTACACACTTGCCTTAACTTAACTCATCTGTGTTTTGTTCAGTTTATCAGCAGAGATACCCCTTCGTAAATGTACCTGGATATAAAAAGAAGAATGTTTTGTACTGCCAATTCATTCAGCACTGACCTTTATGTATCTGCTCCAAATTACTGCGGGTTTTGTATCTCTGTTTGGACTGTAGTAATTCACCACCGGTCTCTGTGTAATTTACAACATGAGGAACAAAATATTACAGTTCCTCTTCAACGTTGTTCACAGTCATTATCAGAAAAGCCAATTGAATTGAATGTGATTCGCTTATTATGTTATTAATACATCTGGGGTGTATATCAGTTTCTAAATTACAGTTTTCTTATAAAAAGGTAACGTTCCCACTCAAACCATTCCTGTTGGATTGCCATTTTTGTTTGTTTTACGTTATGACCTCCAATAAAAAAAATTACACGCCCTTTATCTTTTTTTATTTTTTTTTATGCTTTTAAAAAATGAATATGAAGAAGGCTCTGTTTACATTTGTAAACATGATGTCCGTGTGTGTGCTGTCACAGGTCTGTTCACTGCTTTGTGATGTGTGTGTGCTATATATTCAATCAAATACTCTATAGTTTAGTTAACAAAGACTTAGTTAACTGATCTATAGTGTTTTTTTTGGGGGGGGGGGGGCACACTCGCACAGCAAAGACTTTTTTTTACACAATTAGGAATTTAAACAGAAACATGTTATTTTAGAATGTAAAACTAAACATGCCAGTCGCCACCCCGAAAGGAAAGCTCATGGTGGGAGAGTGCTGAGGGTCAGAAGATCAGAGGGCCAGGAGGTTTAGATAATTAACACAGCTGCCAGAGGTTCCACTAATGAGCTTTGTGCCCCTATATAAAGGGGCACAAATCCTGGTCTTTGGACCTCATTGCATCCTGGCATATAAGAGTGTATAAATATATATGTATATATATATCTGTAAGTATAAATTTATTGTTGAGTTCGATGTGATGAGATAAAACAGCAACTTCTTAAACCTAACTAAAAATTTTATTCATGTAACAGTTTAAAGAACCAAAAAGGTAATCACATACTAAAATACAAAAGTATAACTGTACTAAAGCATACAAAAGATCATAAAGCTTTAGACTTTGTAGTAACTGTTCTGGTTGAAAGATTTAATTCAGGTTTGTGAACGGAGTGCAGCAATTTACATCATCATAGACAAGGAGGCTTGGGATCAGTTTTGGGTTCTAAAACCTCTGGACATGAGGTATGCTCTTGTAGATGTTTTTCATCAGATTTACTAAACAATGTTTGTATCATCCTTGACCCATCTGGACTGGAGTGCAGAGGTTTCCGTTCAGTCTTTCTCCTTTCTATCTTCTTCAGAATGAGTCCGCTCAGTCGCTCTACAAAAACAAAATGAAACATGAGTATTTA